>JAGXOD010000882.1:0-11980 GCA_020368025.1 Brachyhypopomus occidentalis | reverse complement strand
AAAATTCACAAACTGTTAAACAGCTTATGTCATTTTTAGGGATGTGTTCTTACTGTCGTTCCTTCATCCCTAACTATTCTCATGTTGAATCATCTTTGCGGGCTCTGACTCGCCGACCAGCCACATCAGCTGTCGAATGGACTCCAGAGGCTGAGGAGGCCTTCATGGCTTTAAAGACGGCCCTGGTCCAGTTTCCTGACCCAACACGACCTCACACGCAGACCATGGATGAAAAGAACAGTTCTATGACTTCTGTTCTCTTACAGAAACACAGAGACTGACAGAGACCTGTTGCTTATTTTTCATGTTGGACCTCGTTGTGGCGGGACTTCCAGTTTGTCTGCGCACTGTGGCCGCGGCAGAGAAAGCGATGGCGGCGTCCAGAGACATTGTGGGCTATTCTACATTGGCCTTATAAGTCTCACACTCCGTTTCACTTCAGGTATGGCAGGTATGATTTTGCTTTAGTTAATGATTTTGGGGCCATTTGGAAACACCGTGATTTCTTCACTAGTTCTGATTGCACATCATAAGCTTGTGTTGGACCTCCTGGATGCTCTCCAATCGCCATCCGCTATTGCTGTGTGTAAATGTGCTGCCCACATGAACGGCGCTGATTCTGGTTCTAGAGGGAACCAAGTAGTGGATGCAGCTGCCATGAGACCTGCTCTGCAACCCCCCTCGCAAGTTCCTCTCCAGACCTTGCAGCTCACCCCCTCCCTTCCCCTCACAGACCTATAGCGCACAGCCACACAGGAAGAGAGGGCGTGTAATGGTAAAAACAATTTTGTGTTTGTCCTGTAACCCCCTGGTTCCAATTTCCAGGTATTGTTTTACCACACAGGAGGAGACAGAGTCAGTGTCAGACTCGCAGTTGGTTTCCAAATGAATCCAGAGATTTGATTGCAGAATGACGCCGGAATTTATTGAAAAGAAATAAAGTTACAAATGAAAATGCAATGGTAGCATAAAGTCTGCGCATATCAAATTATGCAAAGTTGCTTTGGCTAGCAAGCCCCAATAGCAGCAGGCCTCACAGCAAGCACACTGGGGTACGCCATCTGAGCCAACTGAGGTCAATGACGGTATTGCTGGTCTGCCTCTCTCCTGCTTACGTGTCTCAATCACCAATTTATAGGGTGTCACCAATCACCTGTAGAGGGCGCACACTCAGAACAAAACCATTACAAACAACGACTACGTTACATATGGCTCCTACAGGGTGGTCTGGAGGAAAGCAGCCTGTGCTTTTGTGGATGGCGTGTGGTGATGTCCTCTGGGCCGGCCGTGTTTGCCTATATTCATGTTTCCTTATTATGCTAAATTGACCCATGGGAAGACCTATGTGCCCAAAGGGGGCATGATTGATCAATTAAAGACCTACACCTAGAAATGCCTGTGTGAGTACCAGAGGCCCAGGAGAGACCTGTGTGAGCACCAGAGACCGAGGAGAAACATGTGTGAGCACCAGAGGCCCAGGAGAGACCTGCGTGAATACCGGAGGCCCAGGAGAGACCTGTGTGAGTACCAGAGGCCCAGGAGAGACCCGTGTGAGTACCAGAGGCCCAGGAGAGACCTGTGTGAGTACCAGAGGCATTAGGATTTTGTTGGTTGTAGGTGGGTTATTTGTGTAACTATGTAAACTGTATATAAGTGTTGGGGTTTTGTGTATCTCTTTAGTTGGAGCTGTAGGGGTGTGTTGGTTGTAGGTGGGTTATTTGTGTAACTATGTAAACTGTATATAAGTGTTGGGGTTTTGTGTATATCTTCTTCAGTTGGAGCTGTAGGGGTGTGTTGGTTGTAGGTGGGTGACATATCTATTGTCTAGGTGCGTGTGTGTGTGTGAGACGGAGAGACAGAACTGTTATCTCTGTGCCTCTGTGTTAGAGAGAGAGGCTGAGAGCTTTTGACTATTTTATTGTAAGAATTATTCAGCATTATATTAAAGTTTTTTACGACTGCTAACAAGCGTTTCCCAATACTTAAGATACTTTTTCAAAACTCTAAACACAGCAACACATTTACCTCATACAAATAGCCAAATAGTTAGTATCCTGTTCAAAAGCACATTCACTTAACTAAATACCAACTCTGCATTTCATAATGCAAACAAAGTTTTCTCTACATACACTAACTTTGTTAAAACACAACAAACCTGGTTCAGTATCCAACCATTCTTTCAAACACTAGTACAGATTCTCTATTCAAGAGGAACATGAGGTCAATCACTGCACAACAATTGTCAAAAAACTAACAGTTGATGGCATTAAAGAAACAGTATTACATGTAATATTTTACTCTCTCCCAGCAAACGGACATTATACAGTAACATTGTTGTTTTCTTATGTCAGTTCATTTTGTGGTATTTACTGTAACGTACTATATGGAATGTAGATTAGACAAAAAAGGAGTCTGTGACAGTCTTTCAGTAAAGGTTATATTTTACTGTATTAGGGACATGAAATTGTAGCTTAACTCAAAAAAAGATTTACAATAATTTTACATGCAAACATACTGTAATTAGCCATGGTCCCATATGTGTAAAAATACACATATAAAAATGCAGAAGGGAGAATAAACAGAACACAAAACCGAACAGTCTTGCAGTATTAGGTGTGATCTAAACTGTCTTCAGCATTTGGCCACATGTTTTCATCAACATCACATCTGATGTCTCTTGCCATGCTCCTGGTCTTCACTCAAGAGTTTTCCCCTTCCCCCAGAGGGAGGCAGACGCTGCATCCTTTATTGTAAAAGAACAAAAACACAATATATTAGCAGTAGGACCTGGCCTGCAGGTACTATACTGTAAGTTATAGCATCAGTAGGAATATACTGTTGAAATGTATTGTTTACCTGTTAGTTTGTTTAAAGGCCCGGATAATGGAAGCCACAGTTGACCGTCTGAGATTAGGCTGCACCCTTTCACCAGCCTCTCTCAGTGATAGACCATGGTTTATCACATGGTCTATGATGGTGGATCTAATTTCATCAGTGACAGTAGTTCTTGATCTTTGCTGAACACCACCACTCATTCTTCCTCCTCTCCCTCTACCTCGCCTTGGCCCAGCTGTTCCTCTTCCTTGTGCAGACATGATTTTTCTTTCCTCTGTTACTCTCTCTGTTCCTGTGCCCACATTGACCAAATGATCTGTACGTGCAAAAAAGGTGTATTACAGTAATAGCTTTTCACCTGCTTTTTTTTTTGCATAATTTTGCATTTTATACAATATTTAAGGTTTTGAACCATAAGTTTTCATTTTTGACATGCTGTGTGCAAGCATTTGTAAAAAAGGCCAAAATGATCCATATTTTGTTATTGGGTAACCTTGTGTGTATAGAAAATGTAAGCATTGTATAAACATGTTAAATGACTACATTTTGTGCAAAAACAACATGAATTGTATTAACTGTATAGCCACTAAAGACTGTAGTTGTGTTTACTGTGTTTAGAGTTTTGCAAATGTGACTACAGATTGGACAAAAGGATGTTAGCAGTCGTTAAAAACTGTAATACTGTACAACATCTGCATCTGAATAATTCCAACACACAGAAAACAGAATGAAAACCCTTTCAGTTTCCACAGATTTCCACCTTTAATGTGTAGATTTGTACAGAGAGTTGAACACAGTGAGGTTGTGATTCCACAGGATGTGTAACTTGTAGAACAGGATTTATGTCATATGTACAGAAATCAACTGCAGCTCAACAGTCCTTTATTGGTACATCAGAGTGCTGATTTACAGACTGTCAATTCAAGACAAGTGTGTGAGTGTGTGAGTACGCGTGTGGGCAAGACAGGTGTGAGAGAAAGACAGTTGTGCATGTGTGAGAGGTGTGTGTTTCAATGGAGACTCAGGTGTTGCTCCAGTACACAGGAGGTTATTCTAGCTCACACACACACACTGAGGAGTCAGAACCCCAAACCCAAAGCCCTGCATAGAGGGGCTCAGTGAATGTGTAGTGGAGTGTGTGTAAGTGTGTGAGTGTGTGTGTGTGAGAGGAGACGCTGTAGTGGAGTTTGTGTAAGTGTGTGAGTGTGTGTGTGTGAGAGGACACACCGTAGTGGAGTGTGTGTGTGAGAGGAGACACTGTAGTGGAGTGTGTGTAAGTGTGTGAGAGTTCACATGCATCTAATCTCCCACCTACAACTAGAATGTGGTTTATAAGGTCATACCTGCTTTACCAGCACACTCATATAACAATAATCTCCCACCTACAACTAGAATGTGGTTTATAAGGTCATACCTGCTTTACCAGCACACTCATATAACAATAATCTCCCACCTACAACTAGAATGTGGTTTATAAGGTCATACCTGCTTTACCAGCACACTCATATAACAATAATCTCCCACCTACAACTAGAATGTGGTTTATAAGGTCATACCTGCTTTACCAGCACACTCATATAACAATAATCTCCCACCTACAACTAGAATGTGGTTTATAAGGTCATACCTGCTTTACCAGCACACTCATATAACAATAATCACTTTATAAGGTCATACCTGCTTTACCAGCACACTCATATAACAATAATCTCCCACCTACAACTAGAATGTGGTTTATAAGGTCATACCTGCTTTACCAGCACACTCATATAACAATACACAAAAATGGGCATTTCACTGTTTTAGAAGGACAAAGATGGTTTAGCAGTACTTGACTATACACAAACACAAACATGATGCATTGCCAAGACAGGCATGAATAAGAACATGTCCTTGTATTCAACAAACTACAGAATTACATCATATGCAACTTCTGCTTAATCAAAGGACATAAGGAAAAATAAATAATAATGACTTATCCTCATCTAACAGTATTAGAAAACAGGAGATTACTCACTATACGGCACTCAAAATAAAAAGTACCTCTTCTAATCTATTAGGAAAAGTCTCTTTTCATAGATATTTTAATTAAATAAACCCAAACCACAAAATCTAAACAAAACTATGTATTATAAAAGAACCCAAAAAAATTAATAAAATCTTCAGTTAGACTGTGTTTTTCGTTTAAATGTGATCCCTCTATTTCTAACAAAATCTCTGATGTTTTGTACTGTTCGGCCTGCCAGTACAGGATCCTCAGCATCCTTGCACTGCTGACATTCTGCCATCGTGGCCAGGCTTCCTTTCATTATATGATGATTGAAATGTTTCATCACAGCCTTCACTTCTTGTTTAGACCATAATGTTCTTGTCTTTTTCCTAGGGTTTTCAACTTCTGCAATATCGTCATTGCACACTGTCAAAAACAAAACAAAAAAATTTTAAGCAAATTCAAAATACAACTCACAATGATTCATTTTGAGATTATAGTCATGATTATAGTAATCCCCTTTCCCCTAGTATTAGAAAACAGAAGATCACTATACAGCACTCAGAATAAAATGGTGAGTTCATAAAACAAACCTACTCATAAATATACCTACCCATGACACCAGATCTCTGTCATTCAGTTTTTCAAAGCAGGACTTGTGCCAGAAACAAGAACAGACTACAAGCCAGAAAAATACAGCATCAATGCCACTGAAAGTAATTTAAGGAACAATCCTCAACTGCAGCCTTCACACAAGGAGATGGCTAACAAATGCAGTAGAGTGTTTTATTCAAAACTGTTAAAGATTTGAATCAGCATCAGAAACAAACTAATAAATGTTATCCAATTCAAAATCACTTCCAAAAATGGCATATCAAAAAGTCACAATGTGACAATACCAAATTACTCTGCAATAAAGGAATATTCATAAAGACATTATATTAATCATTTTCTGTTTTAAATATGTGATTGTGATTGTTACTGACCGTTACACCTCAGACCAATCCACTTGAGTGATGCAACAGGTCCAAAACAAGCAACGCATTTGTTCATGCTTGAAACAGGTGCGTGGACTATCTTATGCTTACAGTTCTGTTCAAAAACGGAAAACCTGTTTAAATCTAATCATAGTTTAAGACTTTGCAGTATAAAAAACATAAAATGATATAAAATGAAAAACATTTTTCATGTATTTATCCATCATAGCAATAGCAAAGGGTTCTCTTTCAGGAATGGCCTATAGAATCATCTATCTCAGCTAAATTTTATAAAAGATTCAGAAAAAAATCAGAAGCATAGCCCCAAACAATCTTGAAAGAAAGTAAAAAGCTTTATCTTTTAAAAACACTAATATGTTGTAATTCATTGTGCAATAAAACCTGACCCTAAACAATTACTTAAAGACATTTATCTAAATCTGCTATTGTGGGAAATGGATGTCAAAAGGTTCAGAAAAAGATGTCCCTCAAGACCACAATTTCGTCATAGTCTATACACATTAACATTAAGTGGCTGATATTAACTTTCACTGAAACACTTCTGCAGGTTCCTTGTAAACCATATAGTCCTTGCAAAACAGGTATGTGCTCTACACAACTTGGCACACAAAATCCCAGCAAAAACTGCAGTTCCAATAAGTAGTAAAGTCCTTATATATAAGGTTCCTGTCACACACAATGATACACATGGATATTCCTTAATTAAACACAAGCACTGATATATTCACCCACTGTTCTCATTAAACACAGTGTTCTCTTAAAACATGTTAAGGTCAAACACAACCCTAAACACAAATACTAAGAATTTAACCAATACAACACTTAACGTTGTATGAACTACCATTCACTGAACTCAAGAAGTACTGCTAGTGAAAGCAGGAGTTCATAGTCTTACATCATGAATATAGTTCTGTCTTCCTCAGGGCCCATAACAGAGTGAATGGAGTCACATGATGAATGTTAACTGTACTCTGACAAAATATCTAACATTTTTATGAATGTCACAGCACAGTGACTCAAATTTACCTCTTGTCTTACTTCACTTGGAACCTGTGGATGGTGTTCCTCAGGCTGCAACAGATCCTTCGTGGTCTGTAGTGATTGAGCCGTGACTGCAGCACCTACCTCAGATAAATTCTATAAACAGAAATAAGATTCAGAAATGTAGCCCCAAACAATCTTGAAGGAAAGTAAAAAGCTTTATCCTTTAAAAACACTAATATGTTGTCATTCATTGTACAATAAAACCTGACCCTAATTGGTTACTTAAAGACATTTATCTAAATCTGCTGTTGTGGGAAAGGGATGTCAAAAGGTTCCTAAAACACATTTGTGAGATGAAAAGGTCCTTAAGAATTGTATGTCAATGCAAATTACCTGTGCTGTCTCTTTGACAGGTGATAATGTAGCCACTGTAGAACTTGCAAAAGGTCCTTTTACAGAAACGACCTAAATATGTTTTAGAGACAAGATAGTGTCAAGATACCATCATCATTGCTAGTTACCAGTGGACTATGTTCCTGTGTTGTCAGTGTACTGAAATGGTGTGAAAACAATGTGCAAGATAGTCTGTGACATGAACTACAGCTTCAGAAAAAGATGTCCCTCGAGACCACAATTTTGTCATACTGTATACACATTAACATTAAGTGGCTGATATTAACTTTCACTGAAACACTTCTGCAGGTTCCTTGTAAACCATAGAGTCCTTGCAAAACAGGTATGTGTTCCACACAACCTGGCAAACACAAGATCCCAGCAAACACTTGTTTTCATTCATGTGAATGTACATCTCTAAATACCTTGCATCTCCATGGCCATTCAGAGTCACCGTAGTTGTATGTGATCTCTTCTCCAGGACTAATGCTCCTTGTTGCAAGTAAACACAAATGCGGTTTTCCCACTACCGTGATTGTTTTCATTTTGCTGTTTGGGCTAACGTGGTCATCATTCACAAGTCTCCCAAGAGACTCATCTTCCACAGAAGCATCAACACTGAAACATTTAAATAAAGCATAACGGGTTTAGTATTACAATGAAGACGAAATATCATAAAAAAATTACACGTCAGCATGACCTTAAATATTACACCAACCACTTGATTAAGAATATCTCCTTTTATCTACTCTTTATTCATTTAATCGGTACCACTTATAGATGCAATTTATATTTCTTAAGTTATAGACTGTTCTCAATGACAATTATCCTATAAGTACCTTAGTTTCTCTGCATACTTCACTAGCCCCCTTTCACCCTGTTTTTCAATGGTCAGGGCCACCACAGTGCAGGTATTATTTGGATGCTAGATCAGCCTCAGCACTACAGTCACACTGTGGATCCTGGCCACTGAAGAACGGGGTGAAAGGGGGCAAACAAAGTACGCAGAGAAACAAATGGATCATTTATTTTATTTGTAGAACTACAAAGAGCAAACATTTCATAAGTGTGCTGAATAAATGGGCAACGAGTGTGGATACAAACAGGTGGACTTAATGAAATGGTCTGCATATCGCTAAAGACAAGTGTAATATACATACCAAAAAAGCTTTCCATTGTAACGAAATTCAAACATGAAAACTTTCAGTGCCTCTTTATATTTTTTCTGTCTTCTTTCACATTCATGTTTGCCTATTAGGTTCCCTCTATATTCCAAAAGAAAATCTCCCTTATCAAAATGGACACAGCTGAATACCCCACGACCTACATGAGTAAAAAGAGAACATGTTAAGGTATTATTTCCCAGTCTTGGACCTTTTTTTTGCTAATGGAGAACACCACATTAAACCACAATAATTTAAAATGTATAAATACAGGCAATTAAACATGAATATAAAAGTACCTTTATCCGGATTTATATGTTTTACATCAAACCCATCTTTGTCTTTACAAGCAGATGCAAAATATGCAGCCTCCTCTTTCGGATTAAGCTTTCTCTTTCGCAGCTCCATTTCTTTACTCTTCCTAGCAAAAGAAATGCTTAATTTTTATTTTAAATATTAAATATTTTTGTCTGTTTATTTGATTGACTCTGTTAGCATTTACAGCTAATGTATCAAAATGCATTTTCAAACAAGCTATGAGTTTCTGAATGGCTGGAATGTCCTCTGACAAGTGAGTTCAATTAATTCACAGAATAAACAATGCATGGCCAACTGTCTTATAAGAACAGGCAGTTTAAAAAAATTAGTGAAAGTATGTGATTGTCAATAAGGGATGGGTTTATCTAATTTATGTTGCATAGTTTGCAAAGAAAACCACAGATGACGGACTTAATGACCCATATAAACTAACCAACCCAAGGGGATCTGATTAATTCTCACAATGTGATTTGGGAGCTGAACTGCCTGAGTGAACTGAACTGCATACAGGTATAAATGGTGTTGTAAATGGTATGCTATTGACATAAACAGAGAATGGCTGACTAGCACATTCATGCACAGTAAACTTCAAACAACAGAGAACGAATTAACACATATTCAGAAGCAGTAAAGCCAATAAACAAGAGAGAACAACCAAACTAGCCACAGTAACTAGCCACACTCCCCAGCCACAGTAAAACCCTTTTAAATAACACTGGCTAGCTAGCTGGCAAACTTTACAAGCTACCAACAAATACTATGTAGACTTGAACTTTAAAGTGAAATGTTTACTAATAAATTAATTCGTAATGTGCATCATACAACATTTTCTATTACGCTGTTGAAGCTGGAGCTACTCATTCTATATTGGTAGAATGTGATTAAGGCGATGTGATTAAGTTATGTAACACAGTTAGCTTGATGCTAACGTAACATTGGAATCCCATAGACATGCTAGCGGGAATTAGCATTATTGTCGCGGGGTTAAATGGCTTTCTAAAAACTCAAATACAACATAATTTATCATTTCGAAGCATCTAAAGCGCTAATAAATGTTTGCGATCTACCTAAACAACACAAGACATCATACAATTATGGTATATGTGTGTCACACTACCATTAAATGATTAATTAGATAATTGAGTGATACTAACATACTGCAATCCTATGGATCCCATGTTAGCTGAAATTAACATTATTGTAGCTGGGCAAAATTACTATCTAAGACCTCATTCAGATGCATACAATGCATTAATAAATGTTTAGAAGTTACACAACACAATAAATATCCAGTCTTAAAGTGTGTATATAATGTTAGCTGATTGCCTTACCTTATATTCCACGCTTTTGATATTATGGGATGTTCAGCATGCTGCAGCATCTGCGTGAAACTGACGCGAGGCAATCGGCTTGATTGACACTGCATCTAGCCAATTACAGCTGGAGTAGCCGGATTAAAGCCCAGCCAATCAGAAGTCGCAAATCATAACACTGAGGCCACACAGGAGCGTCTCCAACACCAGACTACAGGGGGCACTACATTAGATTCTGCGTTAACACTGTGTTAAGCGATTTTCATGGTTTTCTGGTGTATAAGGACATAGCGCCAAAATTTGACCGGGAGTTTCTCTTACTTAGATAAGACCATTTACAGTACTGGAATTATGAGGACACCGGCCTTGTCCTTATAAACCCAAATGTCCTCATAATGTCGGTACGTAATCAGGTGAAAAGTCTTTGTAAACCACAAAAACCAACGCACACACACACACACACACACACACACACACACACACACACACATGCACCTAGATAACAGGACTGTCTGTCTCACACACATGCACCTAGATAACAGGACTGTCTCTCTCTCACACACACACACAGGCACCTAGATAACAGATCTGTCTGTCTCTCGCACACACAGGCACCTACATAACACTACTGTCTGTCTCTCACACACACACACATGCATCTAGATAGCAGGACTGTCTCTCTCACACACATGCACCTAGATAATAGGCCTGTCTCTCTCACACAAATACACACCTAGATAACTGTCTGTATCACACACACACATGCACCTAGATAACTGGACTGTCTCTCTGTCACACACACACCTCCCTAGGGTCTAGACTTCACAGATTACTTTCACCTTGCATAAAATACTGTGTGTGTGGAGTCAAAAACTTTTTAGAGTATTCCAGGAGCCTCATTGACTGTTGTGCTCAGAGATTTGAAATGTTACAATAAGATCATGTATGTACACGATAAGATAAGATCATATGTGTGCGTGTCATGTATGACACTGTATGTAATCACTTGAAGGGATGCACGGCGTGGGACGTTGTTTCAAACGAAGACATTTATTTAATGGCGCGACAGCCTTTAGCAAGAACGTACATGAATAAGAACACTTAGCAACAGTCAACAGCAAAGACGAGCACGTAACAGAGACTACACACACATTATATAGTGTAAGGGAGTTTGTGACTTACTGTCTGTGACCCTCAGTCAGAACTCTGACTTGTTGTTCCTTCCCTTATCTGTGTGTCTGATCCTCAGTTAGAACTTGTCTCCTTCTCCCCCGTCTGTCTCTCTCTCTTTGTCTCCCTGTCCTTTTCCACTACACCTACATCCAGTCTACTGTACCTCCTCTACTGATAAGAACACCAATCATACACGTTTTATTATTCTTACCCAAATGTGTTAAGACACATCTTCTTTATTCTGTACATGTATTATCATTAAACTTTAAGGAACTCTTTCCTGACACCCGGGTGTTGTGAATTTGTTCTCCCAGCTCTGGCTACGGAACACTGAGGGCTGAAGAAATGTATAATGCTGTTTATGAACCCTGAAGGCTATGATCTACGTCTAGAGCTGATTTCAGAAACCTTAACATATAGTATACACATAACAAGCTGCGAATGTGACACATTACGATAACAAGGTGAATGAACACATACACACGACCACCTGCACAGGAAATAATTGGGCCATTATTAAAAAAATCATACATTGTGATTTCTCGATTTATTTTTTTAGAATATGTCTCTCACAGTGGACATGCACCTAAGACAAAGATTTCAGACATTTGATTTCTAAGTAGGAGAACTTGCAAATATGCAGGGTGTTGAATTAATTATTTTCCTCACTGTTTAAGTAGCATTTTTTTTCTGGATGATTTGATGGGGGCGGCACCCCTGTGCCCCCTACTGACGAGCTGCCACTGGTGTCAAGAATGAAACTGTATGTATTTTAGGAATGAGACCATGTGTGTGTCATGTGTGCTGTTTCTA
>JAGXOD010000089.1:0-465147 GCA_020368025.1 Brachyhypopomus occidentalis | reverse complement strand
ACAAATTCTCTAAATGGGTTGAAGCCTTTCCCTGCGCGAAAGAAAATGCCAAAACGGTTGTTACGAAATTACAACAGGAAATCATACCCAGGTACGGCATACCTGTAGGTATTGATTCAGATAAAGGTACGCCCTTTACTTCAAAAAAGTAACGCAGTTACTATGTCAAGAGCTGAAAATTAACTGGAGCTTTCACATTCCTTATCATCCACAATCATCTGGGATGGTTGAACGGACTAACAGAACGATTAAGAGCAAGTTACGAAAAGCCATGCAATCATGTGGTACTAAAAATTGGCTCCAGATCCTCCCTGTTGTTTTAGCTGACATAAGAATGAGTCCAACGGCGTCTCTGTCGGGGCTCTCACCTTATGAGATGGTAATGGGACGACCATTCCCAGTACCATGGAGGACTGGAATGCAGGCTATTGGAACGACAGATCTCAATGTTCATTTGGGTGAGTATGCTGCTAGGCTCGTGGAAGTTTTGAATGAGTACTGGGTTAAAATCAACCAGACCCAGGCTTTGCCTCCTCAGGAGAAAAAACCACCCCTTTGAGGTGGGAGATTTGGTCCTAGTAAGGAGCTTTGATAAGGGTCAGCTGTCTGACACTCTTTATAGTGAGCCTACCACCATACTCGCTATTACTCGAACCGCTGCACTCACAGACCATTTTCCACAGTGGATCCATGCAACCAGACTCAAACGGGCCCCTAACTCCGCGAAAAAGGCTGTGTAAACCTTAAGTGCTTAATATCTTCTTTGTTTTTCAGTTAACGATACTCGAACTCTACAGGTGTATCTCCGCTGTGAATTCCAGGAGGTCCTGAACATAGCCAGTGACCAGTATGGCTATTCTCACGCATTGTCTCATCTTCATCCTCCTCATAAACCTACGGGCCATCTCATCCTTCCCGCATGACAACACCTTCTGGCAGTTTGCGAATTGGACCGCCCGACAGTATACTGCGGACTCATGTTGTGTTTATCATGTTAAGATGACGTATAATCTTTTGAGTAGTTTAGACATTAATACTTATGATCAATATGTTTATTAATCATAAAAGAGGGGATTAATAGATATTTAGGCCCCATCTTGTGTATCTCATATATTCTGTGTACGTGCATAAAGCATAGTCTCATGTTCTAGTTAGTTTTGGAGAACATTCTAGACCAAACAGAGAAGTCTCTGTATCTATGTTAGTCTTCACGAAAATGTCATCCCGACTTCTGCATCTCTTCTCCCTGCCTATTCTCAAAACAATAGTGATGCAAAATGTGTCTATGTCTGGATGTTGTAATAACACCCCCTTATGTTCGCAACCTATCTGTATAAAGGGAGTACCCCCCCTCATATCGAGGGATCTCTGGTGAATAAACTTCTCTCTAGCATTAGAGGGCTGTTTTGTTCTCTTTGGTTTCCGAGCGCGCTCACTGCACAGTACAAATCGCACAGACGAGGCTGAGGTCTAGTTAAGCATAAAGTCTTACAGTTGTGTTGGCACCAGCCCACCCACCCTGGTTGTTCTGATTATAGTGTTCTGATGAAATGAAATTTGCAAATGATTAACCAAACAATAAGATTGTGTATGATGAATGTCAGAAACTTGCTGTAGGGTGTAACAGTATATATTTTTCTTGCAGATGGATATGGGTGTAGGGAGTAACACCGATTTTGTTAGGAGTGGTTTTGTTTCGAACCTGACTCGGTCATGCAGATATTTTCTCTACAACATCCGACGTATCCGACCCTTCCTTTCTCAGGAGGCCTCCCAGGTGCTTGTCCAGTCTCTTGTCATTTCAAGGCTCGACTACTGCAACTCACTCCTGGCTGGTCTTCCTCTGCAGGCCATCAGGCCCTTGCAACTGATCCAGAATGCAGCAGCAAGGCTTGTCTTCAATCTACCCAAGTTCACTCATGTCACTCCACTGCTGCGCTCCCTTCACTGGCTTCCTGTGGCTGCTCGCATTCAGTTTAAAATTCTGATGCTTGCCTACAAAGCCAAAAAATGGACCAGCTCCTCCATACCTTATGGAAATGGTCAAAAGTCGATCCGCACCTCGAGCCCTTCGCGCTTCAAGTGCGGATCGACTTGACCCGCCATCCCTCAAGATTCAAGGAAGACACGCGACAAGATGCTTCTCTGTCCTGGCACCCAGATGGTGGAACGAACTTCCACTGGCTGTCCGAACAGCGAACTCTCTCGCGGTTTTCAAACGCAGCCTGAAGACCCATCTCTTTGTAAAGCACTTATAAGCACAAATCAACTGAAGCATTGGTATAAAGCGTAATTGCACTTTATCTTTAGGAACACTTGCTAAGTATTGCACTATACTGCATGTAGTCTTGTAGGTATTTCAGTCTTGATAGGTATTGTCTAATCTTATATTTTGTTGTCTTCTTTCTAGGCATCAGCACTAGCAACGGTTTATGGCAGTGCTTGACCTCAAGTAGTTTGGACTTAAACCTGTTTATACTAGATAGAGATGCATATTCTGACTGAACACATAGTACTTTTGTAAGTCGCTCTGGATAAGAGCGTCTGCGAAATGCCGTAAATGTAAACGTAAATGTAAATGTTTCTGTGTTAATCAGAGTATGGATGTTGTTGTGTATCCCATTTCATTACCTAGTCTGTTATCTCTTCATTCACAGTTACATGGCCCAAACATAGTTACGGTTGCAACACTGAGGTGGCAAGCATAGACTGTTGAAAACCATTCATGTTTTACTGCTGAACCTCATAAATCACAAAAGGATATACATTTTTATTCAACAGAAGCAGCAGAAACTCTTCAATAATAGTTGATCGAGGGTTAAGTCAACCATAAGCAGATGTTCAAACAGGTGTACAGAGCTTTGGACAGCAACAAAGCAATATTTGGCTCAACTCAGCAAATACCTAGTGAAGCAATGCTTGTCTCTAGCACCAGGATTCAATATGGACTCATTACCTCACCAGTGCATCAAAAACTTTCCTATGTCTTGAAACTAAATGATTTATATTATATTCTGTGGTAGGTGCAATAGGAACAATAGGAACTGCTGTTGGAAAGCAAAGGAAGGAAAGTAGAGTGGAGCCTATACTGTACTAATGTACACATCGCTGCCTTATATGTCCCTTCAGAGATTGCAGTGTATATCTTTATTCTAAACACGTTGACTTGCTATGTTCAAACTGAAGTATGTTTGTGCACTCTGCAAATTTGATCTTCATATGTTCAGGCAAACTGCTGCATGGACAGAACAAAGAAGGTCATTCAGGCAGCAAAAGTGGGAGAAAACAACAGAACACAAGGGATTATTTTGGTGGTAGAGAGATACATGCTGTGAGATACGTGCCTTGTAATGACAAGTGTGAGGAGACTGGGGGACCAGGGCACCAGGAATATTAAAAATGCTCTGTACAGGAAGTTGTGTTCTGGCCAGTCCAGTAAATCTGCTGGCAGTTTAGCGACCCCTGCTGTCCAATGCAGATAGAGCCAGGAAATACTTTCATCTGATAGTAGAGAGGAGGAGCATGTGGGTTCTGTGATTGGACATCCAATGCACTTACTACTTGTTCACAAGGCATTCCCTGTGAGTATTGTTATTTTAAGATTTTATGTTAATGTGACACATTTGTTTTTGCTTCTGGTTGTAGTTTTACACCTTTCATTCAAGGATTTTGAACATCACATTCAAAGGTTCAGAGAATCATTGAGTGAGGGTGTTTAACTTATAGCTGGATGTGATATTCAGAGAGGCCAATACAAGTTGTGCAATTTTTAACACACACTGTACTGACATTGCATCTGACTCTGAACAGGATGCCAAAAATATTCTGCTAGCCTTTTTTAAGCTAAGCAAGCCACCCTGTTTGAAACCTTCATCTTGGCCTTCACTAAAAGCTTCAGCGAGGTGGTCTGTAAGGAACCCAGCAGTACTTTCAACAATTGGAATAGAACTAGAAGCCCAAATCTGGGTGTTTTTTGCCCACATGTTTTTTGTGGGTAGCTGATTGGCTAATTAGTCACTAATTAAAAATACCTATATTGCTAAGGTCCTTAATCACATTAAGTTGCTGCTCAACTTCATGCTCATTTGGCCGATAATGATTTATATGAACAATTTCAATCTGGTTTTCGTCCGCTCCATAGTACTGAAACGGCACTCCTTAAAATCACTAATGATCTCCTTCTTTCTGCTGATTCTGGTCTACTATCTATACTACTTCTGCTTGATCTGACTGCGGCCTTTGATACAATTTCACATGACATCCTTCTTGACAGACTCTCTTCTCTTGGCATTGTAAATGTACCTCTTCATTGGTTCCGTTCTTATCTTTCTGGCCGCACTCAGTTTGTTCAGTTAAAATCATTCATATCTCACTCTGTTTCGGTTACTTCAGGTGTTCCCCAGGGTTCTGTTCTAGGACCCTTGTTATTTATTATTTATCTTCTTCCTCTGGGGTTATATTCTTCGTAAGCATCATATTCAGTTTCATTGCTACGCGGATGACACCCAGCTCTATTTTTCAACCAAACCTAATGCTACACTCTCATTTTCATCTCTTACTGATTGTCTTCTTGAAATAAAACATTGGTTTACCCTAAATTTTCTTAAATTGAACTGTAACAAAACAGAACTTCTATTGATTGGTACTAAATCTACATTAAGTAAATGTCACAACCTTTGCATTTCGGTTGATAACCATTCCATATATCCCTCTCTTCAGGTTAAGAGTCTGGGTGTCATCCTTGATAGCACTCTTTCTTTTGTTTCTCATGTTAATAATATCACTCGGTCATCTTATTTTCATCTTCGAAATATTAATCGTCTTCGTCCTTTTCTTAATCCTCATTCTACTGCTATTTTGGTTAATAGTCTGGTTACCTCTCATTTAGATTATTGTAATTCTCTTTTGTTTGGTCTACCACAGAAAACCCTTCATAAATTACAATTAGTTCAAAATTCAGCGGCTCGTATTATTATACGGACCCCTTCAATGCAACATATCACTCCTGTTCTACAGCAGCTTCATTGGCTTCCCATTTCTTATCGCATCAATTATAAAATACTCCTTTTAACTTTCAAAGCTCTCCATAATCTTGCCCCTTTATATCTTTTTGACCTCCTTCATAATGCTATACCAGTTCGCACTCTTAGATCCTCTTTTTCTATCTATCTCACTGTTCCCCCTGTCCGTCTTGTTACTATGGGGAGCAGAGCTTTTAGTTGTGCTGCTCCTCGGCTTTGGAACTCACTCCCAGCTGATCTTCGCAATACAGACTCATTGCCACATTTTAAAATCAAACTTAAAACTCATTTGTTTAAAGTTGCCTATGTCCTGGTTGTTGTACTTGTACTGTTTTTTTTGTATGTATTTTTATTATGTATTTTTAATTTCTGTAAGGTGACCTTGAGTGTCAAGAAAGGCGCCCGAAATAAAATGTATTATTATTATTATTATTATTAATGGTTATTTCACTCATATTTTGCTTCCTCACCCCAACCTGTTCTGAAATAATTGTGTACCAAGAAGTTGTATGTTTCATGATCTCAGATGAGGAGATATATAGGTGCAAATAGTATTATTAATGTCTTTTGATGAGTTATTTAAGCCTTTTCAGTCTTTTAACACAGATCATAGCCTTTGATTCCTCTCCTGAAAGGTTTCCGAATGACTCCTACTTTCACAACACAGACAAACTAGCTGCAGCAAAACACACTCCACTGTGAATAGGACTTAATGGGACCCTTGGTCCAGTCTAAGAGTTCCTATCTCTAAACAGATTGCTTACAATCTTCTGATGCTATTAAATGAGATTTTATGAAAGAAAAGGAGGAAACAATAAAGACAAATTATTATGCAAAGATCTATTAAAAGACAAAACTGAAACATCAGTCACAGATGAAACTTTAATTTAATCACAGTTGAACTTCTTAAAAATCATAAAATTGACTAATACACTAAAACATCATATTTCTTCATATGAAGCTATATTTGTGTTTGCTTTAATGTTTTGGTTTGACTGTAACTGGGAGCGGCGTCGATGCAAATGGCGCACACAAACGCTGAGAAGAGCGAGATTTATTTTATGGGCATTCCAAAAGAAGGGTCGTGGAGGCAGGCTTGTGTCAAATCCGTGAGAGAGTCCTACATAGAAACAAAACCAAGATGTAGCGACATACTGAACACAAAGAACAAACTAAAGCTTTAGACAGAACGAAACACCAAAGCACAAACAAGCTGTAGAAACATAGTATACAAAGTACATGGGCTGTAAGCAAAATACACACAAAGTCACAAAATCACAGTCACAAAATGAATCGCAACATACCAGACCAAACTTAGGCTATAAATACACCATAGCAAACAAGAAACACTTGAAACACGTTAACGAGGGGAAGGGTTACAAAACACAAGGCGGGACTATGAAATGCACATGGCTATCAAAACAAAACATGCATGATTGAGGAGGAGGGGCTAATCATGACAGTAACAAGCTTGGGCCAGTAATAGATCTGATCTTTTCTCTTAGCAAACACAAGATGCATTCTCTAGTTAATTCTCTGTGTTACTCCTAATTTGCCACAGATAATCCTTGTAAAGGTTATATGTCTAAATTAGTAAGCAACGATCTACCAAGTTCACAGATTCTAAAGGGCAGGTTATTGTGTATTCTGCTTGTGAGTATGAGAGAGATAGACAGAGGGGAAGATTGCTACATACATCTCATCAGTTCCTCTTATTGTGAGTGAAAACATTTTAGACAATTTGAGACAGTTTTCAAAATGTAAACGTATGATTTTAAAATATGGTTAAGATTTCTAACTAACCAAAAGCAAACATGCATATTAAACAGTGGGACGTCTGATACATGCTGTTAACAACAGCTGAGTGCAGGCCAAACATCTTAAACATTTTATGTTTTACAGCATTTTTGCATGCATCCTTTGCTTTGAATTATTTTTTTGTCTATGAACCATCATTAACGATAACTTCAGTTGAGTCCAGTTCATTTCAGTTACTATATTAGTGCATTAGTTATTATAATAAATATTAAAATAGCTTAGTTCAAAGACAAATTTAATTCATATAATGCTTTTTACAACACATGTCACAAAGCAGCACTGTAATTTCACTGTAGGTCCAATCAAAAGCCACAAATAAAGTCAAGTAAAAAATATTGCTATATAATGCTATTTGTATTGTTACAAAACAGCTTTGCAAGCGCATGTAACCAGATCCCTAAAGATCAAGACAATGGTGATAGTGGCAGGAAAAGCTCCAGGCAGGTGTTCTCACTACACCTCGAATTATTCTGATAAGCGACACAATTGAACACCACTCAATGTTTGTATAAGAGGGACCAGGGCCAAAGCCATGAGCTGAACACAGTGAGGGACCAAATCTAGCGAGGGACGGGGCATTTATTCAGTCATGAGGGCCCCCAGTCATTGAGTCTTCTGGTAATCTGAGATGTTAATGCTGTCATCCAACCATGTCATGCGTTCACTCTAGTTGTGACAGTGATTGGATGGAAAGCAATGGCTCAATGAGCCGTCATGACTGTGGTCACCTCCAGGCCCCTCCATTTAGTCATGCTGCCTGCCGGAGCCACATGCTAATCACTGGTATGTGTGCTATTGGCTAGAGCCAATCCCTCCAGGCGAAGGCAGGGTACACCATGGGCAGATCGCCAGTCCACCACATGGCCAACACGCAAACACACACTCACACCTACAGGCAATCTAGAGTGACCAATCTCTTAGATGACTAAGAGCATCGCTATACAGACAGCTACTGTGATCACCCTTGACACATTTCCTGCTGACGCTGCTTCCTGCTGCAGAGTATTTTTTGCCTACTTTTTTTTTCTATCTGTTTAATTACATCTGATGCATCTACAAATATTTTGTGGACATAGTTATGCATAACTCCGGTTACAACAACCTCCACAAGCCATCGAAAGACATTCAAGTTCAAGGCGAATGGTTGACGTCTCGGCGGCATAGCCGTAGGGCTGAGCACCGTTCTACTCAGATTCCCGTGTCAAACAGGTTTGCCCCACTCAGTAGTACACCGACTGAGCGACCTGTTAAAAGAGCTCTGGTTATAGGAGACTCCCAGCTCCGACACGTGAATGTAGTGACCCCCTTAGAGGCACCAGCGGCCATAGTTAAGTGTATCCCGGGGGCTAGAGCGCCTGACATCAGGGCTAATCTAAAGGTGCTGGCTAATCGTAAATATTCAAAGATAGTGGAACACGTTGGCACCAATGGTGTGGGGTTGAGACAGTCCGAGATCACTAAGGATAACGTTAAAGAGGTGTGTGAGTTAGCTATGTCAGATGCCGTAATATGCTCTGGTCCCATTCCAATTCGGCGTGGCGCCGAAACCTACAGCAGGTTATTGGCGCTACACCACTGGATATCTAAATGGTGCTCAGAAAACAACGTGGGTTATATAGATAATTGGACGCGCTTTGAGGGCAGGCCTGGCCTTTTGAAGCGAGACGGCATTCACCCTTCTTGGGAGGGTGCTGCTCTCATTTCCCGTAGCATATCTGCTAGGCTTACTAGTGGTAGTGTAGGACTTGTTAATGGGGATTGACAAACCAGAGCCGAGGCCAGGCAGCAGACACAAAGGCTAAACCGATTGTCTGCTAGCTGCAAAGAGACGTCACCTAGGTCACAATAGATTGAGACTGTGTCTGTTCCTCGAGTACCAAAAAATAACTCTCGCAAAGTAGACAAAATTTAATCAATTTTAAATTCGATTATGCTCCCTTGGAGAGTAGTTTAAATCTGAAACTAGGACTGCTAAATATTAGATCCCTGTCATCTAAAGCATTGCTTGTTAATGAAATGATTACCGATCATAAGCTATGCATGCTCTGCTTGACGGAAACCTGGACCCGGCCAGACGATTATATGGCCCTAAACAAAGCTTCTCCCTCTGGCTATAGATATGTTCATAACCCCCGTCCAAATGGTCGAGGAGGTGGTGTCGCCACAATATATGACTCTGATATAGACATTTCTCAAAAATTCGGCTTTAAATTTAATAATTTTGAACATCTCATGCTCACTGTTTGAAATGTATCAAATCTAACAACCAACAAAGCGTCGCAGTCGTTTATGTTAATTACTATTTTTCTTACTTTGAGTTCTTGCAGGAGTTTTCAGACTTCCTGTCTAATGTAGTGCTATCAGCCAATAAGGTGATTATAGTTGGTGATTTTAACATCCATTTTGAGAATCTTTGTGACTCTTTCAGCAAAAAATTTCAAGAAATTCTTGATTCAATGGGTATCATTCAGAATGTGGTGGGTCCTACGCATAATTGTAGTCATACTTTAGACCTGGTCTTATCATTTCGTATTAACATATCCAGTTTAGCAATTTTACCTCAGAGTGAGGCCGTTTCTGACCACAGCCTCATAACGTACAAGTTCTGCTTGACTGACGGTATTCATCAGCCGCCCCGCTACCGAATGAAACGAACTATAGCACGTAGTACCATAGCCGCGCTCACTGATATTTTGCCTGCTTTGACAGAAATTGATACACCTGTAGCTCCGGAAGGACTAGAGAATTTTACCGAGCATGTTGAGACTTCTCTTCGTACAGCATTAGACAAGGTTGCACCATTACGCTATAAGAGAGCCACTGATAGAAGAATAGCGCCATGGTCTCAAATGAGCCGCGCGGATCCTGGAGCGTAAATGGCAAAATTCAAAGTTAGAAGTGTTTAGACTATCATGGAAAAGCAGCCTTAGTGAATATAAGCATGCCCTCCATACGGCAAAATCCTCATACTTATCGGCTTTAATAGAAAAACATAAAAACAATTCTGCACTCCTATTTAAAACTGTTTCCAGCCTAACGAGGAGCCATGATCAAATCAATTCACTAATCCCACTAGAGTGTAGCAGTAATAATTTTATGAAATTCTTTAATGATAAGATTGATAAAATTAGGGGAAAATTGGTTGTGCTATCTCAGAGCCTGTCAACATGCCTATGCACCTTGACAGCTGTCTGGTCAGCTCTGATGCCCTGTTAGAGTCCTTCTCCCCAATTGGTCGTGAGGAGCTTATTTCATTGGTGGAATCTGCTAAGCCCTCCACATGCATACTAGATGCAGTACCAACCCATTTACTTAAAGAATTACTGCAAAGCAATGTAGAACTTTTGCTCACTATAATAAACTGCTCTCTGAGCCTGGGCTATATTCCCAGTTCATTTAAACTTGCAGTTATCAAGCCACTAATTAAAAAACCTGGTCTTAACCCCCAGGAAATGTCCAACTATAGGCCTATCTATAATTTGTCATTCATATCCAAAATTCTAGAGAAAGTAGTTTCTTCACAACTCTCTTCCTTCCTACAGACGGAACATTCATTCATTCATTCATTCATTATCCGTACCGCTTATTCCCGCTAGTCGGGGTCACGGGGGGGCTGGAGCCAATCCCAGCATCTCCAGGCGAAGGCAGGGTACACCATGGGCAGTTCGCCAGTCCACCACATGGCCAACACGCACACACACACTCACACCTACAGGCAATCTAGAGTGACCAATCAACCTAGGATGCATGTCTTTGGACTGTGGGAGGAAACCAGAGTACCCGGAGAAAACCCACGCAGGCACAGGGAGAACATGAAAACTCCACACAGAGCAGCCCAGACCGAGAATCGAACCCAGACCGCCTTGCTGTGAGGCAACAGTGCTAACCAAATCTTGATCCAACTGTACTATCTAGTTATAGATCCATTTCAAACCTATCATTAATATCCAAAATCATAGAAAAAGCAGTGGCCTAAAAATTATGCTTATATCTGCATAAGAATCTAATCTGGATTTAGGCCTGAAACAGCCCTAGTTAAAGTAACAAATGATCTCCTTCTTGCCTTAGATCAAGGCTATGTATCTCTACTAGTGCTTCTCAATCTTAGTGCAGGTTTCGACAAAATAGATCACAGGATTCTGGTAGAAAGGTTAGAAAACAGGGTTGGAATTTCAGGTAGAGCCCTTTTCATGATTTACCAGACATACCAGATCTAATGGTATGTCTGGTAAATCACGACATACCAGATCTAATGGTAAATCTCACAGTCTACCCCGTTACACCTGGCTCAGTAGCCAAAAATCTCAGTGTCATACTCAACTCTGACCTATCATTTGACAAATACATAGATAGTACTACTAGGATAGCCTTTCTTTAAGAAGTTCAAAATGCCGCAGCCAGAGTTCTAACTACTAAATTCGATCATATCAGCCCTGCAGTGGCTCCCAGTTAAACTCCGTATTGATTTTAAAATACTTGTATTAACCTATAAAGCACTACACCAGCTTAATCCTGGTGTTACGTCCGATGTTATGTGGGTTACATATGACTCTTACTGTATATAAGAAAATTGGATGCAGCCTGACTGGTGTAATGTTTTGTAGATTTGCGGATATAAGGCATTTGAACAGTTTATAGGTCCAAGGTTGGTTTTTGCAAACAAGGCATCAAAGTCCTCCTCAATTCACTTGACCTGGAGGTTTGTTTTGATATGGTCCACGGCCTCCAACATGCCTGAAACAGTTTCCTAAGTAACAGCAGTGTTCAGACATTTCAGCCATTCAGCCATTCCCAGTCCAACCACAGTGTTCTTTTTTAGAAATGTGCTAAGACTATTTGCCTTTTTTGAAGTGTCAAATGAGCTGCATGACATAATTTCTTCTTTTTTTCTGTCAGCCCTGAATCATACTGGCTGAAACCTGAGCAGAATATTGCTGAGTCCACCTGGTGGGACAAGAAGTTTCAAAGAGGTGAAACCACACTTTGATTTTGGAATTTCCTGGAAAGTCAAGTCAAGTCAAGTCAAGTGGTTTTTATTGTCATTTCAACTATATACACAGTACACAGTGAAATGAGACAACGTTCCTCCAGGACCATGGTGCAACATAAACACAGTGCAGACAGAAGACAAGTGCAACACAGTACAAGTGCAGACAGACAGACAGTACAAGACAGAGAATACAGAATAAATATACAGTGGTAGTGCAAATTATGCAGTGTGCAAATTGTGCAGTGTGTAATGAGGTAGAGGTAGGTAGAGTTTATAGTTTATAGTGCAAAAAGAAAAGAAAAAGAAAAATGCATCCCATTGTCTGGGGTAGAGGTTGTGAATGATTGTGTGTGTATGTGTGTGTGAGAGAGTGTGTAGCAGAAAACCATCAGTTCAGTCCCTGGAGTTGAGAAGTCTGACGGCTTGAGGGAAGAAGCTGTTGCAGAGTCTGGTTGTGTTGGACCGGATGCTGCGGTATCTTCTTCCTGATGGCAGGAGGGAGAACAGTCTGTGTGAAGGGTGGGTGGGGTCATCCACAATGCTGGTTGCTTTGCGGATGCAGCGGGTGGTGTAAATGTCAGAGAGACTCCGATGATCCTCTCAGCTGTCCTCACAATCCGTTGGAGGGTCTTGCGGTCAGAGACGGCGCAGGTCCCAAACCAGGCAGAGATGCAGCTGCTCAGGATGCTCTCTATGGTACCTCTGTAGAAGAGGATGAGGATTGGTGGAGGGAGACGGGCCTTTCTCAGCGTCCGGAGGAAGTAGAGACGCTGATGGGCTTTCTTGACTGTAGAGCTGGTGTTCAGGGTCCAGGTGAGGTTCTCTGTTAAGTGGACACCAAGGAACTTGGTGCTCTTAACGATCTCCACAGAGGACCCGTTGATGTTCAACGGAGAGTGGATGTGTTGTGCTCTCCTGAAGTCAACAACCATTTCCTTTGGTCTTGTCAACATTCAAGTGAAGGTTGTTGACTGAACACCAGTCTGTCAGCCGCTGCACTTCCTCTCTGTATGCTGACTCGTCGCCTTTGCTGATGAGGCCCAGCACAGTTGTATCATTGGCGAACTTAATGAATCTATTTGAGCTGTGTTTTGCTGCACAGTCATGAGTCAGCAGGGTGAACAGTAGAGGACTCAGAACACTGCCCTGGGGTGCCCCAGTGTTCAGTATGATGGTGCTGGAAATGCTGTCCCCGACCCGGACTGACTGGGGCCTCCCAGTCAGGAAGTCCAGGATCCAGTTGCAGAGGGGAGTGTTGAGGCCAAGCAAGCTTAACTTACTGATGAGGTTCTGTGGGATGATTGTGTTGAATGCTGAACTGAAGTCTATGAACAGCATTCTGACATAGGTGTCCTTCTTCTCCAGGTGGGTAAGGGAGAGGTGAAGGGTGGTGGTGATGGCATCGTCCGTGGAGCGGTTGGGACGATATGCAAATTGTAGGGGTCCAATGAAGAGGGTAGTTGGGTCTTGATGTTCCTCATAACTAGCCTCTCGAAGCACTTCATGATGATGGGTGCAAGTGCAACGGGACGGTAGTCGTTGAGGCAGGACACAGTGGACTTCTTTGGCACAGGGACGATGGTGGTGGTCTTGAGGCACATTGGAACAGTCGAGCTGCACAGGGAGACGTTGAAGATATCCGTGAGAATGTCCGTCAACTGGTCTGCACACTCTCTGAGCACTCTGCCTGGGATGTTGTCTGGTCCTGCAGCTTTCCGTGGGTTGACTCTGCGCAGAGTTTTCCTCACGTCCACGGCAGACAGACGCAGCACCTGCTCGTCCGGCTTGGGAGTGATCTTTCTCACCGACGTGTTGTTTTGTGCCTCAAACCGTGCATAGAAGTCAGTCAAGGCATCAGGGAGGGAGGCATCACTGTCGCAGGACGATGGCGTTGTCCTGTAGTTGGTGATCGCTTGGATGCCCTGCCACATGCACGTGTCACCCGTGTTCTTGAAGTGACTGTGGATTCGCTTGGCGTGTGCGCGCTTTGCCTCTCTAATGGCTCGTGACAATTTGGCTCTTTCTCTTCTCAGGGCCGCCTTATCACCCACTCTGAAGGCCGAGTCTCGGGTCCTCAGTAGCGCGCGCACCTCCGGAGTCATCCACGGTTTCTGGTTTGGCTGTGTGGTGATGGTCTTGGAGACAGTGACATCGTCAATGCACTTGCTGATGTAGCCAGTGACTGATGATGCATACTCCTCCAAGTTGACCGAGTCCCCTTCAGTTGCAGCCTCCTGAACATGTCCCATGCAGTGCACTCAAAACAGTCCTGAAGGGCAGAGATGGCTCCTGCCGGCCAGGTTTTCACCTGCTTCTGAACTGGTCTGGAGCGTCTGATGAGAGGTCTGTATGCTGGAGTCAGCCACACAGACATGTGGTCCGAGTACGCGAGGTGGGGGCGGGGCTCCGCCCGGTACGCGCTGGGAATGTTTGTGTAAACAAGGTCCAGCGTTCGCTCCTCTCGTTGCAAAGTCCACATGTTGATGGAATTTAGGGAGTACTGACTTGAGATTTGCGTGGTTGAAATCCCCGGCAATAATGAAAAGTCCGTCCGGGTGTTTGTTCTGCAGGTCGCTGATGGCCCCGTACAGTTCACATAGTGCCTCCTTAGCATTAGCACTAGCGCTAGGTGGAATGTAAACAGCGATTATCAGCACTGCGGAGAGTTCCCGTACTAGATAAAAAGGTCTGCACTTGACTACCATGAACTCCACCAGCGGAGAGCAGTGCTTGGCGACAGTCACAGCGTTGTTACACCATTCAGTGTTGATGTAAACACACACGCCTCCACCGCGAGTCTTCCCGGACAGAGCCGCGCTCCTGCTCTGAACGCGGTTAGCCCGTCTAGCTGAATGGCGCTGTCCGGAATGTTGTCACTAAGCCATGATTCCACAAAGACTAAAACACAACAGTCTCTGAACTCACGCTGGGTTGCTCGCTGGAGTCGGATGCAGTCCAGTTTATTGTCGAGGGAGCAGACGTTTGCGAGGAATAGCGATGGTATAGCCGGACGGCTAGGGCTTGCCTTTAGCCTCGCGCGGATACCGGCTCTCTTTCCGTGTTTCGCTTTCGCTCGCACCGCTTACGATGAGGCTTCCGCCGGCACCGCCATCAGGAAACGCCCTTGACTGCAGGCCTGGGTCTCGTAGCAGGCTGAGCTCCGATAGCGTCTGCAGAACTACATCTGGGAGCCTGTTTCCTGATAGATTTCTCCACTGTAGCAGAGTCTGACGGTGGTAGAACATGTGCTCTGATGTTCCCATGCACATGTTTGCAGAAATAAAATGGAAATGACGACAAACAGTAACACAAAAGCACCATTTTTCGGACCCGGAGCGGCCGCTGCGTGTTAACGCGCCGCCATCTTGGGTGTTGCCATGTTTGGTCACCTTGAATTTGCCAGACAAACTAAAGAATCCCCTGAGATCATACATTAGATCCAATAAATGACTTACCAGTGGAGAGGCTGCATAGGCAGCTTGTGTGACACCATCATTGATCTGTCCTCGACATTGGGACAGAGGAAGGGCTAGACACATTATTACATCACATGCTGTCTTGGCTTACATATTCTTCCACCTTCCTTGCTATTCTGACGCTTCTAAGCTTAGCTCTGCTTCTTTATCTGATTACATATTGTGGCGTGCAAGCAGAAGTAAGAGTGCTACACAAGTTCTGCATAGTTTTTCAATCGTTTATTGATCCCTTTTGGAGAAAGGAAAGATCATACAACCACTCTACCTTATCCTTTTTCATGCACTGCTCAACCCGGGTCGTCACTCCCCCAATACAACATGAAGACGGTGAGACATATGTAGTGATATATTGATTAATTATGAATTATTATAAAGGGCACCACCCTGAAATTTCAGGGAAATATGTTTGTTATAACTGGAATAGATTAAATGATGATACTGTATATCATTACTGTGCAGTAACCCAATACCACTGGTTGAAATATATTTGCCACAGAAATTGGTTTAATTAACAAATGCAAATTTTATTGATCAATAGATATCAACAATTGAACCTTATAATGCATGCATATCCCTAAGGTCAAAAACTTGGTTTAGGTTCAGAAAGAAAATCAAGTTATTAACTGAATCAGAGGAAGGACAAACCAACTGAAGTTAAGCTATGAAACAGTGAACTGAGCAGACCATTTAAACCAATGTTAACCAACCCAAAAGCTGCGATGATTAAAGTAAATGAAAATGGAGGAAAATGCCATATGGAGGAAATGATTAACTGAAACATACTGGTGTGTCTTACATCTGCTAAAATTGGATAAAAGCTGGAAAAGAACTGGCTAAAACGTATGTATATGTACTTTGGTCGGAGAAGCTAATCCTATAGTGAGTATAGGATATAATGATAATAGCAGCAAAGTCTGGCATCAAAGCAGCATGATGAATGAAGGCGCCTTACTCAGGGCGAGAGTCTTCCAGGCTCAGATGGCTGTCCTCTGGTGCCTGCAGGAATACGTGGTATTTTGAGGTCCAAAATAAACCCACACGTACTTTCCGAAGTTATACCAAGCACTCACAGTGACCCAGTTGTTCGTTGAAGTTGAGCAATGATATGTGAGTGGATCTGTTCCGGAACTTGGTTGAGTAATCGAGGACTTTGTGGACTTGGACAAGTGTGCTCACTCGCCAGTCTTTTCTGCGCTACTATAGAATTTGTATTAATTACTTCCGAAGAACAGAACTAATCCTAACTCTCATGTGTCATGCCTATCAATATTCAAAGTTAACGCATTTCCCTCCAGTTGGAATCATGGAGTGAATCAAGGAATGCAACAACTAAGACCCAGACGCATGGCAAAGATAGAAAAAGTTAAATTACAGACACGGAAAAGTGTATACATTTCCTGCTCGTACATCATTTAGGAATAAAGAATTGCTTTGTCAGGATATATTAGTAAAGGCATTTCAATTCTATTCACTCTTCCAAAGCCATCCAAAGTCAAAGTAGACCTTGTTCCCACCCTAGCCCTCCTGTAGCTCTCAGACTCTGCTCTCCCAACATGACCCTGGACCGGCCCTACATCCCGCTAAACACTCCAGTGTTCAGTGCCATTGTTTATACTTGGTGCTACTCGCCTCTGGCTTTTTCAAACATTCATTCATTCATTCATTATCCGTGCCACTTATTCCCGCTAGTCGGGGTCACGGGGCGGCTGGAGCCAATCCCAGCATCTCCGGGCGAAGGCAGGGTACACCATGGGCAGTTCGCCAGTCCACCACATGGCCAACACACACACCTACGGGCAATCTAGAGTGACCAATCAACCTAGGATGCATGTCTTTGGACTGTGGGACGAAACCGGAGTACCCGCAGAAAACCCACGCAGGCACAGGGAGAACATGCAAACTCCACACAGAGCAGCCCAGACCGAGAATCGAACCCAGACCGCCTTGCTGTGAGGCGACAGTGCTAACCACCACACCACCATGCCGCCCCTTTTTCAAACAATTATCAATAAAAGCCATGTGGCCTGTTTACAGTCTCAATGCCCTGGTTGTCTTGTCATCAAAATGAATGAAGTTGCGGATATCTTCCTATGGTATCTTTGTACATTGGATGTTCAGTGGGGTCCAGTGGGGTTATAAAACCGTGCACCATCATAGTCAACTAAAATAAGTTTACTGTTCCAATTCCTGTAAACTCACATCACAGCTCTTCTCCACCCCTGCAAGTAGGGTCAAACCAATAAAGTTTGTCTCTTTACGTTGATGCATTTCAAAACATCCTCAAAAAATTTTCAAAAAAATTTTCAAAAAATCCAAATGATGCATTTCAAATTATCCTCAATTATGTTCAACTGAAGCATTGGTATAAAGCGTAATTGCACTTTATCTTTAGGAACACTTGATAAGTATTGCACTATACTGCATGTAGTCTTGTAGGTATTTCAGTCTTGATAGGTATTGTCTAATCTTATATTTTGTTGTCTTCTTTCTAGGCATCAGCACTAGCAACGGTTTATGGCAGTGCTTGACCTCAAGTAGTTTGGACTTAAACCTGTTTATACTAGATAGAAATGCATATTCTGACTGAACACATAGTACTTTTGTAAGTCGCTCTGGATAAGAGCGTCTGCGAAATGCCGTAAATGTAAATGTAAATGTAATGTTTTTACTGGTGAACATATCCCAGGTGTCTTTTGGTGAGACAGCTGTTGAACCAAGTGCAGAACATGGGTGGCACGTCAGTGGTCACTACAATTAGTCACATCTTTTAGACTAGGCCACATGAGTCTTCTGTGTCTTCATCTAAGAGATGGATTCACAGACACACCATTAATTCCATCTTGGCACTGTGGCACATAGTCTAGGTCAGAAGGATCAGAGATTTCAGAACTAGGACAAGAATTTCCTCCTCATATTCAAGCAGGATGTCTCATAATTGTAGCTGTAAATCTGGAATAACTAAGACCAGTCATGCTAACACTCTGAGAAAGGAAATCCAAAGCACGACAATATTTTCAAATGCACTTGTTATTTGTGTGTTTACTGTCCTGTTTCTAGCCAATAAAAGCTAGTTAGAATACGATATGACAACAGCTAGCAAGCTAAGGCACATACTATATTTACCAAAGTAAACTACAGAAACATTGCAAGAAGCATTGCAAGAAGCACTGATGAGACATGAGTCAGTGTTCTTGGGTGAACTGTTGGCCCTCAAAGGAACAAAGGCAATAGTAATGACAATCCTTCAAACCACGTACCTCTGTACCTTTTGCAGTGATTGCCAAGGCAGAAAGGGAACCAGATCGGCTGTCACTAAGGCTGCCTTTTTCCATTTACGTAATATCGCCAAGCTGAGACACTTACTTTCATTAGCTGATGCAGAGAAGCTGGTCCATGCTTTTGTCTCGTCAAGATTGGACTACTGTAATGGTCTTTTAATTGGATGCTCTAAACAGTCCATAAAGAAGCTACAACTACAAAATGCTGCAGCTAGAGTCCTAACTAAGGCTAGAAAATTCGATCATATTAGTCCCACTCTCGCGGCATTACATTGGCTTCCGATTAAACATTGAATTGAATTTAAAATTCTTCTCTTAACCTATAAGGCGTTAAATGGTCTTGCCCCACAATATCTGAGTGAACTCATTGCTTACTACAACCCATCTCGCCCTTTTACGCTCCCAAAATGCTGGATTTCTCTTAGTTCCAAAAATTTGTAAGACTACAGCCGGAGGCAGAGCTTTCTCCTTTAAAGCCCCTCAATTATGGAATAGCCTTCCAGCTCCAATCCGAGATTCTGACACAGTTCCAATCTTTAAATCTAGACTTAAGACTCACCTATATAATCAAGCCTTCAGTTAAATATTCCCCTAGTAAGGTGCGGGGCTCAGGGGCCCCCAGACGTTGAGATTTCTGGTAATCTGAGATGTTGATGCTGTCATCCAGCTGTGTCATGGCATCACTCTAGTTGTGACTGACTTGACTGGAAAGCAATGTCTCAGTGAGCCCTCATGACTGTGGTCACCTCTGGACCCCTCCCTTTAGTTAAGCTGCTATAGATTAGCCTGCCGGAGCTACATGCTAATCACTGGCACATGAGCTATGTATATTTAAATCAATGATGGTTAAATTGACATCCTCACACTCAGTCTGTATTGTCCATCTTTTTGCATGCTTCTACCCAAGACGACTGCATGCAAGCACCTACAAGCACCTGGGAGATGGTCTGGCTCGCCGGTGGATGTACTGATGCCGGGGTTGGATGTACCATTGCCGGTAGGGGACGTGCTGATGCTGGCTCCTACCTGAGGCGCACCATCTGCACCGAAGGGACTGTGACTACTTGGCCAGGGAACAAGAACTTTAAGCTATAACTGTAGAACCACCTCTTGTTCACAAATACGGACTGGTGCTAACGGGCCGCCCAATGGAGGATGGGTTCCATTTTGAGTCTTCGTCCTCCCAAGGTTTCTTCCTATTTCCCTGCCATCTTAGGGAGTTTTTCCTTGCCACTGTCGCCTTTGGCTTGCTCATTATGGATCTGGACCCATACAATTTGTAAAGCTGCTTTGAGACAACATGTGTTGTAAAAAGCGCTATATAAATAAAATTGACTTGACTTGACTTGACTTATAGAGAGGATCATAGACTGTATAGATTTTCAAACTGGGTCGCCGCAATTGTCCCAGTGTTGACGCTTGATAGTGAGGTTGTGTAGGAACTATAAACTTACAGTAAATACAGTGTCCTCACTAGAGCAGAGCATTCCATTCCTAGAACAGAAGACATGCTAGCCTCTTTAGCTGGGGGAGAAAAACTTACAAAACTAGACTTACGTCCTGTCTACCAGTAAATACTTCTTTATGGAGAATCAAAAAAGTAAGTTACAGTTAACATGCACAAGAGAATGGTTACATATACAAGATTACTTTTTTTGTGGTTAGCTCCATCCCAGCCATATTCTAGAGAACCATGGAGGGCATACTCTAGGGCCTTCCCAATGTAGTGGTGTAGCTGGATAATATTCTACTGAAGGAAGGATGACAAGAGCCATTTAGCAATATTATCAAATATTAAAGTACTGCAAAAAAATGGAAATTCATGGAGAGCAAAGTTACATTTCTGGGACATAGGGTCATTGATGTGGGAATTCACCAGAAATGATGCAAGCCATACAGGATGTTCTGGCTCCTACTTCAGTGACAGAACTCAAAGTCTTCTTAGGGCGGTTGAACTATTACAATTACTTTCCATGAACTGCATCACTCCCTGAGGAAGGATGAGTTGTGGATATGGAGATGTGATGACAAGACTGGTAGCACATGCACATGCATACTAGAACTAGACTTAGGGGTCGCACTAACGGTACTAATGGCATGGACTCTATGAATGAGATATGTTGCTATAGTGTGTACCTGTGTCGAGCCACACATGTATGGTACCGCATGGACTTTGATTGTGCAGGTGCCGCAACATTAATGGGAACAGGAAATGGGGGAAACCTCCGTTGGATTTATAGTTGGTGTGCAATATGCATGCCAAAAGTGTAATGCCAATATTATATGTATATTAATGTCTGTATGTCTAGGTATGCATTGGATTGTAAGATGTGATGTCCATGTTATTTAATATTATGTAGCCACCTGTATGCAGGCATCACCAATTGATCACCGCGGGGACCATGAGTATGAAGAGCCTGCAGGGAAAGACATGCGAGATTGAGGTCTGAGAATTGAGAACTTTGTGCGTATGTTTAATGTTAATGCAGAAGAGAGTACGTGCACATTATATATTTTGGCTCAGATTCAGGTCGGGTAAGATTGAATACGTAGAATGACCTACTTTGTCTATTCCCAATAAGTGAACTTGCTATGCCAATATTATTGTGACGATAATTAAAGGCCTTAGTTTGGAACCTCGTTTGTCCTGTATCTTTGGAACTGCCTCAGACCAATCGACCACATTATCACAGGGGGTCAGAAGAAGCAAGCAAATGAGTTATTTCAGTCCAGTAAGGTTTTGGTGCATTATGATGACATAAGGAGGTGATACTCTCCTGTGATGCATGGCCTTATGTAGTGGGGGTGATTCTCTAACTGCATGCTAGATGGAAATGAATGCCCAATTGGGTTTGTCTCATTACCATTATCTACAGCAGGAAATAAGTATTCAATGTTAGATAAATAAGAATTAGCTGTCATCTTTGGGAGACGTTTGGGTGGCATGGTTGCGGTTGAATTAACTGCAGTATTCAACGAGAAAATCACAAAACAAAATCACAACACCGCGGACAAAAAATTTCGGTGCGTGATCAAAAGATGCTCCACGTGAAACGCCGAGTGCATGCCCAGGAAAGCGCACAGACGAAAAGTAAACAATGCGCCACTGTACTGAGCCAATCAGGCACTGGGATACAAAGCAGCACTGTCTGGTTGGTCGCTTCTCCAGCAAGCAACCAATCGTGTGTTGTTTACAATCTTATGTAGGTGAGTAGCGTCTCAGGCAAGCAATGCTGGTTCTCAAGTCAAGTCAAGTCAATTTTATTTATATAGCGCTTTTTACAACACGTTGTCTCAAAGCAGCTTTACAAATTGTATGGGTCCAGATCCCTAATGAGCAAGCCAAAGGCGACAGTGGCAAGGAAAAACTCCCTAAGATGGCGGGGAATAGGAAGAAACCTTGGGAGGACCAAGACTCAAAAGGGAACCCATCCTCCATTGGGCGGCCCGTTAGCACCAGTCCGTATTTGTGAACAAGAGGTGGTTCTACAGTTATAGCTTAAAGTTCTTGTTCCCCGGCCAAGTAGTCACAGTCCCTTCGGTGCAGATGGTGCACCTCAGGTAGGAGCCAGCATCAGCACGTCCCCTTACGACAATGGTACATCCAATCCCGGCATCAGTACATCCACCGGCGAGCCAGATCATCTCCCAGGTGCTTGTAGGTGCTTGCATGCAGTCGTCTTGGGTAGAAGCATGCAAAAAGATGGACAATACAGACTGAGTGTGAGGATGTCAGTTTAACCACCATTGATTTAAATGTACATAGCTCATGTGCCAGTGATTAGCATGTAGCTCCGGCAGGCTAATCTATAGCAGCTTAACTAAATGGAGGGGTCCAGAGGTGACCACAGTCATGAGGGCTCACTGAGACATTGCTTTCCAGTCAAGTCAGTCACAACTAGAGTGATGCCATGACACAGCTGGATGACAGCATCAACATGTCAGATTACCAGAAATCTCAACGTCTGGGGCCCCTGAGCCCCGCACCTTACTAGGGGAATATTTAACTGAAGGCTTGATTATATAGGTGAGTCTTAAGTCTAGATTTAAAGATTGGAACTGTGTCAGAATCTCGGATTGGAGCTGGAAGGCTATTCCATAATTGAGGGGCTTTAAAGGAGAAAGCTCTGCCTCTGGCTGTAGTCTTACAAATTTTTGGAACTAAGAGAAATCCAGCATTTTGGGAGCGTAAAGGGCGAGATGGGTTGTAGTAAGCAATGAGTTCACTCAGATATTGTGGGGCAAGACCATTTAACGCCTTATAGGTTAAGAGAAGAATTTTAAATTCAATTCGATGTTTAATCGGAATCCAATGTAATGCCGCGAGAGTGGGACTAATATGATCGAATTTTCTAGCCTTAGTTAGGACTCTAGCTGCAGCATTTTGTACAAGTTGTAGCTTCTTTATGGACTGTTTAGAGCATCCAATTAGAAGACCATTACATTAGTCCAATCTTGACGAGACAAAAGCATGGACCAGCTTCTCTGCATCAGCTAATGAAAGTAAGTGTCTCAGCTTGGCGATATTACGTAAATGGAAAAAGGCAGCCTTAGTGACATTGCATATATGTGTGTCAAATGAAAGATCTGAATCAATAGTGACACCTAAGCTTTTTGCGGTAGACTTGGGTGTTACTGAAAACCCATCTAGGGTAAGGGGAATATCAGCCCAGCTGCTTCTAGCAGCTTTAGGCCCAAGAATCAGCACCTCAGTCTTATCAGAATTTAGTTGAAGAAAATTAGACGCCATCCAGTTTTTAATGTCCTGGACGCAGCTCTCAATCTTGAGAGTAGTGGTGATATCATCCGGATTGGAAGATATATACAACTGAGTATCATCTGCGTAGCAATGGAAACTAATATCATGCCTACGGATGATAGTGCCCAGTGGAAGCATATATAATGTAAATAATATGGGGCCCAGTACAGATCCTTGTGGGACACCATATTTTACCTTAGAACGCTCTGAGCATTCGTTGTTTACTAGTACAAATTGGTAACGATCTGTCAGGTAGGACCTGAACCAGGAGAGTGCTTGACCTCTTATACCAATGAGTGTCTCCAGCCTATTAAGTAGAATATTATGATCAATGGTGTCAAAAGCTGCACTGAGGTCTAGCAGTATGAGAAAAGAAATGTGTCCTTTATCAGAGGATATCAAGAGATCATTTACTACTTTAGTCAGCGCAGTTTCAGTGCTGTGGTGGGGTCTAAATCCAGACTGAAATAATTCTAAGACATGTTCTGTCTGTAGGAAGGAGGAGAGTTGTGAAGAAACTACTTTCTCTAGAATTTTGGATATGAATGACAAATTAGAGATAGGCCTATAGTTGGACATTTCCTGGGGGTTAAGACCAGGTTTTTTAATTAGCGGCTTGATAACTGCAAGTTTAAATGAACTGGGAATATAGCCCAGGCTCAGAGAGCAGTTTATTATAGTGAACAAAGGTTCTATATTGCTATGCAGTAATTCTTTAAGTAAATGGGTTGGTACTACATCTAGTATGCATGTGGAGGGCTTGGCAGATTCCACCAATGAAATAAGCTCCTCACGACCAATTGGGGAGAAGGACTCTAACAGGGCATCAGAGCTGACCAGACAGCTGTCAAGGTGCATAGGCATGTTGACAGGCTCTGAGATAGCACAACCAATTTTTTCCCTAATTTTATCAATCTTATCATTAAAGAATTTCATAAAATTATTACTGCTACACTCTAGTGGGATTAGTGGATTGATTTGATCATGGCTCCTTGTTAGACTGGAAACAGTTTTAAATAGGAGTGCAGAATTGTTTTTATGTTTTTCTATTAAAGCTGATAAGTATGAGGATTTTGCCGTATGGAGGGCATGCTTATATTCAATAAGGCTGCTTTTCCATGATAGCCTAAACACTTCTAACTTTGAATTTCGCCATTTATGCTCCAGGATCCTCGCGGCTCGTTTGAGACTACGCGTGTGCTCGTTATACCATGGCGCTATTCTTCTCTCAGAGGCTCTCTTATAGTGTAATGGTGCAACCTTGTCTAATGCTGTACGAAGAGAAGTCTCAACGTGCTCGGTAAAATGCTCTAGTCCTTCCGGAGCTACAGGTGTATCAATTTCTGTCAAACCAGGTAAAATGTCAGTGAGTTCGGCTATGGTACTAGGTGCTATAGTTCGTTTCATTCGGTAGCGGGGCGGCTGATGAATACCGTCAGTCAAGCATAACTTGTACGTTATGAGGCTGTGGTCTGAAACGGCCTCGCTCTGAGGTAAAATTGCTAAGCTGGATATGTTAATACCAAATGATAAAACCAGGTCTAAAGTATGACTACAATTATGCGTAGGACCCACCACATTCTGAGTGATACCCATTGAATCAAGAATTTCTTGAAAATTTTTGCTTAAAGCGTCACAAAGATTCTCAAAATGGATGTTAAAATCACCAACTATAATCACCTTATCGGCTGATAGCACTACATGAGACAGGAAGTCTGAAAACTCCTGCAAGAACTCAGAGTAAGAACCAGGGGCGGTAAATAGTAATTAACATAAACGACTGTGACGCCTTGTTGGTTGTCAGATTTGATACATTTGAAACAGTGAGGATGAGATGTTCAAAAGAATTAAATTTAAAGCCAAATTTTTGAGAAATGTCTATATCAGAGTCATATATTGTGGCGACACCACCTCCTCGACCATTTGGACGGGGGTTATGAACATATCAATAGCCAGAGGGAGAGGCTTCAATTAGGGCCATATAATCATCTGGCCGGGTCCAGGTTTCCGTCAAGCAGAGCATGCATAGATTATGATCGGTAATCATTTCATTAACCAGCAATGCTTTAGATGACAGGGATCTAATATTTAGCATTTAAACTACTCTCCAAGGGAGCATAATCCAATTTAACATTGATTAAATTTTGTCTACTAACTTTGCGAGAGTTATTTTTTGGTACTCGAGGAACTGACACAGTCTCAATCCAGTGTGACCTAGGTGACGTCTCTTTGCAGCTAGCAGACAGTCGGTTTAGCCTTTGTGTCTGCTGCCTGGCCTCGGCTCTGGTTTGTCAATCCCCACTTACAAGTCCTACACTACCACTAGTAAGCCTAGCAGATATGCTACGGGAAATGAGAGCAGCACCCTCCCAAGAAGGGTGAATGCCGTCTCGCTTCAAAAGGCCAGGCCTGCCCTCAAAACGCGTCCAATTATCTATATAATTCCAAGAGAAAATATACACTATTTACTGTATTTGTACTATTTTATTATTTATAATATTCCTTTATTGTTAGAATTAATACTTGTAATATATTTGTATACATTTTGGGATTTATGCCGCCGAATATTTTTCACATTAATATCTTATAAAAACCCGCGAAAGAGCAAAAGCTGGAGTGCAAAATCGCGAGGGTTCACTGTACCAAGAACAATGGGCATGGCCTAAAATACATACCTGAGCTAATTAAAGCTATTACAGGACCAGAATCTAATGTGGTAGTTCTGGGGAACTGATGAACAGTTCGTTATATATCATATCGAGAAAGCTCCCTGTCACAGAACACTGCACTCTGGTGGGAGCATACACTGAATCACTGCCATTTTGGTGTTAGCACACATCGAGGGAACAGGGGCAGACACAAATGCTGAGTAGAGCGGACTTTATAAAACGGACTTATACAACACACATTAACAGTGTCACATAACGAAACAGATAACTAGTGATGTCACCCTTGACACTGAAGCTTCGAAGCATGTGTCAAAAAAATGACACTCAGTGCTTCGAACCACTGAGTCGGAGCTTGATTCATTCTGAAGCGACCACGTGACTATGGCGTCCGAAGCTTCGTTTCGGCACACAATCACGTGACTGCTTTAGGGAACGATTCAAAAGCAGCAAAACCTGGCACGCACTTCGAGGGTCGTTAGCGGAGATCTAGAGATACACAGAGAGATAGAGATAGCAATAGATAGAGAGTGAGAGAGATAGAATAAGATATAGATAGTAGATAATAGAATATCAGGCAATGGACTAGTGATACAAACCCAGCTTGGTAGGATGTGAATAATGTAATTGTATAAGTGAATAATATAATCAATAACAGTGAAGGGAAACAAGCAACAATGTGCAATTAGAATTATAAGTGTAGTTTCTCCAGTGTGCCTTATCAAGATACATTCTGAGTGGATTATATATTAATTCAAAAATATTACGGTATAATATTTTTTTAATATATTAAATTATCCAGACATCAAAGTATTCTGCCATTTGTTGTATCAGTTGTTTTTTATTTAAACCTCAAATGTCATGTTAATGCACTGGAACAATTTTAAGAGCTGTAATTTTTTTAAAGCCCCTAGTCCACTAAATACACAAAGCACTTTCAGGTTATGGCCACCAGTTGCTGCTAATGTCCACTGTGTTAGGAAGCTCCGAGTAATGAATCTTTTTTCGATACAGTTAGGAAAAAGGCTTCAGTGCTTCAGAAAGCCTAGGTTTGCCATCACTACAGATAACACCTAGACTACGCGAGAACAGCAAGGCAGGACGGCAAGGCTAGAGCTAAACAAGACGAACAAAACATTCATTGAAACGAAACAGCAAACTAGACCATTACATATGTCACACATATACAAACAAGAACATGAGATCTTACAATCCAAACGGACTACACATAGATCACAGCCAAACTAACCAAGTAACAAGAACCGAGAAAGATAACAGAACTAATCGGACAACATCAAAACCCGAGAAACATACCAAATGACAGAATAACACACATAGCCTAGAACAGAGCGACGTAACGAATCACAAAGACAAACAGAGAACAACGGATATAAATACCATTACTAATGAAACTGAACAAGACACAGCTGTAAAGATCAACAAGGGGGCGTTAACAAACGAAATGTAAGGATGATTGACACAGAGGGCGGAGCCAACCGTGACAGGTGGCCTACATGACTGCTGGTAAAATGCTGAACCTTTATATGTCTGCATCTGTGTCATCCTTCATTTTATGGATCTCAATATACCATACACTAGTCCTGTTTGCAGTAAGAGTTTAATGATATGGACTTAATTGTACATATTTCACTTATAGTTGGTTGTTAGTTGATAGTTTCATGGTGAAATATAATATGGATTTTGCATTCGGTAAGACAATGACTATGGCTGTCACACATTTCACACTACTTACTTGTAGCGGATATACTGATAATTATGAGTTATGAAATGGGGCACCACCCTGAAATTTTGGGGAAATATGTATTTGATAACTGGAATAGATGAAATAATGATATATCAGTCTCATTACCAAAGGGTGAGTTCTGAATCCGCACTTTGACCTAATACCATCGAAAAAAATATGTATTTACCACCGTAATCAGATTGAATGGTTAATATCATATTGAAAGCATTACAGGGAATAAAATGTGGAATGGTTTGGCTCAGGAACGTAACTAAATCTACACGTAAATCTACGAATCTACTAACTACTATTTGATTATGAATAGATTTTATAGCTAACAGAATACTTCTCTAACTCAAGTAGGACCAGGGAGGAAAAGAGTCTCAGAGAGGAATTAGGAAGAGCACAAAATTTCAGACAGAGGCTAATGAAAAGTGCTAATCATATTAAACCAGACATTATGGAGGGATAGAAATATGCAGAGGCAAATGATTAGAACTTGGCACTCCAAACAGCATGTATTAACGTCTTACTTGAAGAGAAGAGAACACGTCCGTGTGTGGTCAACTGCAGAAAGCTTAAAGGCGGATTTGAATCGACACGTGCTGGGAGCATTTGCATTTGGCGCTTACACGACCTGGGTCACTTCCAGGCTGCTCCCAACTTTCTTGGAAAGTGAAGACTTCGCAGGACGTCACAGCGGTGGTTTGTAGGTGCGCAGTCTGAGTTTCGTTTGCGTTGGTTACTTTGCTGAGAACTAACTTCAAGCTAAACTAAAATCAATAACTGTCGGCTGAACAGAATGAACTTTAATTTAACTGAGTAAAAGAAAATGAAATTTACTTAGAATACTAGATAAATGAGAGCAAATTTCGACGACGACGACGACATAAAACAAACGAGGTTAAATACTTTTCTCGAGAAATAAAACGAAAATCTTTCTTGGAGGCTGGAATTAAGTTCAAACTTAGTTGCGGTCTTTTGGCATCACTCCAACTCTGTTTCTTCTTGAGAAACTAACTAACTTTTAGGGACGTGCTTGTAGTATAATAATTGGTCAACTACACTGACCACTGGATCTTGATTACTGAATATTCATTACCTGTGTCTGGAAAGGGGGGTTTTGTTCGAGGAGGAGAGAGAGAGAGAAAGAGAGTGACAACTGCACTCTCTCCCCCAGGTCCGGTAAACGAATGACGAAAAGCAGACTAGGTGGAGGGTAGCAACACATAATCTTCAAGACAAAGAGAATCCCCCACTCCTAAATAAATTGATTCGTATTACTAATTAAGTATTAATGTGGTTCTTTGTCATTCTAAACATTGAGCCATTCTTCATTCATGCTTTTAGATGATAAATGACACATAATGCATAGACAGCCATGACTCTGAGGTCACACATGGACACATGGATATGCTTACATCTGAAATAACAGCTCACACATTAATACTTGGATAGGCATACGTCTAATATAACTCATTACACGTTGATACTTGGTTATACATAAATCTAAAATAATACCACATCAGGATACAAGGGTATCTATATGTCTAAAATAGTGGAACACACAGGAATATATAGATGTGCATGCATATGTGATACAACAGTCCAAGAATACAGGGGCATGCATGTCTAAACTAGAGGAACACACAGGAGTACATAGATATGCGTATGTTTATAGTAACGCAACTCAAGAATACATAGGCACGTATATCTAGAATATTGGAACATGCAAGAATACATAGGTATATGCATGAATGTGGGGTGATTGTACAATGAAGGTATTATGGTGGAATGAATTACAGATGAGGGATCCTAAGTCATGTATTTACATCATTCACAGATCACTTAATGTTTGAATGTTATAGGCACAGGATTCATGATCTTTAGTTCAGGGTTCTTAAAGAGCTGCTGAAATGGACACTGGGGTTTTGAGGACAATGATTCTTCCCTTGGTTGGAAGGCTGTCGAGTTTGGTGTCTTTGGAATGCTCTCGCCAAGTTGCTTCCTCTAGGCTAGATGTTGATACAGTGTCTGTAGTGGATGCAAAGTTATCAGGATCTCTGAAATATTTGCACCTTTAGACATTAGTTTAACCAGGAATTTCCAAGATATGGCAAATTGGGCTGAAACCTTGGGGAATCAGATAAGGCTGGATAGTGGAATTTACGACTGAAGGTCCTTCCTGGGTTTGTGGGCTCTGGTGTCCTCAGGAGAAGGGTGATTATGACCAGAATATCATTTGCACTCTTTATTGCCACTCCCGAGCACTCCCAAGCAGGGGATCAGATGAAGTCAGGATTTTAACTTAAGAAGAGAAGACCATTGTGCGTGTGAGTTCCTCAGGGCAGAGGTGATGGGTATAAAACCTTTTTCATTCCTTGTTACCGTTCACAAACATTTTAAGGGACTAGATAAGGTCAGTCTCTCACACTTTGCGAGGGGAGGTCATTTCTGTGTCGTGATGGTGAAGTGGCCATGGCTATCTCCACGACATACTTAATAAACATGGTGCAGATGATTATAAGAATGCACAATCCACTTTGTAGTAGGTTCACATCTAGCTGTATTTCATGTTGTCTTCTTGTTGTTGCGTTGTGTTCGTCCCCGGCGGGGCCCATTAGGATACCCGACACCTGAGGGTCAGTTGTCTGTGTTTGTACCAGTTGACTGCTGGTTACTGTATCCTTAATTTGGATTATGTCACAGGTTTTGTCTTTCTGCACTTTATTCATTAAATCCCCCCCTTTTCCCTGAGACTGGCATGATCACTTCCTTTTTATTTTTGCAGTCCTCGCCCGTCACAGAATAACCAGTCAACTTTCGGAAGCCTCCAGTCTCCTTTACTTTCTCCTTCGTTTTAATGTAAATTGCCACAGTGGGGCTCCCCCTTAAATATTTTTTGAGGGGGGGGCTAGTATGCATGCATATGTTTTTGAATAAGCCCTGGCCAGAGCCCTGGTCTTAAAGAGCCTCCCCTGAGAGGTGAGGGCTTCCCGTATGGTTTTGTGTTTGTGCACTTTATTCATTAAATGTTCCCTTTCCCTGAGACTGGCTTGATCACTTCCTTTTTATTTTTGCACTCCTCGTCGTCACACACTTTTTTTGATGTATCATACATGAAGTGGCCACAATGGGGAACGTGTGAATTTCCAATAAGCAAGAGTATATTTTATGACCTTAAAATTGCACTATAACTATTGCAATGCATTGTTTCTCTCACAATATTACCTCAGTATTGCCCTAGATTGTCATTCAAAAACCATCACCAACATCCAGGCAAAGCAACCACACCTGTATATCTTATCTATGCTTTAATAGTGAAAAAAGCAATAATACAAGAGCGATCTGAGCTGTCTGGGTCTTATAGCAGTCTTTCAAACAGCCCCCTTCCATGCAGTTGTAGACTTTGTTCAGGATCTCAGCAAGCCCAAATTAGACAGCCAAAAGGAACAAATAGACTGGTACTTAATTCTTTCATTTAAATACTGGCTTAGAAAGGCTTGATCCCATTATTCACCACATGATACCTTTTGTTAAGAATTCACAATGAAATCAGCCAGTATGGAAACATGACTAACATTGTTAATTGTCTTTCTGTCTACCTCTGGGCCTTGGAGAGAGATCAGTTTAACAAGTCACTTTATCTCTGTGTGTGTCAAGCCGGACAGAATCTGAATCACCCTTCCCAACTGCTGCTCTTGTGGAACTTCTGGCAATGAAATCTTTCTTTGTCTGTCTCTCTCTGTTTGTCTCTTTTTGTTTGACACTGTCTCTCTGTCTGTAGTCGATAGTAAAACAATTTTATTGCTTTTAGAATAGTTCTAGATATGTTGGTTTTTATTACTCCTAGCCTAATCCATACAAGATAAAATTAGTTTGAAATCATTTGCCTGTCAAAACAACCTGTCAAAACAATGAAGGTAAGGTTGATCAAAAACAATGTGTCCATGTGCAAAAAATTCTCTATCAGAGTTTTCAAATTTGCATTAAAGCTAATTAATTGTGTCTAAAAGATTTTGACTAATTAAAAATTATTAGTCTTCAGTATCTTATTCATAGCAGTAAAAAAATAAATTGAATTTGCGTCTGTTCCTCTCCCACATTCTTACTATCTTGTCTGCTGGAAAAGCAAACATAGTTAAACTTTTATTTGTGGCAATGGCTTCTGCCCTAGATCCAAGAGAATAGCTGGCTGTGGTCTTACAATGCCAAGTTGTGTTGACCCAGTTTGACCCACTCCTGAAACCCACTCCTTTTTATATATGTCGTCCAAACCGCATAGGGAGCCAATCATTACATCTAAACATATATACATACACACACACACACACAAACAGAGGAAATCAAATTTAGAGAACAATATATGAACACTTAATTTTTTCAAGGATTTTTGTAAGGGGTACACCATACCACTAGAACAGTGTTGTACAAAATAACCAAAGTATAATCAGCATAAAACCTTCATTTTGCAAAAATCGTGATGATCATAATTCGAGTACAGCAGTTACTGTAGCAGAGAGTAAGATTATATCTACATTTTCTAAATGTTACAACAGTCAGTAATCAGTAAGAAGTGTACAGGCCTTTGGTTTGAATGACTTCAGCACATCTGCGGCCACAGGATATCACTAGTCTCTTCTTCCAGTCCTGTGACTGTTCTGGGTTTCTTGGCCATAACTTTGTCACCAAGGATTTGCCAGAGGTTTGCTATTGTTTAGATCAGGATCAGGCTGGCCATTAACGTGTTTCAATGTTTTCAGTTTCAAGGAACTGCTTTTCCCATTTTGTTGTGTTACAGGGGGCATTGTCCTGCATGAAAATTGCTGGTGAACACAAAGAAGTAACCAGGTCTTGTTGAAGAATGTTCTGATACACAACTGCATTCACTCTATCATGTAGCTGCAACTCCTGCTGCTGCAAACATTCTCCAAACCATGAAACTTTCTCATCTTTCACTGACTTCTTTACACACTTTGGGTTCAGTATTTCCCCAGTTTGCCAACGAACATAATGTTTCCCATCAGACCCAAATAAATTAAACTTGCTTTCATCACTAAAATGAACTCTGGACCACGTCTCTTCTGTTTACACAACATGCTCCTCAGCAAAGGTGAGTCTAGCTTTTTGATTGCTAATGAGAGGTTTGATCACTGCAGAGTGAGCTTTCAGTCCAAATGCTCTTATACGTCAAGGCACTGTATGACGAGACAGATCCTTACCCTGTTCAGTGCTGGCATGGCAAGCAATTCCATGGGCGACCAGTCTGACTTGAATGAGTTTGTGATGTTGGAAAGATGCAATATTCTAGAAATCACGACCAGCTTCTCTTGCTATGGGTCACCCTTTGGGCCTTCATCTGGACAACCTGCTGTAGAAGGGTTTCAGTCACTTTGGAACAGCTCACCATTTTTGCAAAGTCAGTGAAAACTGGAAAGTTAGGCTGCCAGGTAAATAGCACCAGGTGCCAGATTAACACCAATAACTTGCAAGAATCTTAAAATGTTCTCTAATTTTGATCAGTGTTCTTTTTCAATTATATCATGTAAGTTTTTTATGCTTTATACAATTTATGAAATAAGCTTTAAATACTGCTATTTCACTCCTGTTAGGATAATTTCACATAGGACTACACAATGACCTTGACATTTACTTATATATACACATCCCTACTCAGGGCACACAGAATATTGTAGGGAAACAGGGGTCCTCTTTTCTAATTTTAGACAATTCTCTGGTGTTTTCTTGCCCTCTGTTGCTTCTATTCTTCACATCCTATTCTAATATTGGAAGACCTAAAATATAAATACCAGAAATTTACATGTGATAGAGAAGGGAAAGATAGATTTTAAATGTACTCTGGAGTCAAAGTTCTCCCTCCCTTTTTTTCCTTTGTTACCTTAAACGGTCACATGAACAAAACATTTAAGTGTATTCTGCAGTCAATTCTCCCTCAATTTCTTTGTTGCTCTGAAGGATAATGTTAAAAGATGTGTTCAACCATCTCATCAACCTAATGTGTTACACATGGTGCTTGTTATGTATTCAGTATTTGATGTGCGTCGTACCTGTGTCCCGTGCTCGTCTTTGTGAGTCCACTCAGTGTTCTATGTTGTGCATAAGCTAAACGCAGCATTGCTTGGCTGCCGTTTTTGTAATAAAGCTACGTGTATGTGGATTATCGTCTGCACATCCTGCCTCATTCCTTGCTGGTGACAGTGCCAATACAGTGAAACGCAAATAACACATGGTATACACATGGCAAATAACTCTTTTGTCAGATGGATGCGTTTTTGTGATCTGAGTTTACATTATTTTCTGTCAAAAGCAAACAAGCACTATAGATTTAAGCACTTATCAAAGATGGTGATGAACTGCAAACAGTTAAACAGGAGTATAGGCTATAACCTCAGAAAAAAACTTTAAAGTTGTGCAAAAAACTGTAATTACCATGGAAAATGTAAAAAGAGATAAAAATAATTGCTTACACAGCTCCTTAATTCCTCGTCTTGCACAGCTGTTTTTCGCCCTGCAAATGCGTATGAAAGTGTGCATGCATATTTATAAATAGATAGTTACATCTGCTTACATGTCCCAGCTTTTAATAATGTGTATCTAGCAGTCTTAGGCCTGTTACAAGCACAAGCATCACTTATTCACTCAGATCCTTTTCAAGGCATAAAGTTCGATCCTGAGAGAGAGAGAGGTTTCTTTGTGAGACACTAGACAGAGTGGTTGCAGCTTTATTCCGATTTCACACTTTTCAAAAACATGTTTAACAAGTACCAACATGCAAGAAGTGCCATGACCATCTCATCTCATTACATCACAACTGAATTGACTAGAGGCACAAAACATTTTAAAAAGATAATAAAGGCTCAGAGGATTGGTATTGGAACGGTATTGGCTGAATTTAACCTGTGTGTTAACACGCAGACTAGATCAAGGTCTTCTCATGCAGTTGCCTCACAAATTATTTTACATAAGTTATCTACAACTGTAAGACCCCCCAAAATTAAATCTTTCTAATGTATGATAAGCATGAAATAGCTAGTTTTCCTACGAAGTATGCCATTTAGCCATTAACTCATCACTATGTAACTTTTTACAGAAGGTGAATGTATATGAAGTTTTTGATATATTAACATGAAAATGGATAATGCATTTTTAATGATACCTTCAGGCCTGTTGCACTCAGGCAGACATGCCTAACAGAAGGTGGATATGGTGTTCAGACAGCCACCATTGCAGTGGATGTCAGCACTACAGACAGCACATGACTTAATGTGTACAGTATTTGCATTTTCTGAGTTAAGTATTTAATAGGTATGATATATAAGCTACAATTTTCATATAATGTAACCTTTAAATGAACAATTATCTTCTGTTACACAATATTTATTTTGTGCTGTGTCTGTCCATTCCTGGAAAGAATGAGAAATAAGAAGAACAAGAAATAATAAACTGAAAGCAAGGCAGAATACAGAATTTTACAAAATTACTGTCCTTGCAAAAAATAATGAGAACAAAACAAGAAAATGCTGTCAGGTTATTTTAGAATCACATTGTATATGACAGAAATTACACAATATGTTCCAGATGAAATGTCATAGTAATGACATTCTTATCATAAAAAACCCAGAACACACAGTAAGTGTTAACAGGTATAGACAATAACACCAACCTACTAACACCGACTAACTTGAATTCTTATAGCAACCTTCACTAAATTGATGAGTGAAAGGGTTTTGAGGTGAGCCTATACTGACCACATGGTGGTGCTCTTAGTTTTTCTAATCTGCAGTCTATTTTTGGTGCATACATTATTAATTTCTGAACACAATGCTCCAAACAAGTTTGTTTTCTTTGTGTAAAGCTTTATTTTAATAAAATGCTGAGATACATGTTCAATTCAGTTTTTCAGTCTTAAATTGTTAAGGCTGGCTCTAGCCTGAATTCCAAGTATGATCAAAGATTTTGTATTTATTTGCTTTTGCTTGGTTTTGGTAGTATTTTTAAAGTCACACACAAAATAAAGACAGTGTTCACAGACCAGAATGCACGTGGGTTGTTTTTGCTAGAAAGCTGTGGAACATCTCAAACCCTATTAATTTGAAACACTATTAATCTGAACATTTCATTCTTTGCTCTTGCAGCCAGTAAAGTACCAGACACATTAGTTGTAATAAAAGGTTTGTGAACCTGAATGACCCTGTTAATGTTTGATTCATGATCATGTAGCAGGCATGCCGTTTTAGTCAACAAGCTGTTATAGACAAGCTTCTGAAACTGAATTTTGTTCAGGATTAGGGTCATAATAGGTCTTAGTGAAGGTTAGATTACATTTTGGGTTGAGGTTAGATTTATGATGAGGGTTAGGATTATCTTTTGGGTTCAGGTCAAGTCTCGGGTTAGGATTAAGATTTCGCTTGATTTTAGTTTAGTTGGGTTGGGTTTAGGTCTGATCAATGTTATCTGACCCGTTCTATTTGGGAGTAAACTTTGCTCACTTGTTCAGGGAATGTTGTCTCTTGTATAAGGTTTCTACAGCATGTACTGTAGGTGCATTAATTTTTTAAGGTAAATGGCTCAAATAGTAGCAATACATTCCAGCATGGTCTGACCCACACCTGACCGGAATGCCTGACTCTTAATTACCCTCTTTTGAAGACTTAGTTTTCTGGATTTACATGTTTTACCATTCATGCTCCTGGAGCTCTATTAATCTGCTTAGATTAATTTTAATTTAAAGATATTAATATATCCAGATTTAAACCATGTTTTCAGAAAAGATGTAGCAATGTAAAATATTGTCTTGTGTTACTCCTGCATTTTTTAATTCATTGGCAAATAAGATACTGGCATGCTTGGATGACCAGTAAAAACAGTTTTTATCATTCTCTGCACACTCACCTACTGCTCCTGTCCTCTCTTGGCCCTGTTTGTTTAGTTGAACATCGGTTAGCACAGAACATCATGGGGGGAACAGATAGGAGCGTCCTGCTTGTCAATACAACCCTGACAAGGAAATCATTCATACTTAATCTCAGCTGCACAAAGAGCTCCTGACCTTGAGACGGTGAACCAGGACATGGAACTGCTCAATTTTGTGAGAGAATCGATTAAGTTGAGGATTGTAGGTAGAAACCAGAATGTGATTTGTTGCTTCATAGAACAGGTTTCTAAGGGCCAGTTTTTGTTTCTCTATTCCAAGCCAGTCTAGCTTTTTACATTTAGGTTCATTAACAGTATCCTGTCCATAAAGTCATGTCCTGTAGTTCCCAGCCAGTTGTAAAAGCACTAACTGGTGTTCCAGTCACATTTTACAGTTCAGTGCAAACATTTTATAAAAACCATATAAAAGATTAAATTGCCCATTTCACTTCTAGACACTCCTTTTTAACAGTCAAGGGTCTATTCTCTTTATGGCAACTTGAGGCTGACAAAAGCCACTGCTCTCCTCTCATCTTTTGCAGTAACACAGTCCCCAGGTCCAGTTTGAATGATGTAGGACTTGGAGAAGTTTAGATTCAATTCAACAAGTTTCTTTGTGTTTGACTGGACTGTCCCTGATGTTGACTTCCTCATAAGGTCAGTGAGGGGAGCCACTTTTGTTGAGGAAAAAAACTTTTGAGCACGGATGTTTGTCTGTCTTATTCCTGCTACTTGCTGGACATGATGGAGTGGATGTTCCTTCTACATGTTACTGAAGAATGCTAAGTGGCCACATATTCCACCACTGAATGAGTGAATGTCCATCATATCGGCAAAGGTAAAGGCTCTTCCAGCAACCTTCTCCTTTAGTTTTCCTTTTAGTTAGGTTGGAAACTTCTCTTTAAGATGGTTAGTTGGTTTTGGAATACAATGATATGTACTGGCTTCTTGGTGAAAAGCATTGGTCCAGAAATCTCCACACCTCCTCTGGTTCTCCTGGCCATCTCAGCAGGGCTAAGTGAAGAAGTACTGCTCGAACATCTTTTCATCCTTTCTTAATGAAGATTATCCTCTCACCATAAGATGAGTGATCTTTACTCTTCACTCATCTGAGGTGGTACTCCAACTGGACAATGAGAAACCTTTATTTGCTCTGCGTGTTTCCAATGGAAAAGCTCTGCCATGTGTTCTGCTTTCAGTTTCTTCTGCTACTGCTCCTGTGTCTGCTTTGTTGTCCTTTCCCTGTGTAATCTGTCCTACATGTCATCTCTTAGTATCTAAGCCCTATGTTTTCCTTCTCTTGTTGCTGAGCATTGTTGAATGTTTTCTGTTAGATGCTTTCTGTCATATGTAGAATGCCATGTATGCTAAGTTAGATGTGCTATTTTGGATGTACCTTGTTTTATGTTTGGATCCTTGTTCTCAGTTTCTTGTTTTATGTCTAGTTTAGTTTCTTGCCTGTTTGTTTTGTGTTTTGTTGCTGTGTTCAGTTTCTTTTGTAACGTATTCTGGTTATGTTTCTCTGTTTGATTTATCTGGCTTTTCAACAAACTCTGACTATAACTATATAATTCTGGATTTTTCCTTAATAAACATTGCTCTTCTCAGCATGTGTCTTGCCTGTAATTGCTCAATATTACAGTATCCTAATCCTAAATGTTCTACATTTTTGTGATGTTGTACAACTTTGTATGACATTTGAGTGATTTTATGTGAAGCACTTTGTATTGTCACTGTGTATGAAAAATGCAATATAAGTAAACCTTTTTGCCTTTTTGTTAGGAGCTTCCTCTCACTCTTAGGCAGCAGCGCCTCCTGCCTCAAATCCCTAACTGTGGCATTCTCATCATACCAGGTTTTCTGGTTTGCTTCTCCTTCAGCTTAACGATGCAGAGTACTTAATTCTTTTTCGCCTTGGACTCTAATATGTATCTTTTTATCTTTTCATTTATCTGTTTCCTTGCCTAGTCTTTTCTAGAATACCCACAATATCAATTTAATTTCTCTCAAATAGAGCCTAAATTACAAGGGGTGTATAAATGTTTTTAACATGCACTTCTAATCATTTATCCATTGTGATGTGTATTCTTGTAGGGGACAATAATGCAACACAATATGGAAGAAGATATTTGACAATAGAAATTTATGAATTTCTATGTATTCAATCTATATGAATTTAAAAGTGTAAGACTAGATTCAAATGCAAAATCTGATTCTAACATTTATAAAATCTGTGTAACATTTATACAGGATTAAAAAATGTATAATGTTATGCTGGTTGGTTAGCTAATTTTAAGCTTTTTTACTTGTTTGACTTTCAACAAACAAAGCACAATTATAGGTAAACTAGCCCTTTCATGCATGGTGTCTCCCCGGCCGTTCTAGGGATGCCCAGGGGAAATCCAGGCCCTGTCCCGAGCCAAGAGGTTGGTCCAGGAGACGTTCAACTGTGCGGTAGGGAGGTAACCTGCACACACGAACACTTTTGTGTGATCGACTGGGGCGTGGTTTGTCCCTTGTTGACGGCCCAGCCGGTCCAGGGTCCCGCACAGGGAGGCGGGAGCTAATCTGTGTTGTGTGTTTTGTGTTTCAGCTCCGGGACCGAAGGAGGTGTTGCCCAGCTTTGTCCCCCGCCTTCCTGGCCCTTCGTCTTGCGTCTTTTGTACTGCCGCTGTGGACCGCAAATCAGGCCGTAGTGCAGCTTGGTGGGCGAGGTCTGTCAAGGTGAGGGAGGCGCCCCCTCCCGTTTGTCTGTCTATATTTGTCTTGTCTTTGTACCAGTTGACTGCTGGTCATTATTTCCTGAATTCGGAGCAGTGCACAGGTTTTTGGTTTGCACACTTTAATTATTAAACCCCTCTTTCTCTGAGACTTTTTTTGTTTTCTCATTCCCTGCCCATCACAGTGTCCACTATAGTGGATGTCTAATGAAACAATTTAAAATCACATGATTTGCAATACTGACTCCAAACCAACAGAGGGATGTCTTCTAGACCTTTACTGTATTACTGTATCACTTTTTATCTATTTTGTAGGTGCGGGCCAAATTTATTAAGTGATCAGTCTCATAAAATACCTACGAAATGGCGGAAGCTTAGATAGCATTAATTTTACTTAATTTAATATAAACTTGATCTATCTAAAGTCTGGTCAACTTCCGCAGCCCAATTGGTTGGATAAACGAACTTTAAATCTGAAGGTTTTTAGTTCGAACAATAGTTCTGGCTTCAGGTTATAACGGAGAGACAACAACTCAGACAATAGCGTTTTACACAAGACATTTATTAAACACACTCCATAATAAACAGTATAACAAACAAGGGACTGGGGATCGTCTAGCGTGTATGTGTGTGTGAGTGCGTGCGTGTTCGGGTACGTGTGTGGATGTGGATTCAGGTACGTGCGGGTGCACGTGCGTGTGGGGGGAGGTCTTTCAGACAAAGAACCCAGCCGCGCGAAAACCAAACTAAGCTCTACTCTATAGCCACAGACACGAGAAACTAAGACAATGGATGGAAGGGGGAAGTTTTACAGTCGAAGGGAAATTCACTGGTACGAAAACCAAACTAAGCCTCTTCTATGGGGACACGATATTGCTGGTCACTAGGCAACCCCAGCGAGAGTATAGCCAGACCCACGCGTAGTTACTATAGTAACGTAACTATGGTATGGTGAAACCGTACAATTGATTACGCTTACTTTATCGGGGATTTGCGCCTTAGTACCCAGTTCAACTGGCTTAGTACAATATATATGACATTAACACATTTAAACGCAGGCATAAGCACAGACAAACATTCATGTACGACAGGCGTACAGTTTTACATTAAGTCTGCCCAGATGCACAGTCTTACTTGGTGTTGTCCGTCCGTGGCCCGCGCAGTAGGCCAGATAGCCTCTTGAGGAGGACTCCTTCGTGCGCTTTAGTGAAGAAAAGTTCCGCTAGATCGCGTTGCTCCGTCCGTGGAAAAGTTCTGGTAGCCGGTCAAGCGGCGGTCCCTCGACATTCAGTGGAGGGGTTTTCACGGTGAGGACTTTCAGTTGACTTTTAAGTGGAATTCGCGGAGGTCCGGCCGTCGCGCGAATGTTAAAACAGTTCTTGGATCCAGCTGGCTAGCATAAGCGGTTAGGTATTGACAAACTCTGCCAAAAGAAATAAACTAGTGAACTAATTTATCCTTACGACGGTCATTTATTGCACGGGGCCCGAGTGCAGAACTAATACCGCTTTGTTCTCGAAGATGTGCACGCGCTCTTCGTCTCTAGGTAGCTACTGGGTTGCAGCCAGGTAGAGAGACCGGACAAAGGGGGATTCCCCCTTTTAAAGGGGTTCGTCTGGTGACGTAGTTCCATGTCCGTTCTGACTTGGGCAGTGTCACTCGGGAGAGCGCCCCCCTTTGGTCTGTGGAGGCATGGTACCTACAATTTGTTATCCTGAAATATTGCATCATATTCAAAAAGGTAGACAGCGTTGGAAATGATTATGTGATCTCTGGAATATCTGTTAAATCATTTTATTCTACAATAAACATGAAGGTACAAAAAATATTTTCTGATTGACTCTGTTGTAGGGAATACTTTTATCAAACTTTAATCAATATGGGCTTTGCACTTTTTTTTACGAGTGAAAATGTAACTGTCCTCTGTAGTGGACATCATGCATCAATGCCTATATTTTGCTTATGAGGTCCCAATGTGTCAACTGGGTAAAATAGCACTAAATTGTTGGATGTATTCATGTATTGGATGTGATCAAAATTCTCAAAAAACAAAACTGTCAATCTATTATATATATATATAGGTTGTTGTTCCATTTTGAGCATTCTCACTCTGGTGGTGCAGTGTCAGTCCAAAACAGCCACTTCCCACAGAAGCCGAATCTCAAGGATCACACACTTTGGATCAATAGTGACCCAGCCAGAACAAATTAACAAAATCTAATTTAACTTCATCTAATACAGCATGTGTCTCACTACCTGCCCTCACCCTTGCATTTCAAGCTCTTGTGACACACTGCCAAATCTCCACGTTTCCTCATTCCACCTTTCTGTAACTGATTATGTTCACGGGTTTCACATGTGCTTCCTTGCTCCCCTGACAGATTTGTGAACAGGATAGCAATCTCCTCCGAGGGCTAAACTTGGCAGCCACTGAATCGCTATCCTAGGAGAGGACAAGTGTACTGGAAATCTCAATCTATAAATTCCACTGTCCACTGAAGGATACCCCAGGCCCCTTGTCAGTACAAAATACTATTGTAGTCATTGTTTATACATTTGAACCACTTTGTGGTTGAGGCCCAGGACCTTGTGCTTTGACTCTAGAGGGAACAAAAAGATCTAAACTTGACACATAGAAGATTACTGATCCAGTGCAAGCAGATGTGTTAAAATAAACATCAAAATAGAAATGTAAATTAATGGTAATACAGGTTGTTGTCTGAGTACATGTGGATTATTTGGATGTTATTTGACTGTTTGTGGGAATGTGTTCATTTGGATTACTTCTCATTAGGCCTATTGTTCTATTTTTGATCTGCATCATTTGATTTGGCGCAGTTTTTACACCGGATGCCCTTTCTGACGCAACCCTCCCTATTTATCCGGGCTTGGGACCGGCACTAAAATACACTGATGTGTGCACCCTAGTGCACACCGGATCACACCGGATCGGTCACACCGGATCGGTCGAGGCCCGGGTTAACAACGACCACCACTGGTGATGTTGTCCAACAGGGCATGAGTGGAAATTGGGCTACTGTTGGGACAAGGAGGAGGAGGAGAGGGAGAAAGAGGGTTCTGGAGCTGAAGGAGAGGAGGCAGAGCAGGAAGGTGGAGGTTAGAGTTGGTACGTTGAATGTGGGCCCTATGACAGGTAAAGCGAAAGAGCTAGCTGATGCGATGGAGAGGAGTAAATTAGATATACTGTGTGTACAGGAGACCAAGTGGAAGGGGAGCAAGGCCAGGAGCATTGGTGGTGGCTTCAAACTCTAAAAGGATAGAGATGGCTGTAGTTTAAGAAAAAGGAAGAGCACAGAGTGACGTATAAGAGTGGGGGAAGATGCACACAGGTCGACTATATCCTCTGTAGGAGACGAAACCTGAAAGAGTTTAGTGATTGCAAGGTGGTACCAGGGGAGAGTGTAGCTAAACAGCATAGGATAGTGATATGTAGGATGGTTTAGAAGGTGAAGAAGAGGAAGAGAGTGAGAGTGGCACCTAAGATCAGGTGGTGGAAGTTAAAGGATGAGGACTGTGGTGTAAAATTCAGGGATGAGGTGAGACAGGTACTGGGTAATGGTGGTGTTCTGGGTACCTCGGATGAGACTTCAAATGCAGTGAGGGTTGTGGCTAGGAAGGTACTTGGTGTGACCTCAGGACAGAGGAAGATAGACAAGGAGTCGTGGTGGTGGAATAAGGAAGTTCAGGAAAGTTTGACAGGAAAGCGGTTGGCTAAAAAGAATTGGGATTTTCAGCGGGATGAAGAAAGTAGACAGAGGTACAAGGAGATGTGTCGTTTTGAAAAGAGAGCAGTGACAGAAGTTAAAGAGAAGGCATATAGCAAGCTGGATGAGAAGTTGGACACTAAGGAAGGGGAAAAGGATCTGTACAGATTGACCAGACAGAGAAACCGTGATGGGCAGGATGTGCAGCAGGTTAGGATGATAAAGGATAAAGATGGAAATGTGTTGTGTAGTGAGGAGAGTGTCTTGGGAAGGTGGAAGGAGTATTTTGAGGAATTGATGAATCAAGAGAATGAAAAGGAAAGAAGGTTAGAAGAGGTAGAGGTTGTGAATCAGGAAGTGCCCCAGGTGAGCAAGGAGGAAGTAAGGGCTGCGATTCGGAGAATGAAGTGTGGTAAGGCAGTTGGACCGGATGATATTCCAGTGGAGGCATGGAGATGTTTGGGAGAGACAGCAGTGGAGTTTTTGACTGGGTTATTTAACAGAATCTTGGAAGGCCAGAAGATGCCTGAGGAGTGGAGACGAAGCATAATGGTGCCGATCTTTAAGAATAAGGGCGATGTTCAGAGCTGTAGTAATTACAGGGGAATTAAGTTGATCAGTCACAGCCTGAAAATCTGGGAAAGAGTAGTGGAAGCTAGGCTTAGAGGAGAAGTAGAGATCTGTGAGCAGCAGTATGGTTTCATGCCAGCTAAGTGCACCACAGATGCTATGTTTGCTTTGAGAGTGCTAATGGAGAAGTATAGGGAAGGACAGAAGGAGTTACATTGTGTGTTTGTTGACTTAGAGAAAGCTTATGATAGAGTACCGAGAGAGGAGCTGTGGTATTGTTTGAGGAAGTCAGGAGTAGCGGAAAGGTATGTGAGGGTGGTGCAGGATATGTACGAGAACAGTGTGACAGCAGTGAGATGTGCGGTAGGAATGACAGACAGGTTTAAAGTGGGGGTAGGACTACACCAGGGATCAGCCCTGAGTCCCTTCCTGTTCGCAATTGTCATGGACAGACTGACGGACGAGGTTAGGCAGGAGTCCCCTTGGACTATGATGTTTGCTGATGACATTGTGATCTGTAGTGAGAGTAGGGAGCAGGTGGAGGCGAGCTTGGAGAGATGGAGGTATGCTTTGGAAAGCAGGGGAATGAAAGTGAGCAGGAGTAAAACAGAGTACATGTGTGTGAATGAGAGGGCAGACGGTGGACAGATCCAGTTACAAGGAGTTGATTTGGTGAAGGTCGACAATTTACCTACTTAGGGTCGAAGGTACAGAGTAATGGAGGAAGTGAAAGAGAGGTAAAGAAGAGAGTGCAGGCAGGGTGGTGTGGATGGCACAAAGTATCAGGGGTGATCTGTGATAGAAGGGTGTCGGCTATAATGAAAGGTAAGATCTATAGGATAGTAGTGAGACCTGCTATGTTGTATGGACTGGAGACAGTAGCACTGACAAAGAGACAGGTGAGGGAGATGGAGGTGTCTGAGATGAAGATGTTGAGATTCTCACTTGGAGTGACGAGAAAGGATAGGATCAGAAATTAGTTTATTAGAGGATCAGCACATGTAGGTTGTTTTGGAGATAAGGTTAGAGAAGCGAGATTGAGATGGTTTGGACATGTACAGAGGAGAGAGGAGACGTATATTGGCAGGAGGGTCTTGAGGATGGAACTTCCTGGCAAGAGGAGGAGAGGTAGACCTAAGAGGAGGTTTATGGATGCAGTGGTAGAGGATATGAGAGTGGCTGGTGTGTCAGTGTAAGACACTCAGGACAGGGCTAGATGGAGGAGTTTGATCTGCTGTGGTGAGCCCTAAACGGGAATTGCCGAAAGAAGAAGAAGAGGCCGATTGTTATTTTTACAGGTTATACTGTCACAGGCAAGGTGAGGCAGGATGCGGAGATGAGCATAAGCAAAACACGCAGTTTAATGAAGTGAATAATGCAGCGCAAGGCTTACGTTGAACATAGAACATGCATTGGACTCACAAAGGGGACACAGGACAAGATAACCACACGTAATATATACACACATATAACGAGCACTGTGTGTAACACATTAGACTAACGAGACGGGTGAACACATACACAAACAACCACACAGGAATATATGTTACAGACCCCCCCAACAAGGGTAGCCACGCCTGCAGTGCCCCATGTAGCTCCCAAGCCCTGGACCCACGCCTATGGACAGTCTTGGGTCCGCCGGTATTACACGCCTCTGAGAGTACAGCCCTTTCATGGTTTAATTCTTACTTAACCAATCGTTATCAGTTTGTAGAGATCAATAATATTCCCTCCAAACGCATAAAAGTCAAATATGGAGTCCCGCAAGGCTCCATCTTAGGATCACTATTATTTATATTATACATTGGGAATAGTTTACAAACATGGTGTCAACTTTCACTGCTATGCAGATGACACCCAATTTTACACATCAGCCAAACCTGATGACAAATCCAGATTAGGAAAAATTGAGGCCTGCGTAAGAGATGTTGGATGTTGGAAAATTCGATCATATCAGCCCAGAATTCGATCTTATCAGCCCTGCATTGGCTCGCAGTTCTGTATTGATTTTAAAATTATACTATTGACCTATAAAGCACTGCACGAGCTTGCTCCTGACTATCTTAGAGACACCAGCGGCCATAGTTAAGTGTAAGGGGCTAGAGCGCCTGACATCAGGGCTAATCTTAAGGTGCTGGCTAATCTTAAATATTCAAAGATAGTGGTACACGTCGTCACCAATGATGTGGGTTTGAGACAGTCCGAGATCACTAAGGGTAATGTTAAAGAGGTGTGTGAGTTAGCGGGGACTATGTCAGATGCCGTAATATGCTCTGGTCACATTCCAATTCGGCGTGGCGCCAAAACCTACAGCAGGTTATTGGCGCTACACCGCTGGATGTCTAAATGGTGCTCAGAAAACAACGTGGGTTATATAGATAATTGGACGCGTTTTGAGGGCAGGCCTGGCCTTTTGAAGCGAGACGGCATTCACCCTTCCTGGGAGGGTGCTGCTCTCATTTCCCGTAGCATATCTGCTAGGCTTACTAGTGGTAGGACTTGTTAATGGGGATTGACAAACCAGAGCCGAGGCCAGGCAGCAGACACAAAGGCTAAACCGACTGTCTGCTAGCCGCAAAGAGACGTCACCTAGGTCACACTGGATTGAGACTGTGTCAGTTCCTGGAGTACCAAAAAATAACTCTCGCAAAGTTAGTAGACAAAATTTAATCAATGTTAAATTGGATTATGCTCCCTTGGAGAGTAGTTTAAATCTGAAACTAGGACTGCTAAATATTAGATCCCTGTCATCTAAAGCATTGCTGGTTAATGAAATGATTACCGATTATGATATGATCATAATCTATGCATGCTCTGCTTGACGGACACCTGGACCCGGCCAGATGATTATATGGCCCTAAATGAAGCCTCTCCCTCTGGCTATAGATATGTTCATAACCCCCGTCCAAATGGTCGAGGAGGTGGTGTCGCCACAATATATGACTCTGATATAGACATTTCTCAAAAATTCGGCTTTAAATTTAATTCTTTTGAACATCTCATCCTCACTGTTTCAAATGTATCAAATCTGACAACCAACAAGGCGTCACAGTCGTTTATGTTAATTACTATTTACCGCCCCCTGGTTCTTACTCTGAGTTCTTGCAGGAGTTTTCAGACTTCCTGTCTCATGTAGTGCTATCAGCCGATAAGGTGATTATAGTTGGTGATTTTAACATCCATTTTGAGAATCTTTGTGACGCTTTAAGCAAAAATTTTCAAGAAATTCTTGATTCAATGGGTATCACTCAGAATGTGGTGGGTCCTACGCATAATTGTAGTCATACTTTAGACCTGGTTTTATCATTTGGTATTAACATATCCAGCTTAGCAATTTTACCTCAGAGCGAGGCTGTTTCAGACCACAGCCTCATAACGCACAAGTTATGCTTGACTGACGGTATTCATCAGCCGCCCGCTACCGAATGAAACGAACTATAGCACCTAGTACCATAGCCGAACTCACTGACATTTTACCTGGTTTGACAGAAATTGATACACCTGTAGCTCCGGAAGGACTAGAGCATTTTACCGAGCACGTTGAGACTTCTCTTCGTACAGCATTAGACAAGGTTGCACCATTACACTATAAGAGAGCCTCTGAGAGAAGAATAGCGCCATGGTATAACGAGCACACGCCGTAGTCTCAAACGAGCCGCGAGGATCCTGGAGCGTAAATGGCGAAATTCAAAGTTAGAAGTGTTTAGACTATCATGGAAAAGCAGCCTTAGTGAATATAAGCATGCCCTCCATACGGCAAAATCCTCATACTTATCAGCTTTAATAGAAAAACATAAAAACAATTCTGCACTCCTATTTAAAACTGTTTCCAGCCTAACAAGGAGCCATGATCAAATCAATCCACTAATCCCACTAGAGTGTAGCAGTAATAATTTTATGAAATTCTTTAATGATAAGATTGATAAAATTAGGGAAAAAATTGGTTGTGCTATCTCAGAGCCTGTCAACATGCCTATGCACCTTGACAGCTGTCTGGTCAGCTCTGATGCCCTGTTAGAGTCCTTCTCCCCAATTGGTCGTGAGGAGCTTATTTCATTGGTGGAATCTGCCAAGCCCTCCACATGCATACTAGATGTAGTACCAACCCATTTACTTAAAGAATTACTGCATAGCAATATAGAACCTTTGCTCACTATAATAAACTGCTCTCTGAGCCTGGGCTATATTCCCAGTTCATTTAAACTTGCAGTTATCAAGCCGCTAATTAAAAAACCTGGTCTTAACCCCCAGGAAATGTCCAACTATAGGCCTATCTCTAATTTGTCATTCATATCCAAAATTCTAGAGAAAGTAGTTTCTTCACAACTCTCCTCCTTCCTACAGACAGAACATGTCTTAGAATTATTTCAGTCTGGATTTAGACCCCACCACAGCACTGAAACTGCGCTGACTAAAGTAGTAAATGATCTCTTGATATCCTCTGATAAAGGACACATTTCTTTTCTCATACTGCTAGACCTCAGTGCGGCTTTTGACACCATTGATCATAATATTCTACTTAATAGGCTGGAGACACTCATTGGTATAAGAGGTCAAGCACTCTCCTGGTTCAGGTCCTACCTGACAGATCGTTACCAATTTGTACTAGTAAACAACGAATGCTCAGAGCGTTCTAAGGTAAAATATGGTGTCCCACAAGTATCTGTACTGGGCCCCATATTATTTACATTATATATGCTTCCACTGGGCACTATCATCCGTAGGCATGGTATTAGTTTCCATTGCTACGCAGATGATACTCAGTTGTATATATCTTCCAATCCGGATGATATCACCACTACTCTCAAGATTGAGAGCTGCGTCCCAGGACATTAAAAACTGGATGGCGTCTAATTTTTTCTTCAACTAAATTCTGATAAGACTGAGGTGCTGATTCTTGGGCCTAAAGCTGCTAGAAGCAGCTGGGCTGATATTCCCCCTAACCCTAGATGGGTTTTCAGTAACACCCAAGTCTACCGCAAAAAAGCTTAGGTGTCACTATTGATTCGGATCTTTCATTTGACACACATATATGCAATGTCACTAAGGCTGCCTTTTTCCATTTACGTAATATCGCCAAGCTGAGACACTTACTTTCATTAGTTGATGCAGAGAAGCTGGTCCATGCTTTTGTCTCGTCAAGATTGGACTACTGTAATGGTCTCCTAATTGGATGCTCTAAACAGTCCATAAAGAAGCTACAACTTGTACAAAATGCTGCAGCTAGAGTCCTAACTAAGGCTAGAAAATTCGATCATATTAGTCCCACTCTCGCGGCATTACATTGGCTTCCGATTAAACATCGAATTGAATTTAAAATTCTTCTCTTAACCTATAAGGCGTTAAATGGTCTTGCCCCACAATATCTGAGTGAACTCATTGCTTACTACAACCCATCTCGCCCTTTACGCTACCAAAATGCTGGATTTCTCTTAGTTCCAAAAATTTGTAAGACTACAGCCGGAGGCAGAGCTTTCTCCTTTAAAGCCCCTCAATTATGGAATAGCCTTCCAGCTCCAATCCGAGATTCTGACACAGTTCCAATCTTTAAATCTAGACTTAAGACTCACCTATATAATCAAGCCTTCAGTTAAATATTCCCCTAGTAAGGTGCGGGGCTCAGGGGCCCCCAGACGTTGAGATTTCTGGTAATCTGAGATGTTGATGCTGTCATCCAGCTGTGTCATGGCATCACTCTAGTTGTGACTGACTTGACTGGAAAGCAATGTCTCAGTGAGCCCTCATGACTGTGGTCACCTCTGGACCCCTCCCTTTAGTTAAGCTGCTATAGATTAGCCTGCTGGAGCTACATGCTAATCACTGGCACATGAGCTATGTACATTTAAATCAATGGTGGTTAAACTGACATCCTCACACTCAGTCTGTATTGTCCATCTTTTTGCATGCTTCTACCCAAGACGACTGCATGCAAGCACCTACAAGCACCTGGGAGATGGTCTGGCTCGCCGGTGGATGTACTGATGCCGGGGTTGGATGTACCATTGCCGTAAGGGGACGTGCTGATGCTGGCTCCTACCTGAGGTGCACCATCTGCACCGAAGGGACTGTGACTACTTGGCCGGGGAACAAGAACTTTAAGCTATAACTGTAGAACCACCTCTTGTTCACAAATACGGACTGGTGCTAACGGGCCGCCCAATGGAGGATGGGTTCCCTTTTGAGTCTTGGTCCTCCCAAGGTTTCTTCCTATTCCCCGCCATCTTAGGGAGTTTTTCCTTGCCACTGTCGCCTTTGGCTTGCTCATTAGGGATCTGGACCCATACAATTTGTAAAGCTGCTTTGAGACAACATGTGTTGTAAAAAGCGCTATATAAATAAAATTGACTTGACTTGACTTGACTATCTCAAAGAGCTTATCTCCTATTATGAACCCCCATGTCCACTAAGATCACAGGGTGTTGGCCTCTTAGATCCAACAATTAATAAGGTAACAGCAGGGGGAAGTTCCTTTTCTTATAAGGCCCCCAAACTATGGAATAACCTTCCAGAATGTGTCAGAGACTCTGACACAGTCTCAATCTTTACGTTTAGGTTGAAAACTTACTTATTATATTAGCATTTGGTAATTAATGTGCCCCCTTAGATAAAGGTTACAGATCCAGCGGTTCATGGGCAAAGGGTTTTATGGTAAACTGGGCGCTCGTGCTGTATTCTGTCACTGCACGTAATCATTCAAGTTTGTTGACAGTGTAGTGGATGGATGCCAATATCTCAGGATGCTCCCAACTCTGTGTTACCTTCTGGTTCTGCCCTTTAGCTAGGCTGTAATAATTTCATTTCCCGGAGTTGCTGCCACACTCCAGAAATGTTTACATTTCCTTTGTCCCACATATAATCCCATACAGAGCTAATTGTCCCTCTTTTCTTTTTCCCAATGGCTGCCCTGATACCCGAGAAATACTGAGACAAGGAGAGACGAGACTTTCCTGCTATCCACCCTGGGCCTGGATATCCACCTGTTATGGATGAAGGATCAACCCACTGCCCTGGCCCCTCTCACACACCCATAGCAGGGAAGAATTCGGGGTGATCTCCACGGTGCTGGACTACTATTTCTTCCGGCTTTCACGAGAGGCGGTCGCACTATCAATCTGCGAAACGGCAGCTGCTCTGACATCCCAGTGCTTTACACCGAGGCCCCAGAGGAACACATTTAATCACCTTGTACTTGTACAATGTGTGTATGACAAATAAACTTGACTCTGACTCTATTACTGACTATCAAGAAGTCTAGGACTCTTAAGAATAAGAATTACATAGAGAACACGTATAAAGTGAACCCTCGCCACTTCACGCTTATCTCTTAATTATCTCTTAATATCATCTGAAAAAGGACATGTTTCTTTTCTTATACTGTTAGACCTTAGTGCTGATTTTGACACCATTGATCACAACATTCTACTGGATAGGCTGGAGACATTGGCATAAGAGGTCAAGCACTCTCCTGGATCAAATCTTATCGAAAAGATCGTTACCAATTTGTACTAGCAAGTAATGAATGCTCAGAATGCACAAAGGTAAAATAGGTGAATATCAGACCAATTGCTTCTAGCAGCTCTTGGTCCAAGAAGCAACACCTCACGCTTTTATGAATTTAGAAAAATAGATGCCATCCAGTTTTTTATGTCCTGGACGCAGTAGTATTGACATCACCCAGATTAGAGGATACATACAACTGAGTATCATCTACGGAGCAATGGAAGCTAATACCATGCCTACGAATGATTGTGCCCAGCGGTAACATATACAATGAGAATAATATGGGGTCCAATACATAATCCTTGAGGGACACCATATTTTACCTTTTTTATGTTCTGAACATTTGTTATTTACAAGTACAAATTGGTAATAATCTGTCAGGTAGGATCTGAACCAGGAGAGTGCTTGACCTCTTATGCTGTGACGGTTGTTCAGGGACAGCAGGAGACAGGGGTTGCGGGCAAAAGGATTTATTATCCATGAAGATAGCAAACGAAAATACTTGCCGAATAGGCAATGGCAAAACAAAAGAGTAACAAAACAAAAGAGCCTCTCCTCCTAGCCACCGTGACAGAGCCCCTCCCCAGGGACTCCTCCAGCCGAGTTTTCCTGGGACGTCCCGTACCCCGCGGCGCCGGACGCTCCGGATGCTCCCTATGGAACGAGGCGACTAAGGAGGGGTCCAAAATCTGAGAGGCCGGCACCCACGAGCGTTCCTCCGGACCATAGCCCTCCCAGTCAACCAGATACTGCAGCAGCCTACCTCTCCTCCGCGAGTCGAGTAGCTTGTGTACCTGGTAGGCAGGACCGTCCTCCAGCATCACAGGCGACGGTGGCGCCGGAACCCCAGGTCCCTCCAGAGGACCCGCACGGTAAGGCTTCAGCGCAGAACGACCGTGATACCCGACGATCAGTCGGGAGACTCACCCTGAACGTCACCGTGTTTACCTGCCTGGTAACGACGTACGGACCAGCGTATCGGTCGTCCAGCTTGCCTCTTCTGCCCAACCTCCCATCGCCCGTGGAGATCCATACTTTTTGCCCCACTGCGTATGTCGGTGCCTCCGATCTCCTGCGGTCCGCCTTCGCCTTGAAGCTCCGCACCGCTGCTTTGAGTCGCTTATGGGTCTCCACCCAGACCCTCTCACTGCGGCGGCACCATCGCTCCACTACCGGCTGATTGGACCTGTCACACTCCTCCCGTCTTAGCGCAGCGCGTCCGTTTGATGCAAAAGAAAACAGTCACCAGTCTTGTGCCTTTTAATCTTTTATTAAAGGAAGCATAAAATAAATGCAGAGATCTCTGGAGAGTACACCACAAGGGTGAAAAGCCTAAGCTATTCGAGCCGCTTGGAGTGTAACTCTGAGACAGTCAGCGTCTGTCACCATCTTTATAATCAGAACCTGAGTGTGGCCCCCACCTATGTTGGAATACCCCAAGTCTACCCGTTTTCCAAAAACTGCTTGTTTGTTTCTTCACAATAGATGGACCCATTCTATTTTCTATTTTCTCCGAACCACAACAGCGGCATTTCACACCTCGAGGTCACATAAGGGTTACAGATGTCAAACACCCACACCTTTCTTCTAAACATGTATAAACAATGTTTTGCACCCCTCGTCAAATGCACCTTTTGCAGGTTGCATCTGACATTTGCAAACATAAAATACCCCTTTCCAAGCATCCTGTGTCTGCAGACCCTTTTCCTGTTTTTGCAACTTTCCATCTACGCTCTTAGAATATGCTTTTTATTGTCTGTATGACACTCTTAACACTAAGCAGTTTGATTAATAATGTAATAGTAAATTATAATGCATGATGCTAAGCAGTTGATTAGTAATGTAATGCTAGCAAAATATAAAGGATTAAAATATAATTCCCAACAGACCCTGCCGCATTCCACGGATAGAGCGGAGGCTGCCTCCCGAACACACACTCAAACGGGGTCAGTCCTGTGCTGGCTTGTACCAGCGAGTTCTGGGTGTATTCGGCCCAGGGAAGCAACGAGCACCAAATGTCCGGGTGCTCGCTGCAATAAGCGCGCAGAAATCGTCCCAGCTCTTGGTTTGTGCACTCCACCTGCCCGTTAGCCTGCGGGTGATATCCAGAGGTGAGACTCACCGTGATATTGAGCTTGCTCATGAATTCTCGCCAGACGCATGAAGTAAACTGCCGAGTGATGTGTGCGCCCAGTTGATCAGCGCCGTGCGCTGCGCCAGCGGTACATACTTGCTGTGTGGGGGACACCTGGGGTGCGGATTAGTGGCCTCGATCGCCCGGTCGACCTCCCACTCAACCTCGCCTACGAAGCACTCCTCCGGGATCACCGGCTCCTCACTGGTCGACTCCAGGCTTCCCGGAAAGGACCGCGAGAGAGCGTCAGCACGCGCATTCTTTTCCCCTGGTCGGTATGTAACCTGAAAAACAAATCTAGAGAAGAATAGTGACCACCTGGCTTGCCGTGCATTCATTCTCTTAGTATTCTTCAGGTACTCCAAGTTCTTGTGGTCGGTTAGTACCACGAACGGATGCTTCGCTCCCTCGAGTCAGTGCCTCCATTCCTCTAGCGCCAGCTTGATGGCTAAAAGTTCACGGTCCCCCACTCCGTAGTTACACTCGGCCTTGCTGAGCTTTTTTGAAAAGAAGGCGATAGGCTGGAGCGGACTACCCCGTTTAAAACGCTGGGACAGCACAGCACCTACCCCTACATTAGACACGTCCACCTCCACCACAAAAGGTCTTGTCGGGTCGGGTTGGTGGAGCACTGGTGCCTCCGCGAATGCCTGCTGTAGCCTCTTGAAGGACTCCTGCATTCCTGGACTCCATATCCAGAAGGACGATTCCCAGGACACCTGGACGACGTCACTTTTATCAACGAGGAACCTGTGGTGGATAATTCCAGGAGAATTCAGCGAGGACGACGAAACCACCCAAAATCCTCAACACGTGAGAGTCTAACCGCTGGGCATAGCTTTTCAAAGGGCATAGTTATTTGAACTGCAGACTTAACCAAGTTCAGTTAAGATATTCTGTTTTTATGTTCAGCTTTCTTTAACGCAATCCAGATTTGTTCATACAAAGTTTTCTGTGCTATGCATGCGATCTCTGTTTAATTTGTAACTGATATAGTCTTCCCCATTCTCGGACACACCACGTTAATTTTTAGTTATTAAGCCAGCGCCATTATCCTTTGTTCTGACCACTTTAGAATAAACCAGCTGAGCTCATTAACCTACAGCCACCATACTCTACTGTTCAAAGTCGGCGCCATTTTAGTTGCTTTGTTCTCCATAGGAGAACTGAGATTACAACTCCCGCCTCCTCACACGCAGCATCTATTCCTCACAGGCGCACGACCGCGCGCACACATTTACTCTCCCCTTTTACACATTCACACACACTAGACGCCGAGCCTTCACTGTAAATATACTGATCCCTGTTGATGCTGTTTGTTTAGTTGGTTTTAAATACATGTATCATTTATTTTCACCAATTTGTCTGTGTTGATGTCATTCAAAAGTGGTTGCTGCCAAAACCTCCCAAGAATTCATAGTTAAATCCTTCAGATACCAAACCATTAGTTACCTTTTAGTTGAGAACTAAATGTTGTGGTTCTGGTATAATTTGCATATGGGACTGATTCTAAATTAATGAGACTGATTAATAATTAAGGTAAAACAAATTAATCTACTTTAAAGGATTAGTAGGTGAAACCCCTACAGTACTGAGCCTGGCCGGATGGTGTAGCCAAGGAAATTAATTTCCCTGAGGTGGAACTCACACTTCTTGAGCTTGCAATACAGCTGATTGCGCAAGAGAGTGCTCAACACGGCTCGGACATCCTGCACATGTTGCTCGAGCGAGCTCGAATAGATGAGGATGTCATCGAAGTAAGCGACTACGCATCTATCCAAATACTCACGCAAGACCTCATTAATGAACACCTGAAAGACGGATAGTGCCGAAGCCAAACCGTAAGGCAAGACCCGGTACTCGTAGTGCCCCGTCGAGGTACTAAAAGCAGTCTTCCACTCATCCCCTGAACGTATGCGGATGAGGTTGTAGGCGCTGCGCAGATCCAGTTTGGTGAAGTAGGTCGCCTTCCTCAACTGCTCCAGTGCCGACGGCACTAGAGGCAGCGGGTAGGAGTACCCGACCAAGAGGGAATTGAGCCCTCGATAATCCACTCATAGCCTCAAGCCATCGTCCTTCTTCTTAACGAAGAACACGCTCGCTGAGGCTGGCGAGGTGGAGGGAACGATATAGCCCTGAGCTAACGCCTCTTCGACATAGCGCTGCATAGCGGACTCCTCGGTCTGGGACAGTGGATAAATACGCCCCCTCTCTGTGGTACGCTGCCTGGCCTTAGCTTAATGGTGCAGTCCCAGGGGCGGTGTGGCGGTAGCTGAGCTGCTCTCCCGGCGCTGAAGACCTCTGCCAGATCCTTGTACTGAGGAGGGGATGTCAGGTGGCTATTATTGTTAGGGCTCTCTATGGACGTGGACATGAGACACATGGCTTGCTCGTTCTCTTCCTCAATGGTGACAGGGGATAACTTTGTGATTCTACCACGGGCCCAATCTATAGAGGGGTTGTATTGTTTTATCCAGGGAAGACCTAAGGTGATGGCGTGCTGTAATTTGGGGAGAACAAAAAAAACCAGACGTGTGGTGAAACCCTGAATATTAACAACCAAGGGGGGAGTGCGGTGACGGATAAAACCGCCGCCCACAGGTCTGACATCCAGCGCCTGCACCCTTCTGGGTCTCCATAGTCTTATCAGCGGAGCCTCCAATCGGCGCACCAGGTCCGGGTCAATTATGTTCCACGCCGCTCCCTTGTCCACTAGGGCAGAAACGTCCACACATTTGGATTGGTGAGAGACTGTTGCAGGGAAGTTCAATAGGCCCCCCACCATGGAGCTACTCACCCTGACTCGCCTTCCGCGCGGCCGGACGGTCCCCTTGGTGTCGCCCGCCTCACCAACCTGCATAGGTTCTGCGGGAGGTAATGCCTCCTTCTCTGGAAGCGTCGACATCGTAGCACTGAAGGATCGTGCCCCTCCTCCGCACTCCTGGACCAACCGGTCATACGTGACCGCCAATCTCACCACTTGGTTAAAGCTCTTTGAGTCCTGCCGGCATGCCAGCTCCGCTCGGAGTTCTGGCCTCAATCCGGCTAGAAAGACGTCCACCAAGGCTGCGTCGTTCCAGTCAGTACCTGCCGCGAGCGTCCGGAACTCCAAAGCATATTCCGCGGCGGGGCGCGATCCCTGTCGCATAGAGAGCAGGCTTTGTCCGCTGGTCCGCAGTTACTGATTGTAATAAGGCCTTTACCGCTTCTAGCTCTTGTTGCTGCCTGCCCAACATTCTGCCCTGGAGGGTCAGGGTCTCCCAGGGACTCGGCTCACTGCTCCCGGCTGCCTGAGGCTGCGCATTCTGTGACGGTTGTTCAGGGACAGCAGGAGACAGGGGTTGCGGGCAAAAGGATTTATTATCCATGAAGACAGCAAACGAAAATACTCAGGCTGAATAGGCAATGGCAAAAAAAAGAGTAATAAAGCTAGCGAAAGAGGGTCGCAGACGTATCACCAGAAGAAGCAGGACACGGAGACGTAGCACTCCAGTGCTCTTACACAGGCGTAGGCTTTAGGAATGCGCAGCACTGGATGGCGTAACCTGTGGGCTTAAATGAGGTGACACGTAACAAGGAACAGGTGCTAATACTGAGGTGAGAGAGAGAGAGGGAGTGGTGTGTTGCTAGGGGCCGTGTGAGCAGTGTTGCCATGGCTACGCGTCCACCCACGCGCCCTCTGGTGGCCTCTCCTCCTAGCCACCATGACATATGCCAATGAGTTTCTCCAGCCTATTCAGTAGAATGTTGTGATCAATGGTGTAAAAAGCAGCACCAGGGTCTAAAAGTATAAGAAAAGAAATGTGTACTTTATCAGAATATATTAAGAGATCATTTACTACTTTAGTCAGCCCAGTTTCAGTGCTGTGGTGGGGTCGAAATCCAGACTGACAGTGACAGATAAGATGGTCGAGCACCAGTTTTTTTCCCTCAAATTTGTTAGTAAAGCAATATCATTGAGTGTGCAGTGAAATGATCATTCTAAGCATTCAGTCACGTGATCCAGTTCGGAAGGGTTAGAGGTCATCCTAGTCAGAAGTCATAAATCTGGGAGATTTGCAATAAACTGACGTGTCTATGTCTGGCGGCAGTGTCTGACGTGATGAGTCAGGGCTGGTAGCGAGGTGAGGTCACTGCGGGTAGAGAATCCATACTTCAAATAAGGGAATGGTCTGAGATTGCATTAGACTGAGGTAGGATGACTATGTCCTTTATGTCTATACCATACATCAGCACTAAACCAAGGATATGCCAACCAGTGTGTGCGGGTTCTCTTATACACTGAGTTAAACTAATTGTTTCTAGTATAGAACTAAAGTCTGATCTCAAAGGTCAAAATCAAAGTGAATGTTGAAGTCACCAAAAACAACTCTCAACCACATTAACTATATTAGAATTATATTAGAGAGCAAATCTGGAAACTAGTGTAAATTCCCTAAAAAGAACATTTGTGTCATGTATAGCTCCGCCCTTCGTCTTTACCTTGTGTCATTCGTGTCTCGGTGAGGGAGGCTCCCCGTACACTCCCCCACAGCGGCAGTTGTCCTGTTGTTGTTGCGTTGTGTGCGTCCCTCAGGTGGGCGGGGCCTATTAACCCCTTCACCTGATGGTCGTTTGTCTGTCTATATATGTCTTGTCTTTGTACCAGTTGACTGCTGGTTATTGTATCCTTCATTTGGAGCAGTGCACGGGTTTTTGGTTTGCGCACTTTATGCATTAAACCCCTCTTTTTCTCTGCGACTTGGCGTGATCGCTTCCTTTTAGTTCACATTCCCTGCCGTACTACTGCTGCTGGGGCTAATATTATTAGCATTGACTTAGCTAGCAATGGTAACTTGAGAAACTAGAACATGACTAGGATTTACCCTTTTTGATTAACAAAAGGCATAACATAAGCACTGTTATACTGAATTAATAAATCAAACAACTATTTCAATCAATACATACTACCTAGGGGGCATGGTGGTGTGGTGGTTAGCACTGTCGCCTCACAGCAAGGCGGTCTGGGTTCGATTCTCGGTCTGGGCTGCTCTGTGTGGAGTTTGCATGTTCTCCCTGTGCCTGTGTGGGTTTTCTCCGGGTATGGTCGTCCCATTACCATCTCATAAGGTGAGAGCCCCAACAGAGACGCCGTTGGACTCATTCTTATGTCAGCTAAAACAACAGGGAGGATCTGGAGCCAATTTTTAGTACCACATGATTGCATGGCTTTTCGTAACTTGCTCTTAATCGTTCTGTTAGTCCGTTCAACCATCCCAGATGATTGGGGATGATAAGGAATGTGAAAGCTCCAGTTAATTTTCAGCTCTTGACATAGTAACTGCGTTACTTTTGAAGTAAAGGGCGTACCTTTATCTGAATCAATACCTACAGGTATGCCGTACCTGGGTATGATTTCCTGTTGTAATTTCGTAACAACCGTTTTGGCATTTTCTTTCGCGCAGGGAAAGGCTTCAACCCATTTAGAGAATTTGTCGACCATGACCCAAAGATATTTAAACGGACCCTGCTTAGGCATGTGTGTAAAATCAATTTGCCATTCCTGAAACGGTGTTTCCGGCTTCGGTATATGTTGATGTACCACTTTCGGTTTTGACAGGTTATTTTGAGCGCATGTTAAACATTGATCGAGTATGTTGTTAATATCTGTACTAAGATTCTTTATACAGAAAAGTTTAGTCATGTCCTCCACCACCCCTCTTCGGCCGCGGTGTGAATGACCATGAAACTCGCAGACGAGAAATGGAGTGTAGTGGCGAGGCAAACACAAACGACCAGACGAATCAGTGCAAACGTCTTCTTCATCACGGGCTCCCTGTTCCTCCCAAAATGCTAAATCCTCTTTTGTGGCTGAGGACTGGAGGAGAGTAAGATCAATTTCAGGAAGCACAGCACTAACCATCGGTGAAAGAGAAACAGCTGCAACATTTAGAAAGGGGGGGTACACACCAGACGCCGCAGCTGCCTTAGCAGCTCGGTCTGCGAAGGAGTTACCACGAATCTCAGAATTGTTGCCAAACTGATGTGCCCTTGTTTTCACAATAGCCAGAGAGGGCGGGGAGTGCGACGCCTCGATCAAATCCTGTACTAGAGAAGAATGTGAAATAGGTTTACCATCTGCGGCTACAAAACCACGAGAAGCCCAAATTTTTCCAAAGTCATGTGCAACACCAAATGCATAACGAGAATCAGTGAAAATAGTAGTTGGTTCATCCTGTGACAAAACACATGCACGTGTCAAGGCGTAAAGCTCAGCGGCCTGCGCTGACTTAAAGGGAAGAGCGTAAGCTTCCAAAACAGTATCTGGTCATTCACAGACAGCATATCCACACAGGAAATTACCATCTGAAGGTTTAGCGCATGAACCATCAAGAAATAGCTGCCGGCCAGAGGGCAGCGGGAGGGAAGATAAATCAGGCCTAATGCTTGTTTCAACATTAATGCGTTCTAAACAGTCGTGCTCACTGGACAGAGGCATGTCCCCTCTTTTATCGAGAAGGCGGTTCAGAGCCTGCGCAATATTGTCCAGTGAAGTAGTTGGTTTGATTGTTAAATTTTCTGTCGCAAGAAGCATAGCTTCATACCCAGAGCGACGCTGGGCCGACATGTGTTGTGTGTTCAAGTGTCGAAGCAAATGTTCAACCTGATGTGAAGTATGCAGCACAAGGGGGTGTGATAAAACGACCCTCTCAGCATCAGCCACCATCAACGCACAGGAAAGCCACAGACCGCAGACAGGCAGGAAGACCCCTGGCAGCCGAATCTAGTGTTTTGGAGAGAAATGCACATGGTCGAAGGCCCCCACCGTGCTCCTGAGCCAAGACAGCAGAGGCAGTGCCCCCAGCCTCCACCACCCAGAGGTGAAACGGCAGCTGATAGTTCGGCAGGCCCAGGGCCGGCGCCTGGCACAGGGAAGTTTTAAGACCTTGAATGCATCCAGCATCTCGTCTGTCCAGACGATAACTGTGGAGGGAGAGTCAGAGTGGTTTATAGCAGACCTCAGGCACTTGTCATGCAGCGAGCAGTCGGGTATCCACTGGCGGCAGTAGTTCACCAGCCCCAGGAAGGCCATCATGTCGTGTTTTCGTGGCAGGTTGGGGTGTGTCCACGATGACTTTGATGCGATCACTCGTCAGTCTGCGCATTCCCTGAGAAAGTTCATGACCCAGGTACACCACAGTAGGCAAACAAAACTGTAACTTGGTACGTGAGACCTTAAAACCCTTGGCGGCCAGGTGCTGTAGCAGTGCTATAGTAGCGTTTTGGCAAACCTCCTCATTAATGGCAGAGGTCAAGAGGTCATCTGCATACTGCAAGACCAGCGAGTCGGCTGGCAGTACCAGGTCGGCCAGGGCATTTCTTACGGCAGCAGCAAATACTGCGGGTGAGTCAATGTAACCCTGTGGTAGGCGGGTCCACGTATACTGCTGGCCCCTGTGTGTGAAGGCGAAGAGTGGCTGAGTGTCTCGGCCCACTGGAATGCTGAAAAAAGCAGAGCAGAGGTCAACAACCGAGAAACAGGCCTGGTGGCACGGAATAGAGGCCATTATAGAGGGCACATCAGGAACAACAGGAGCTACAGGCACAATAAGTTCATTGATTTTTCTAAGGTCCTGTGTAAAACGCCAGGATCCATCCGGCTTCAAAACCGGGTTAATTGGAGTGTTGTATGGACTTGCACAAGGAACTACAACTCCCTGCTCGAGAAGAGAGGAGAGAATGACATCAATGCCTGCTTCCTTAGCAGGAGATAGGGGGTACTGTCGGACACAGACAGGCTGCAGATGTTTGACAGTTGCCTCATAGGGAGAGCAAACAACATGTCCCACATCATTTTTTATGCTCAGCCCACAGACTAGGGGGAATAGACTCTAAAATCGAGTGTGAAGCAACAGATATGCACGCTAAATTAGGAACTCTCGCCATATGCAGAGAAGAGGACGTGGGTGTCGCGTCGTCTGACGAAACCACGACCATATGGGAGCCACTGAAAGAGAGCGACAGTCCCAAAATACTCATGAGATCACGACCTAACAGGTTAAAAGGACAATCAGCCATAAAAACGAAGGAGTGAGTAAGGGGGGGTAGCTGCTCGTCATCTGGACAAAATACAGACAAAGGAGGGGTGTAGGGGGAAGAGAAAGGTTGCCCATCTATTCCCACAGAGCATATCGACCGCGATGATAGGGGACCCTCGTATGTGGCCCCGAGTAAGGAAAGAGTGGCACCTGTATCAAGCAGAAAAGAATAGTCAGTTCCACCAACATTCAACACAATAGTAGGAAGCTCACAATTTAATTCAGACGCATAGGACAGATGAAGCATAGAGACGGTCGAGGGCGTAGTACTCTGTAGGCACCCCTAGCGAGGGTTGGGCTGCACAGCCTCACCATGACGTGGCTGGGGCTGTGGGGCTGGGCTTTGATTTGACTGAGAATTTTGTCCCACCGGATTGTACTCGCCTGCTTGTTTATCACGTGCTTTCTTATAACATTCATTCTGCCAATGACCCTCTTTTCCGCAGTAATGACAACGGCCAGGCTTACGGCCGGAGGCGCCTCTGTTGGCGGCCACCTCCCTTTGCGGATCCTCCCTGTTGAACATTCAAACATGCTTTATTCTTTGCATCAAAAAGGCCATCAGACTCCAGAGTTCTAACTTTCTGACCCGCTTCTTTTATCTTTAAATTATTTCTGTCACTCAACTGCATTTTCAACACAGCAGCAACATCTGGTCTACAATTATTTAAAAACGTAGATAGGAATAAAGGGTTAGCGTTGCCTTCTTCCAATTCCATCCCTCCAAGGCTTTTCCACACCTCACTGAAACGAGACCAGAAACGGGACGTTAGCTCACTTTTTTCTTGCTTACAGTTCGTCACTTGGGAGAGATCGCGGCTCGCCTGTTTCAGAGCCAACAGATATTTCGTCAGCGATTTCTGAAAATATTGCAAAGCATCTTTTGCAAGCCAAGCATATTCGGTGGCTATCACCTTTTTAGTTTTTCCGTCTTCGCCTTTTATTTTACTTTCTTCATTAATAGCCTCATCATTATCATAATGCAACAGAGGAACTTCTTTAATCAAATCAAGTTCATCATACGCGTCCCCCAACTTATGCTGTAATATGAAACGGTAATCAGCACCAGAGAGCTGGCAATGTCGCGAAGCTTTGATTAGCATATCTACAAACGGTAATGGATTATCGGGCGACGGAAGAAGATTAATAATGTCTTTTAGGGTTGACGGGCTAGGTGGGTGGATTATCACTCCCTTAGGGGTGCGGACCCACACACAAGCTTCATTTACCAGGGCCCCGTTAGCCTGAGGCCAGGGCGGAGGATCAGGACGCGCGCCTGAATCGTACTCTTCGCCATCCGTGTCGGTCGACGCATCATCAGAGGCGGAAGCCACTGGCTGAACTTTAGGAGTTCGCTTTTTTCTGCGAGCCCGACATCAGCACCCAGGGAAACATGGTCCTGCAGAGTGCTTAAATCTGGATAGAGACGCGGTTTAGAGCCAGTGGCGGAGCATGAGCTTTCTGCTCAGCCGGGTAGGGCGGAGACAGCAGCTTCGACGCACCAAGAGAAGCAGTTTTAATACGTTTCTGTTTAATTTTCTTGTCTTTCTTAGCTTTCTTTGATTTAACAGGTTTAGGTATGGACTTCAAAACATTTCTCGAGTGTATATTTTATGTTTATTATCCCAAACTCTTTTCATGTCATACCATGCTTTGTAGCCTTCGGCCATGTATGAAATGTCCCATGTGGGATCTCCTAAGCCCTCATTAATCATACGTGACGCAGAGGATAAATATCCAGCATCAAAAGTCCCCACTCTGGGGTACGCGGGAATCTGGGGATTACCCTCAGACCATCCTGCGAGATTATCTAGCCATGGATTGACATAATATACGAGACCACATCGCACCATCCACTGTGCAGGTAATTCATTTTGCTCAGGCTTTGGGATAATGAATGTATGAAAATGAATGAATGACATACTACCTAAAAAAGGAAACTTTCTGAGCAGCAAATTCACATAGATCCATTAGCATCATGCATGTAATAAATTATAAAGAACTTTATGCCCCTTGCTGGTCCTCTCAGATATTCATTCATTCATTATCTGTACCGCTTATTCCCGCTAGTCGGGGTCACGGGGGGGCTGGAGCCAATCCCAGCATCTCCAGGCGAAGGCAGGGTACACCATGGGCAGTTCGCCAGTCCACCACATGGCCAACACACACACACACACCTACGGGCAATCTAGAGTGACCAATCAACCTAGGATGCATGTCTTTGGACTGTGGGAGGGAACCAGAGTACCCAGAGAAAACCCACGCAGGCACAGGGAGAACATGCAAACTCCACACAGAGCAGCCCAGACCGAGAATCGAACCCAGACCGCCTTGCTGTGAGGCGACAGTGCTAACCACTACACCACCATACCGCCCACCTCTTGGATATTGTGACCTGAAAATATTGTTATTTGGCTTGCATTGATTCACAGAGCAGATGACCTTATAAACTATTAGATCACCATTTGACCTTCCATACTAGAACGTATAACTTTGTATCCACTATACAAAGTCAAACTGTGTCACAAGTTCAAATATCATCTAGTGAGCTTAATGTAACCGTTGAATACACTTTTCTGTTATTTTATTTATTTATGTTTATTATGTATTTGCTTTTCTGATTCACAGATTTTTTTCTGATGACGAAATAGCTAACCACTTTTACTTGTGTTTACTTGTAATCTTAATTGTTTTAGTTGTCCATAGCTTTTCAAGTTCAAGTTGTAACACGGGGTTAGATACTGCCAGAGACAGTGGTTGCGAACCTTTATTATTATTACATTATCCATGGTAAGTAACAGAAGTACTCAGGCCAGTAATGGCAGCAAACGATGAATACAGTGGTACTCAATGACGTCTCTCAACGAATCCAGAGAAGTTGGAGGGATCTCTCCTCAGTGTAACGCAGTCATCCGGCACAGGTGCAACAATGTGCAGCTCTGAACAACAAGACCTGTGGGCTTATAAACAGTGCTGGGAAAAAGATGCACATGTGTTTAGAATTGCGGCGATTGTGATTGAAGGAGTGGTGTTAATGATGTAGAGTTGAGCCTGGATTAAAATCTAATTAAAAGTTCTTTGAAATGATTTTTAACTAGATTGTAGCGAAGAAAGCAAAGACTACTTCACCATCACAACACAGAGATGATCTCCTTTCGCAAAGTGTGAGAAACTGACCTCATCTAATCCCTTAAAGTGCTTTGGAAAGGTAACATGGAATGCAAGAAGGTTTTCTACCCATCACCTCTGCTCTGAGGAACTCGTAGCTCACAATCACAACAATGGTTTTCCGTTCTAAAGTTTAGAATCCTAACTTTATCTGATCTCCTAAGTGCTGGGGAGAGGCAATAAAGAATGCAAAAGGGTGTTCTGGTCATGATCACCCTTCTCCTGAGGACACAGAGCTCACCAACCCAGGAAGGACCTTCACTCATAAATTCTAAAATCCAGCCTTATCTGATTCCCCAAGGTTTCAGCCCCAATTTGCTATCTCTTGGAAATTCCTTGTTAAACTTATACCTAAAGATGCAAATGTTTCCAAGGTCCTTATAACTTTATATCCATGACGGACACGGGATCAAAATCTAGCCTAGAGAAAGTAACTTGGTGGGAGCAGTCTAAAGACACCAAACTCTGCAGCCTTCCAACCAAGGGAAGGGTCATTATCCTCAAAAACCAGTGTCCATTTTACCAGCTCATTAGGTACCCTGGACCGAAGATCGATGCACAAGCTGAATCCTGTGCCTATAACATTTGAACATTAAGTGATCTGTGACTGATGTAAATGCACGACTTAGGATTCCTCATGTATTAATTGATTCCACAATAATACCTTTTATTGTATAATCACCCCACACTGATGCATACCTATGTATTCTTGTGTGTTCCAATATTTTAGATATACATGTACATGTATTCTTGGATTATATTATCATAAATGCATGCACATCTATGTAATCTTGTGTGTTCCACTATTTTGGACATGCATGTCCAGGTAATCTTGTGTTGTATTATCAAAGATATCTGCATAACCATGTATTCCTGTGCGTTCTGCTATTTTAGATATGCATGTCCATTAATTCTTGTGTGGTAGTATCATAGAGACATGCATGTCCATGTATTCCTGTGCTGTGCTATTTTAGACATATGCTATGCATGTGCTATTTTAGACATATAGATACCCTTGTATTTTAGATATATGTATAACCAAGTATCAATGTGTAATGTGTTATCTATGTATTAATGTGTGCACCGTTATTTCGCATGTAAGCATATCCATGTGTTCTTGTGTGACCTCAGATTCATGCCTGTTTAGGCATTATATGTAATTTATCATCTAAGAGTGTAAATGAAGGCTGGCTCAATGTTTAGAATGACAAGGAACCAAACTACAGTACTTAATTAGACTAAGTAATACGAGTCAATTTATTTAGGAGTAGGGGATTCTCTTTGTCTTGAAAAATATTTGTTGCTGTTCTCTACCTAGTCTGCTTTTCGTAACCCGTTAACTGGACATGGGTGGAAATGCAGTTGTCACGATACTCTATCTTTCTTTCTCTCTTCTCCTTGAAGACCCCCCTTTCACAGACAGAGGTAATGAATATTCAGTAAGCAAGGTCCAGTGGTCAACAGTGTAATTGACCAATAGTTATACTACTATCACGCCCCTAAAAGTTAGTTAAAATTTGATAGTTGGGATTGATGCCAAAAGATTGCTACTAAGTTCGAACTTAATTCCAGCCTCCAAGAAATATTCAATTCAATTCAATTTTATTTATATAGTGCTTTTTACAACACATGTTGTCACAAAGCAGCTTTACAAACTGCATGGGTCCAGATCCCTAATGAGCAAGCCAAAGGCGACAGTGGCAAGGAAAAACTCCCTAAGATGGCAGGAATTTAGGAAGAAACCTTGGGAGGACCAAGACTCAAAAGGGAACCCATCCTCCATTGGGCGGCCCGCTAGCAATGTCCGCATTCACAGTTCAGGTATAGTCCAGATATAGTCCTGTAGTTATGATTCTAATTCCAGGCCGAGTAGTCACAGTCCCTTCAGAGTAGATGAGCCTCAGGTGGGAGTTGGCATCAGCACGCCCTCTTGCGATAATGGCACATCCAACCACGGCATCGGCACATCCACTGGCAAGCCAGACCATCTCCTAGATGCTTGTATGGGGTGGGTAACGGGAAGGCTCGTCTCTCCTTGTCCCGGTATTTCTCGGGCAGCCATTGGGAAGAAGAGGGACAATTAGTTCTATATGGAATACGTTAGACAAAGTAAATGTAAGCATTTCTGGAGTGTGGCAGCGACTCCGGCAATTAAATTATTACAGCCTAGCTAAAGGGCAGAACCAGAAGGTAACACAGACTTGGGAGCATCCTGAGACACTGGCATCCATCCACTACACCGTCGACAAACTTGAGTGACCGCGTGCAGTGATAGGATGACAGCACCAGCGCCCCAGTTTGCCATAAAAACCCCTTACCCATGAACCCCTGGATCTGTTACCTTATCTAAAGGGGCACATTAATTACCAAATGCTAGATCAAACAAGTAAGTTTTCAACCTAGACTTAAAGATTGAGACTGTACCAGAGTCCCGGACACATTCTGGAAGACTATTCCATAGTTGGGGGCCTTATAAGAAAAGGCTCTTCCCCCTGCTGTTACCTTATTAATTGATGGAACTAATAAGAGGCCAGCACCTTGGGATCGTAGTGGTCGCGGGGGTTCATAATAAGAGATAAGCTCTTGGAGGTAGTCAGGAGCAAGTCCATGCAGTGCTTTATAAGTCAATAGAATAATTTTAAAATCAATACGAAATTTTACTGGGAGCCAGTGCAGGGCCGATAAGACTGGGCTGATATGTTCAAATTTCCTAGTTCTAGTTAGAACTCTGGCTGCGGCATTTTGAACTACTTGAAGTTTATTTATATTCCTATTTGAACATCCTGACAGTAACGAGTTACAATAATCTAATCTGGAGCTAACAAAGGCGTGTACTAGTTTTTCTGCATCATGCTGGGATAATGCATTTCTTAACTTGGCAATGTTACGGAGATGTAGAAAAGCTATCCTGGTAGTATTATCTATGTATTTATCAAATGATAGGTCAGAGTCGAATAAGACGCCGAGATTTTTGGCTACCGAGCCAGGAGTAATGGGGTAATCTGCAAGATTTAACATTAGATCTGGTATTTTCTGTCTTGTGGCCTTTGGGCCCAGAAGGAGAACCTCTGTTTTGTCACCATTAAGGTGGAGGAAGTTTAGCGACATCCAACATTTAATATCGCTTACGCAGGCCTCAATTTTTCCTAATCTGGATTTGTCATCAGGTTTGGCTGATATATAAAGTTGGGTGTCATCTGCATAGCAGTGAAAGTTGACACCATGTTTATTTATAACTATTCCTAATGGTAACATATATAATGTAAATAATAGTGGTCCTAGGATGGAGCCTTGCGGGACTCCATATTTCACTTCTGAGTGTTTGGAGGGAATATTATTGAGCTCTACAAACTGATAGCGATTGGTTAAGTAAGAATTAAACCATGAAAGGGCTGTACCGAGATTCCAACCCAGTTTTCTAACCTTTCTAGCAGGATCTTGTGATCTATTGTGTCGAAGGCTGCACTAAGATCGAGAAGCACTAATAGAGATACATAACCTTGATCAGAGGCAAGAAGGAGATCATTTGTTACTTTAACTAGTGCTGTTTCAGTGCTGTGGTGGGGCCTAAATCCAGATTGGAATTTTTCAAATATGTGGTTCCTGTGCAGATATAAGCATAACTGTTTGGCCACAGCTTTTTCTATGATCTTGGATATAAATGATAGGTTCGAGATGGGTCTGTATCTAGATAGTACATTAGGATCAAGATTTGGTTTCTTGATCAGGGGTTTAATGACTGCTAGTTTACAGGATCTGGGCATGTGACCCATTGTGATGGATGAGTTTACTATATTTAAAAGAGGTTCGATTACAACTGGTAAAACCTCTTTGAGTAATTTAGAGGGAATCGAGTCTAATGTGCAAGTAGTAGAATTTAACGATGAAATTATTTTCTCCAATTCTAGTTGTGGGAGTGGATGAAAAGCTTCAAGCTTTTCTTCTAATGCTAGATTTTGTTCAATATCAGCCAATCCAGATGACAAACCAGATGAATTACCTATAAAAGGATTTATATTTAGTCTAATATTCTCTATTTTATTATCAAAGAAATCCATAAATACATTACTAGTTAGGTTCCCTGGAATCTGATGTTCAGCGCTGGTTTGATTTTTTGTAAGTTTAGAAATAGTACTGAAAAGAAATCTAGGATTATTTTTATTTTTTTCGATCAGTGAGGCTAGGTATGTTGACCGTGCTTTAGTAAGTGCCGCTTTGTATTCAATAAGGCTATCCTTCCAGGCACAGTGGAATACTTCCAGCTTAGTAGAGCGCCAGTTCCGCTCTAATTTACGTGCTATTTGTTTTAAATTACGAGTTTGGTCGGTGTACCACGGGGCGAGCTTTTTAAGTCTTTTTAAGGGTACAGCCCTTTCATGGTTTAACTCTTACTTAACCAATCGCTATCAGTTTGTAGAGCTCGATAATATTCCCTCCAAACACTCAGAAGTGAAATATGGAGTCCCGCAAGGCTCCATCCTAGGACCACTATTATTTACATTATATATGTTACCATTAGGAATAGTTATAAATAAACATGGTGTCAACTTTCACTGCTATGCAGATGACACCCAACTTTATATATCAGCCAAACCTGGTGACAAATCCAGATTAGGAAAAATTGAGGCCTGCGTAAGTGATATTAAATGTTGGATGTCGCTAAACTTCCTCCACCTTAATGGTGACAAGACGGAGGTTCTCCTTCTGGGCCCAAAGGCCACAAGAAAGAAAATACCAGATCTAATGTTAAATCTTGCAGATTACCCCATTACTCCTGGCTCGGTAGCCAAAAATCCCGGCGTTTTATTCGACTCTGACCTACCATTTGATAAATACATAGATAATACTACCAGGATAGCTTTTCTACATCTCCGTAACATTGCCAAGTTAAGAAATGCATTATCCCAGCATGATGCAGAAAAATTAGTACACGCGTTTGTTAGCTCCAGATTAGATTATCGTAACTCGTTACTGTCAGGATGCTCAAATAGGAATATAAATAAACTTCAAGTAGTTCAAAATGCCGCAGCCAGAGTTCTAACTAGAACTAGGAAATTTGAACATATCAGCCCAGTCTTATCGGCCCTGCACTGGCTCCCAGTAAAATTCCGCATTGATTTTAAAATTATTCTATTGACTTATAAAGCACTGCATGGACTTGCTCCTGACAACCTCCAAGAGCTTATTTCTTATTATGAACCCCCGCGTCCACTACGATCCTAAGGTGCTGGCCTCTTATTAGTTCCATCAATTAATAAGGTAACAGCAGGGGTTCCCTTTTGAGTCTTGGTCCTCCCAAGGTTTCTTCCTAAATTCCTGCCATCTTAGGGAGTTTTTTGCCTTGCCACTGTCGCCTTTGGCTTGCTCATTAGGGATCTGGACCCACACAATTTGTAAAGCTGCTTTGTGACAACATGTGTTGTAAAAAGCGCTATATAAATAAAATTGAACTGAATTGAATTGACTACCAAAACAAATGCACATGGCTACCAAAACAAAACAGGCAAGATTGACAGGTGGAGGAGGGCTAATCTTGACAGTTAGGCTTCTAACTTTAGAAAAGAAGACCATTGAGGGTGTGAGTATCTGAGGGCAGAGGTGATGTGTAGAAAACCTTCTTTTACCTTTTTCAAACATTTTAAAGGATTAGATGAGGTCAGTCTCACACTTTGCAAGGGGAGGTCATCTCTGTGTTGTGATGGTTAAGTGGCCTTGGCTATCTCCACTACACAACGAATCAACAACATGCTACAATACAAAAACCGACAGCAGAGGGCAAAACACGATGGTTTAAATATACATATAAATTGTTATGAATAGACCACACAGAGAGGGATCCAAATGCGGAAACGAGTTCGTCTTTATTTGACTAGGTAGTACACTTTTACTCGAGATGTTAGTAGTATAGCGTATTGCGAACTCGTGTTAAAGGTCGTTGTCGGGACAGTCAGGGTTCGGCACGGGTAGGCTGATTCCGGGAGGTACCAAATCGCTAGGCAAGAGATGAGGTCTAGGACGTAAGCAGAAGTCAGTACACAGGTAAGCAGGCAGGTAATAATAACGCTCGGTATGCAACATCGGTTGGCAATACTTCGCAACCAGGAAGTGACAGAGGGGTGTATATATATGGGAAGAAAGGGGAGTGCAAAGGAGCAGGTGATCAGAGGGCGGAGGAAGGGGTGTTGATCCTAACATTAATAATACATATAAATATACGAGGGGACAACAAGAGACAAGTGAAACACGAGGCAGGCCAACATGGAGGGAGTGGTAAATTTTATTTTTTTTATAAAATTTGTAAAACAACACAAACATAGGCACATGGCGGACTGTACCAATGGAGAGGCACGGCAATCAGCAACGGCAACTCTGGTTCCTACACACATAAATATTTTAGGGACCGGTGCAGCAGCCATCTGCAGCAGTAGCTCCAGGGGCACAGCCCCAGGAACAGGTGCGGCACCCGTCGGCAGTGGCAAATCCAGTCCTTGAACATAAACACACATAAGTCCAAAAACTTGGAGGTTAGGTAAATTGGCTGTCCCTGACAAAATTCTCCCTGAGTGTGTGACTGTGTGTCTCTACATGTCCAATAATAACAGTTGTCTGAGTGTCTGTGCATGAATGTGTGAATACTTGTATGCCCAGTGGTGGATGGTGCTCTGTCCTGGGTCTGTCCTCTCTCCCCTTCCTGCACCTGATTCAGTCCCCCAGGGGGCTATGGATTCCGGTTGAGATTCCGCTGTGTGCAGTTGGCTGCCGCTTTTGGTCGGTGTGAGTGAGATGTGTTGCCTGTGTTAAAATTGTATAGTGACCTTGGGTTACTTGAAAGGTGCTATATAAATCGAACGTTCATTCACTCATTCACAAGGACCAGTGCGGTGGCCATCGGCGGTGGCAGGTCTGTGGGCGCTGCCCGATGGACTGGTGTGGCGGCAAGTCCCTGCACATATAACAATGTCTTTCCTGTCCTGGTGCTGGTGACTGATCAAGCCAGCAGCCTCCTCCTAACCCTAGCCTGAGAACACCAGGAGGTACTTGTGCACACTACCCCCCCCCCCCCCAAAAAAAAAGGATTCTCGGGGAAATCCTCAGAGGTCCTCTGGGCTGGGAATCCCTGGGATCCTCCCTCACAACCCCAGGGTTGGAGGAGTCCAGGACTTGAGAGCAGTGATGATCTCGGCTTCCTCTTGTAAATGATTGGTTTTCTGTCTCGGTGAGCGAGTGAGGGGAAGCCGAGACCGTGGTGCAAACGTAGAACATTTAATAAATCCGCAGACATATATGTAATGACAGCTACACTACAATGAATCAACAACACAACAGAGGGCAAAAACGGTTTTGACGGTTATATACATAATAACAAGGGGACAAAGAGAGACAAGTGAAACAGGAGGCAGGCCAACAAGGAGGGAGTGGCAACGATAATTACAACAATAAACACAGCTTGCTCTTGAGTGACTAAGAACAATGTGACTTTACATGTGATAAAACATTTGTGAACAGTCAAACATTTATAAATGGATTTCCTTCTAAGGAAGAAACTTGTCTGACAAGGTACAAAGGGCCTAAAAGCACCAAAATATATATTAGTAATAAGACCACTTGAGATATTTTTCCTTTCCTATATCATTTGGCTATATTCAGTGCATTAAACATAACACTATATAACTTGTGTGACGGGCAGTAGGTGCGAACGAAAAGGAAGCGATCACGCCAAGTCTCAGAGAAAAGGAGGGGTTTAATGAATAACGTGCGCAAACCAAAGTCCCGTGCACTGACCCAAATTAAGGATACAATAACCAGCAGTCAACTGGTACAAAGACAAGGCATATATAGACAAACGACCATCAGGTGAGGGAGCTAATAAGCCCTACCCACCTGAGGGACACACACAACGCAACAACAACAGGACAACTGCCGCTGTACCGGGAGGCGACCGGTAGGGGGAGCCTCCCTCACCGTGACAGACCCCCCCACCAAGCCGCACTACGGCCCGATGGGCGGGACCCTGGACCGGCTGGGCCGTCAACAAGAGACAACCACGCCCCAGTCGGTCACAGGGCCCTCATGCCCCAAGGGCCCCACAAAGTGTGCGTGTGTGCAGGTTACCTCCCTATTGCACAGTTGAACGTCTCCTGGACCAACCTCTCGGCTCGGGGTAGAGCCCTGTATGGGGCCGGGAGTTCCCCTGGGCATCCCTAGCACGGCCGGGCTCACTGGAGGCAGTACATAGCAGGGTGGACTCCTCCACCCTGCCGGAGGTTCCAGGGAAGCACTCCTTCCCCATCGTAGGCCGGCTACTCCCCAGGGCGAACCTCCTAGTCACCCCGAGCACGAGGGGGGACCTCTGTCTTCAGCAGGAGCTCTTCAGGCCGGAGCCCTCTGGTCCCCACACACACGGGGAGGCTACTTACGACCAGGGCTCTGGTCACCCCATCACACAAGGGGGCTCCTGCCTACTTTGGAGGTCCCACGAGGTCCGGGGACTCCACAGTCAACCGCGGGAGGAACCTGCACACAACACATACAGACACAACACAAACGCGCACTTACCCTGACCTTATGGCACCCCTAACACAGGGGGGGGAGAGGTCTCCATCTCGGAAGGAGGGGCCACCCCTTTACTACGCCCCTTACTGGAGGAAGGGGGCCCCTACCGTCTCCGGAGAACACTCTCTCATCCCAGGTCAGGGCCTCCCGTAGGAGCTGCGCCTTCCGTGCCACAGACCGTGGCACGGGACCCTCCATAGCCCCTCCCCCAAACGCCCCTTGGAGGAGGAGCGTACGGGGAATTACATAAAACAATTCACAAGCACGCTAGGACAAACACGAGGTGGGCGACACAAACACACGCGCATTTACCCTCTCACCGGCGGGCTTCACGCCCTCTCACAGCTCACCCTCTCTCTAAGATGTCTGGGGGCTCCAGGGCAACCCCTTCCAGGGGAAATTCTGTCCCTTCGCAGCTCACCCCAGGCCACCTGTCCAGTGAGCCTAGGGGCTTCAGGACAGCCCCCTCACACTCCCGGTAGGGCCTCCTTCAGGAGCTGCGCCCTCTGTGCCACAGACGATGGCACAGGAACCTCTATAGCTCCCCCCCAAAAAACACACTTAGGGAGCATTTAGAGAATTACATATAAACACGCAAGACAAACGGCAGACGCACTTTCCACTAGCTCAAGCCCGTAGTCACACGCGTCTCACACATGCACAAACACAAACACAGACTACGGGCAAGCACATTAGCGAGGAGGCGCCGCCCCCTTGGAGGAGAGTGCTACAGGGTCTCTCGCCTCAGTCACCGCCGTGCTGCACAACGTACTAGACAAACAAACAAGCACATAGGCACGACGGGACGAGCGGTTCGCAACCAAGCTATCCTCCACATACATTCAAACAACAAATATCACGTAGACAAACACTTACCACGAGACATGACCACAAACGAAGGAGAAAGTAAAGGAGACTGGCGGCTTCCAAAAGGTGGCTGGTTATTCTGTGACGGGCAGTAGGTGCGAACGAAAAGGAAGCGATCACACCAAGTATCAGAGAAAAGGAGGGGTTTAATGAATAATGTGCGCAAACCCAAATTTTAAATTTGCAAACCCGTGCACTGACCCAAATTAAGGATACAATAACCAGCAGTCGACTGGTACAAAGACAAGGCATATATAGACAGACAAACGACCATCAGGTGAGGGAGCTAATAAGCCCCACCCACCTGAGGGACACACACAACGCAACAACAACTGCCGCTGTACCGGAGGCGACTGGTAGGGGGAGCCTCCCTCACCGTGACAACTAGCAAACAATATAGTTACTTGTTCAACCACTAGAAGGAACAAAAACCTCATGCCTCCACCATATTTGACTTTTTTGCCTGTTTTAATTCACCTGTTATATATTTTGATTGGCAGGTGAAACCTGAAATAAATAACTAGTTTTGAAATACAAATAGGCAGCATAGAGCCATTGTATAAAAAAGTACAGAAGCTTGAGACTTTTGAAACATTTGACCTAAGGGTCTTTTGTCCTGTAAGGACACCACTGTAAAATCATTTAGGAGGTAGGAGAAGGAGAGTATATGTAGAGCAGGACTCAGCACTGCCATGCTGACCAAGAAAGTCTTTAAAATTCCTCTGAAATATTCAGCACACCAGTTCTGCTGCAGTGAACATCCTCCATGCCTTTATTGGTGCTTGCAAGAAATGCTGGAACATTAATCAGACTGCTCTGTAGGTACAGAAGAAATCACACTTTTTCGATCTGAAAACACTGTAATGTGTATGTACAATTAAATGCCGTATGGTCTCATCAATTATCCACTTGAGCTTGACCAGAGGCTTTTATTGTATTTTATCTACAGCTCAATCAAGCTCACACATATCTAAGATATATCTAAGTGCATTGAGTAATTCATGCTTCATCAGTTGTATTCAAAGTCACTCTTTTGCACATTGATACACATTTGCATATTGAACCCATCCATGTTTGTGCCTCCCTACAGTTTAATAGCTCTAATCTATAAGGTTTTTGATGCCCATTTGATTGATGACTGTATGGGGATGCCAGCCTTTTTTGCTGACTCATTTGACATTGTAATTTATATGCATATTAATGGTGAATAAACATCTAATATTACTAAGTATTGATTAAGTTCTCTGTGTGGAAATCTGTAATCTTTTTTAGGCTTTAATTCATTGCTTTACAAAGCCTGCAGAATCAAATATGTAGAGAGATAACCTGGTTGATTTACTCATGAAAAATTAATATGTGATCTGTAAGTAGCGAATTTGTGACTTTATTTGGGTAACGGTGCAGCAAGAGAAGCATGCCGAAACGAACAGGCAGCGTGAATACAATGTTTAGCCGTTTATTTAGCAATGCGCATTAGAGCTAAGAACACCAACAAAGAACACCTCACTCGGTCTAACAGGAACAACAACTGAAAATAATGATGATGAAACTCACACTTAAATACCACGCTGACAACAAGGGACAGGTGTCACGAATAACAGCCACACACATACTCACAGCATTGGAGCACACACGGAAGTACATATATGAGGTCAAAAGATGGGTCTTACAGGCAGGCTTGGGTCAAATCCGTGAGGGAATCAGAACAGGTAATATAAATAAAAATATAAAGACATACTTAAACAAGAACAAACAAGCAGAAAACCGAAATACAGGAGAACACGAATGAACACAGGGCTGAGCAAAACACAATACAATGCAATACAATACGCTTACAATCAGATACGAAGTAACCAGCGACATACCAGACCAAACTGAGGATATAAATAGACCATAACTAAGAGACACCTAACTACGTTAACGAGGGGAAGGGTTACAAAATACAAGGCGGGACTAAGAACACACATGGCTAGCAAAACAAAACAGGCATGACAGACAGGTGGAGGAGGGTCAAATCGTGACACCTTCTTTGAAGCCACACAGTCAAATTCAGTCAAAGTCCAATTTATTTATATAGCGCTTTTTACAACACATGTTGTCACAAAGCAGCTTTACAATCGTATGGGTCCAGATACCTAATGAGCAAGCCAGAGGCGACAGTGGCAAGGAAAAACTCCCTAAGATGGCAGGAATTTAGGAAGAAATCTTGGGAGGACCAAGACTCAAAAGGAAACCCATCCTCCATTGGGTGGCCCGCTAGCAGAAGTCCGCATTTATTTCAAATATAGTTCTATAGTTATAGTTCTAATTCCAGGCCGAGTAGTCAAAGTCACTGTCACTGCAACTCAAAGGCAATATGCCAAAATGCCAAAACTACTTTATCAACAATGTCTATAAGAACACACATTTTGTTTACGTTTGTAGTATCACTTCTGCAGCATTTGTGTAACACTTTATTTTAGGGTCAGCTCCTTAACAATTAGTTAGTGAGGAGTTCAGTCACAAGGCACAAAGATGCAGTAGAGCCACTGCTCTGCATCTGGTCAAGATGCCTTCTGGGCACCTTCCTGGTGAGGCATTCTGGGATTATATCTCTCAGCTGTCCTGGGAATGCCTCGCTATCCCCCAGAAGAGCTGGAAGAGGTGGCTGGGGCGAGGAAAACCTGGGCTTGCTTAGGCTACTGCCCCTGTGACCTGGACCCAGATAAGTGGATGGAAATGGATAGAAAATGGATGGATCTCATGGATTTATCACACACACATTTGTAACTCATTCCTAAATTAGCTTGTTCAAGATATTTTATATTAGTACCACATTATTGACAGATTAATAAAATGTTACTAATGAGTATGAGTACAAAGTATAAGTGAACTGTAAGAAGAGTGAAGATTTTTTAAATGCAGCACTAAACAAGTTTTCTCTCCTAATGGAACTCACCAGTTACAGTCATCAGTTACTTACACATCAGTTTACTTCCAATTCTAAAAATCACTTTTCACTCCAAACTCTTAACATTTTAAACTGTTAATTTATACTCGAATTGGCAAGGGTTTTCTAGCTGACTCCACTGGTCTTGGTTAAACGTGTTCATTGTTATGCCTATTTCTTCACACATTTACCTTTTTTTTGCTATTATTTTACCTGCTTGTATATTAGGTGATTCACATGTACTGTTTTTCTCGCCTCAATGCCATTACCTAGTGTGTACAAAAAGGACCATCACTTGAGCTTCAGGACACAGTTCTTTCACCCTTTTACATTTGCTTTTTGGTTTGCATGCCAGCTCCTGACAACTCCACTGCCTGCTGCGGCAGGGCTTCGGTGGCCTCAGGCAGATCTCCAACCCATCAGCGCACTTCCCTGGCCTCTCATCTTACTTGCCTTGAAGCTAGCTGCCCCCTGTGCTCTACTCTTCTCCTGCATATATCATCAAAATCTCATCCTCTGTTCCGCTCTGACTGCAAAGCTGTCAGACTCCAGAGGGGTTTAAGGAGAAAAAAAGCTGCTTGGTTTTTTCTTCTTCACGGACTCCTACCGATCCTACCGAATTAAGACTGCTATAACTGCAGCCACATACAGCAACCCACATGCCACAATTAGAGATCTCAGCTGCCTCCCTTTTCAAGCTAATTTGCCAGGACAACACTGACCTTAGAGATTCAGAGGATCGTTGATAATTACTAGCACCCTGTGCCTTAATGAGGGAACTGGACGGTTTATTTTATATATAGTATATTTACTTTTTTTTTGCTTTGAGAGGCGAATATTGAGGTGCCCTACGCCCAGGTGTTTCCATGCTTTTTGATCTTCAGTCTTGTATCTGTGCTATTTCAGCATTCCCAATCAACTTCCCAGCACTGTTCCTTCACAGGGACTGCTTAGTGAACTTTTAAATTTCGTGCCCCATTATGTATAGATCTCCTATCTGAACACTTCACTGCCCACTCACTGTCTCACAACAGCTGCCCCTATGTTCTACCTGGCACTCTCCACTGCTTTAAAACAATACTGTAGTTTGAAAATGGTAGAACAGGCCTATGGATTTTTTCTTTACACGGTGTGTGTATACATATGAGAGAGAGAGACAGTGAGCATTTTTTTTCTGATTCTTCCCCTTATCCACATGCTAAAATATTAAATGAATAACGAATAATGGGCAAATACATGTTTCTCAGCTGTGCTTTGAATGTGGACTTTTACTCTTGATTTTCACTGAAATTTGTTACAAAAACAAAAAAGACATCTCAAATCATTCTTAGAAAGCATTAGCAAAAAAAAAAAAATAAAAAGACCACCATGAACTGTAAGAATTCACCAATACTTTTTCTTCTGACTCTTTGTATTACTTTGCCTAATGAGGTAAATCGGTAACACTTTACATTAAGCGTTGACTAACAACACATGAAGTAACACATTTGCTTGTCTGCAGCGTGGAAAATGGTATGTGCAAGTCCTTCTCGCAAGACATAAAGACAAATGTCTAACATACATCAGAATGTAACATATTGGTGCGACCTTAAAGGAATATATTACATTGTACTGATTATACATACATAAGTAATGGGTGACTTGAAAATATCCAGAATCTATCAGCACAGGAACTGAAGTGTGTCCATACTGTTTTTAGCTCTTTCGTCCCTTTTGCTCCAAACTAAAACACTGAAGCTCTAAAAAGGTGCGAACAACAAAGAGCCAAAACAGGAGCTGCAACTGTTACATGTTTACTTAACATTAGTTAATTATTGTTATGTGTTACTTCATGTGTTGTTCATGTTAACTAATGCATTACTTCACGTTAGTTAATCAACACCACTTAGTCTGCACTTCATATAAACACAGCATTAACTAATGCAACTGTTACATGTTTACTTAACATTAGTTAATGTCACGGTGAGGGAGGCTCCCCCTACCGGTCGCCTCCGGCACAGCAGCAGTTGTCTTGTTGTGTGCATCCCTCAGGTGGGCGGGGCTTATTAGCTCCCTCACCTGATGGTCGTTTGTTTGTCTATATATGTCTTGTCTTTGTACCAGTTGACTGCTGGTAATTATTTCCTTAATTCGGAGCAGTGCACAGGTTTTTGGTTTGTGCACTTTAATTATTAAACCCCTCTTTTTCTCTGAGACTCTGATCGCTTCCTTTTTGTTCACACTCCCTGCCCGTCACAGTTCATTATTGTTAATGTGTTACTTCATGTGTTGTTCATGTTAACTAATGCATTACTTCACATTAGTTAGTCAACACTTATTGACTTACTTGTAATTTAGTATCTTTAGCATTATAGTGAACTTGAAGTGAGGTCAGTCAATAGCATAGGCACCTAAAAAAAGAAATGGCTCCACCACACATCTGTCACATCAGCATCATGCAGGTATCAGAATACAAACACAAATGTGCTGCATGGTCTGATACAGAAGTATAACCACAATTATTAAGAGCATGTTCAATCATGTTCCATCAAAGCAACACATTTTTTTCAGAAATAATATATGCATGATATCGCACCTTAATTGTGTACATTTTTCTAAGGACAAATCTCTTTCTAAATAACCTGAATTGGGCCAACAATTGAATTTAATTGGGCCCTGAGTTCATTATCTGTCTTGTGGAATCTTTTCTGTTGCAACTCTGTAGATGTACTCCTGTCTGATTGATGTTCTTGAGGCTTACGAGTTGAAGAGGGTAAGGTGTTCTGTAGTAACAATACAAAAAACTGATTTTGAGTCCAGTGAGAAGTAAGACATATTTAGTAGTCTCAATAAAGGTTTACAGTGCACCTGGGTGTGTGTGTGTGTGTGTGTAATCACGCAGTAAAGCTCTCATTGCCTAGCTGTTTATTTAAGTGCAATCGCAGCAGGTTCTGTTCTGAGCTGCCTGACAGACAGAGACAAAAGACCAGCTCTCCTCTTGGCTTTCTTGCTTGACTCCTCCAGGACAGATATTACCTGCAGCAGAAAACCAATAATTGCACATAACTACTGGTCTGTAGCATAGAAACTTGCTTTGGGGAAAGGAATAAGCCATCATTTTGTCACGGTGATGCTCCCGGACCCCTCCCTTTGGGCGTGTGTTTGTGTCGTCTAAGTCCTTATGTGTAGTTCCGTGGGTGTGTCGGTATGGGTGTGTTCCTCAGTCGCACCTGTGGCTCGTCTCGTCATCACAAGGGGATAGTGTTGTTTGTCTATTTAATGTGTGCTTGCGCAGTGTCCTGTGCTCGTCTTTGTTTGAGTCGTTCTGTGTGTTACGTGTCACAAGCGTTATACGCTAATCTATGTCAAGTATACAAATAAACTGTCTGTTAAACGAAGCTCGACTCCGCATCCTCGTCCACTCGCCGATCGTTACACATTTACTGAAATCAAGTTTTTGAAAGTGAAAAACACTCATGTTTAAACCTTAATTTAACACCAGCATCCTTAAAATATATATGAAAGATAGAGAGAGAAAGAAACCTGAGCAGACTTCCTTGGACTCGGTCCAACCCTTAATCTTAAAACAGTCCATTCGAAAAATCAGTTTAGCCAAGGCATGTCAAAATTATTCTGTAGTATCCATGCTTACCTTGTCATTAACTCTCTAATCTGATAAATAAAGACACACCCCTAATTTGACACCTATATAGCACTGAGCTCTTGCCATTAAGTTGCAAAGTAGCTTCATCTGTAGATTATGATATGTTTGGGTAAATGCTTCAAACCTCTTTTGAAGGAACTGGTCAGCTGTATGAGTGCTCTATGATCCATGAACAAATAGACCAAAGCATTTTTGCTGGTGCCACTTAAAAATCAGGTGGACATCAAGGTTTGACGCAGGTCTTATAAAATACCTAGATTTTCATTTGTCATTTTCAAGGCTGTAAGAGTGGTTATAAAGTGCTTTAAAGAAATTAGTGTTTCTTTTTGAAGAATGTTGTGTCTTGCATAAAATATGTGCAAAATATCCAGCAATCCATAAACATATTCAGTAAAAACTATTTTAGTTCATTAAAAATGTGGGAGCATTAAACAACATTAAAGCTGGGTGATGCAGCAAGATAGCAACATGCTATGCTAAGCTTAGTTCAAGCTCATTAACATCTGACTGAATCTGTAACACTGTGCTGAATGCAAATCACATCTGCAAGCAAAAATATCCACCTACTTCATTCAAATCAGCTGTGTGAGAACAATTCAGGTTCTCAGCAAGCTGAGTGGTGGACGAGGACAATGTCAGCACTGTAGGGTATGTGTGAAGAAGCATGTAAGCATCACCCACATGTTCTACATTTAGCAGACATGCTAATATGAAACAACTTACAATTTCAATCATGTTACACAGAACCCCATGTCCCCTACAGGAGAGGCAGTATTGTTACCCACTACACTATACACAACTAAGCACAGGAGCTATGCCAAAAATAATAAACAAACCAGGTACCATACCAAATCAGCAGGTGGCAGCACCACCAACAACACATAGAACAAGCCTGCTTCTGACTGATCAACATTACTGTGGCAACAGATTCACCAAACTATTTCTATCAACTGGCAACACATGAGAATTTAACCAGGCATAGTTTATGAAACGGGTGTAGTTATTTTAACTGTAGAGTTAAAATGTCAGTATGTATGTTAATTCTGACATAGATGTCACACATATGTCAGAATGCTATTCATTTACTACAGCTCAGTCATCCCACACAAACTCTGTGAGAAGTTCCTCACCCTTGGATTGACACCCTCCATCTACAGCTGGGTGCTGAATTTCCTAACAGTCAGACCCCAGTCAATCAGGGTTGGAAATCGCACATACAGCAGAAGAACTGTGAGCACAGGAACCCCCCCAAGGCTGTGTGCTGAGCCCTCTGCTGTACACACTCTTCACGTATAACAGTGTGACCTCCCTGAACAACACCAGCATCATCAAGTTTGCTGATGACACCACAGTCATTGGACTGATCACTCGCGAGGATGAGACAGCATACAGGAAAGAGGTGGCAGATCTGGTGGCCTACTGTTGGGATAACAGTCTGTCCCTCAACACAGACAAAACCAATGATATGATTGTGGAAGAGAAGGGAGCAGCTCACACCACTCTACATTGGAGAGACTGAGGTGGAGAGGGCAAAATCCTTGGTCGCTCACCTGGTCTCATAACACACGGCAAATCATCAGGAAGTCCCAGCAGCGACAGTACTTTCTGGGGAGGCTTTGGAGAAAATTTGGCATGCTAGCCAAAATTCTCAGCAGCTTCTACAGGTGCATGCTTGAGAACGTCCTGACCAGCTCCATCACAGTCTGGTTTGGAAACTGTACTGCTCAGTGGGTTATCAAAACCACACATGCCATCTGAGGAGAAGCCTTCCCCCACTGCAGGAGACCACTGCATTGTCACCACACCAGGACCATTAAGAGGGCCAACAACATAATCAAAGACAATATACACCCCCAACACAACCTCTTCTCACTCCTACCATCTGGCAGACGCTACAGGAGTGTGAAGTGCAGGACAACCAGACCCAGGAACAGCTTCCACCCTCAGGTGTGTGACTCACCTAACATGACTTGGACTCACTGAACACTACCACACACACACATCATTGAACTATACATCCCATTCAACTCTATACACTTCATTGGACTCACTGAATTTTGCCATCTCTCTCTCCCTCTCTCTCTCACACACACCACTGGGCTATACATGAACCACATACACACCCACACTTGTTTACTGCTGCTGTTACAAGCACATTTGCACATTTACTCTAAAATGCTGCTAGGCAAATGGCTGCTGTCCATATGTACATTTGAACACTTTACCCCTTAAAACTTTGTTTATATCCTGTTTACAATAATGCTCAGAGCACTTTATTCATACCCTTCTGGACTGTACACGTCTGCTTGTAGTTTAGCTCAGTTCTAGTTTACTCTAATTTATATTATTTTTAAATAATCTTTAATACAAACCGGATTCCAAAAAAGTTGGGACACTAAACAAATTGTGAATAAAAACTGAATGCAATGATGTGTAGGTGCCAAAATCTTATATTTTATCCAGAATAGAACACAAATCAAAAGTTTAAACTGAGAACATTTTAAAAAAATATGTTGATTCAAAATTTCAAGTGTCAACAAATCCCAAAAAAGTTGGGACAAGTAGCAATACGTGCCTGGAAAAAGGAAATTGAACATATAACGAACAGCTGGAAGACCAATTAAAACTAATTAGGTTAAATGGCAACATGATTGGGTAGAAAAAGAGCTTCTCAGAGTGTCAGTGTCAGGGGTGCGGTTAGCACCCAAGACCACCAGAGGGCGCCATCAACACATACTTCCCAGGACCGCCAGAGGGCACCATCGCCCGAGTGCTGAACATTGTTGAGCCAATTAGGCTCCGCGATTTAAGGACTGCTGTCCCAAGTCTCATTGCGAAGTATTGACTCGTTTCTCGTGTCACTACCAAGCCTTTGTACTACGTACCTTTCTGATTGCCTTTTGTCTCTGACCTCTGTATTCTCTTATAACGTCTCACGTCTCTGGATTGCCCTCTTGTACCTCTACCTCGTGTTTATGCTTTCATGGTATTGTGACCTATTGCCTTCCGTACAACTACTTCTCTCTCGCTTAGCCCTCACAGGCTGTTGCCCGTTCATACCCCTCTGGAGTTTGCTTAATGTATATCTGTTTATATCATTCATTAAATACACTAACGGCATATCCTGCGTATGGATCCCTCTCTGCCTCCTGAGCCCCATTCGTCACAGTCAGTGTCTCTCAGAAGTCAAGATGTTAAGAGGACCACCAATTCCACCATTGTTGCGCAGAAAGATAGTGCTGCTATAGCAGAATGGTGTTACCCAGTATAAAATAGCAAACACTTTAAGTTATCATCATCAACCGTGCATAACATCATCAAAAGATTCAGAGAATCTGGAACAATCGCTGTGCATAAGGGTCAAGGCTGGATGCTCGTGATCTCCGGGCCCTTAAACATCACTGCACCTCAAACAGGAATGCCACTGTCAAGGAAATAACAGAATGGGCTCAGGAATACTTCCAGAAAGCATTGTCAATGAACACAATCCACCGTGCCATCCGTCATTGCCAGCTGAAACTCAACAGTGCAAAGAGGAAGACTGTTCTGTGGTCAGATGAGTCACGATTTGAAGTTCTTTATGGAACACTGGGACATTTACATTTAGGGCATTTAGCAGACGCCCTTATCCAGAGCGACTTACAAAAAGTGCTTCATTGTTTTACTCAGAACAAAATCTCTAGCTAGTTAGTTTAGGTTAAAATCAGGAAGAAACTTTAAGCAAAGATATTATTAGATACAGTCAGTATGGACGCCTAGATATACTCAAATATATACTGAAAAAACCCTACTTAAAAGATAAAAGCAAGAAAAGTCATTACAGTCACAAATATTTAATAAATGCTAGTGTAGTAAAATTTAATTTAAGTGCTCTTGAAACAGATGTGTTTAAAGTGTTCGCTTAAAAACAGCAAGAGACTCTGCCATTCGCACACTCAGGGAAGTTCGTTCCACCACTGAGGTGCCAGAACTGAAAAAAAAAGTCTGGATGCATGTTTTCCGCGTGTTCTGAGAGATGGTGGGTCAAGCCGAGCTGTGCTTGAAGCTCGAAGAGCTCTGGGTACAGATCGGGATTTGACCATTGCCACCATGTATGGAGGTGCTGGTCCATTCTTAGCCTTGTAGGCCAGCATCAGGGTTTTATATCTGATGCGGGCAGCTACAGGAAGCCAGTGAAGAGAGCGCAGCAGAGGAGTAACATGGCTGAACTTAGGAACATTGAAGACAATTCGAGCCGCCGAGTTCTGGATCAGTTACAAGGGCCTGATGGTACGCATAGGAAGACCAGCCAGGAGTGAGTTGCAGTAGTCAAGTCTTGAAATGACAAGAGACTGAACAAGCACTTGAGTAGCCTCGCTAGACAGAAAAGGTCGAATTCTCCGAATGTTGTAAAGGAGAAATCTGCATGACCGAGTCAGGTTTGCAACATGGGTTGAGAACGATAACTGGTCATCCACAACTACACCAAGGCTTCGAGCTTCAGCAGATGTGGTGACCAGCGAGTTCTCAAAAGAGATGGAAAGATCCTGGCGAGGACTTGAAGTTTCAGGGATGAACAGTAATTCAGTCTTGCTGGGGTTCAGCTTCAAGTGATGAGCCGACATCCAAGATGAGATATCAGCAAGCCAAGGTGGAAAGGAAAGGACAAGTTGAGTGTCATCAGCATAACAGTGATAGGAAAATCCATGGGAGGATATTACATCACCAAGAGAACGAGTGTAAAGAGAGAAGAGCAGAGGACCGAGCACTGAGCCTTGTGGGACACCCGTGGTGAGCAGATGTGGCCCCCTGCCAAGATACTTGGTAAGATCTCCCATCTAGATAAGACTTAAACCACTGCCAGACAGTGCCAGTGATTCCAAGTCTTCTGAGGACAGACAGGAGGATCTGGTGGTCAACGGTGTCGAAGGCTGCAGAGAGGTCAAGCAGAATTAGGACCGAAGACAGTTTGGCAGATCTAGCAGCATGCAGCTTCTCTGTAACTGCGATGAGAGCAGTTTCAGTAGAGTGCGCCGGTTTGAAGCCAGACTGGTTCGGGTCCTGTAGGTTGTTCAGAGAAAGAAATAGAGACAGTTGGTTATAAACAGAACGCTCCAAGACCTTAGATAGGAAAGAAAGAAGAGATACAGGTCTGTAATTACTGATGTCAGAACAGTCCAGAGTAGGCTTCTTCAAGATGGGGATCACTCTTGCAGTCTTGAAGATAGCTGGTACATGGCCTGTTGACAAGGAGCTGTTGATGACATGAGTGATGAAAGGTAGAAGGTCAGGTGCTATTGTCTGAAATAGCGTGGATGGAATCGGGTCCAGTGGACAGGTAGTAGGATTGTTGGATGAGACCAACTGTATGATGTCATCTGTGGAAAGATGAGAAAAGCAAGACAGGGAATGAGGTGGAGGGTGGTGTTCAGTAGGAAGGATATTGGTAGAGAAAAGGCATCTGCGAATCTTATCAAACTCCTCCTCAAAGAAGGTGACAAAATCCTCAGGGAGAGAGTAGAGGGCGGTGGGGGAGTGGGAGGGTTTAAAAGAGAGGAGAAAATGTTGAAGAGCTTGCGTGGATCAGAGGCTGATGCTTCCAGCTTCTCCTTGAAGAAGGAAGATTTCGCCGCTGTTATTTATGTTGAGAACCTTGAGAGAAGAGACTGGTAAGAGTGGAGATCTGAATCATCTTGAGATTTTCTCCACTTTCTTTCCGCCAGTCTCAGTACTCTTCTGTTGTCTCGGAGAACATCTGTCAGCCAAGGAGTTGACAGAGAGGATCTTGCCCTGGAAGAGAGAGGACAGAGATGGTCGACAGAAGAGGAGATGTGTTTGTGGCAGTTTCCAGAGGGAGGGAAGAAAATGATTCAGGATGTGGAAGAGAGGAGACAATAGTAGAGACCAGACAAGAGGAGGAGACTGAGCGAAAGTTGCGGTAGGTGGTAGAAGAAGCTGACGTGGAGGTGTGTGCAGAAGAAGCAGGAAGGGAGAGTGAAAAGGACAAGAAATGATGATCAGAAAAGTCAAGAGGAGTTACTGTCAGATCCAACACTGGGGCAGGTCTACTGAAGATCAGGTCCAGTGTGTTTCCTGCTCTGTGTGTTGGAGTTGACTGGTTGAAAGCAAGATCGAATGATGACAGCAGTGGAAGAAGACAGGACAAATGTAGTCTCTCTGTTGGAAGGTTGAAGTCCCCTAGAAGAACAAGCGATGACTCTAAGGGGAGAGCACTCAGAAGAATGTCCAACTCATCTATGAAGTTTCCCAGTGGACCTGGAGGGCGATAGAGAACAATGATGTGAAGTTTAGTGGGGAAAGACACCGTGATAGCATGGAATTCAAAGGAAGAAATGTTAAGATAAGAAAATGAGAGTACAGAGAAGCGCCATGAGCGAGAGAGAAGCAAACCTGTGCCACCACCCCTGCCGTTCTGCCGTGGAGAATGGGAGAAGGCAAAGGAGGTAGAGAGAGCAGCTGGAGTTGCAGAATTCTCTGGAGTGATCCATGTCTCTGTCAGAGCCAGGAAGTCGAGTGACTTAGCAGATGCGAAGGCTGAGAAGAAGTCTGCCTTCTGAACTGCAGAGTGGCAATTCCAGAGTCCCCCTGCTACCTTCACCTTTGGTACAGATGAACAAGGTGGGTAGATGAGGTTACTGGAGTTGCGGTTTCTCCTCTGGTATCTCCATCTTCTGGTGTTGTTCAAGGTGAGCACAGGGATGGAAAAGCACATTCTGTGTATCCTAATAAAATCTAGTCTACTGCTGGCCGAGGAGATACTAACCGCTACAAACGTGTCCGTTTGTAGCGGAATGCCGACTTAATTTATCTAGAATTACAGGCTCCACCCCTGTTATTGACACTTCAACTAGACCGAAACCACACCTGAATCAACTGAAACCACTGAAATAGACTGAAACCACACCTGAATCAACTAATGAACAAGCAATATATCTAGACTAACCAAACAGGCAAGAGATCTATCAATATCTAGTTAATAGTATATTCAAGACAAGCCTACCTTACAAGCAGAGAATCTACCCAAGTAACAAATGCAAGCACACTGATTACTGTGTGAATGCCGACTTAATTTATCTAGACTTACAGGCTCCACCCCTGTTATTGACACTTCAACTAGACCGAAACCACACCTGAATCAACTGAAACCACTGAAATAGACTGAAACCACACCTGAATCAACTAATGAACAAGCAAGATATCTAGACTAACCAAACAGGCAAGAGATCTATCAATATCTAGTTAATAGTATATTCAAGACAAGCCTACCTTACAAGCAGAGAATCTACCCAAGTAACAAATGCAAGCACACTTGCTTGCACTTGCTTGCACACTTGCTTGCACTTGCTTGCACACTTGCACACTTGACCAGAGAGGACAAGGATAACCCAAATTGTTATCAACGCTCCGTTCAGAAGCCTGCATCACAGATGGTATGGGGTTGCATGAGTGCTTGTGGCATGGGCAGCTTGCATGTCTGGAAAGGCACCATTAATGCAGAGAACTATTTGGCGCAACATAAAGAGGAAGGTGCGACAAAGAAGGCCTAAGACGATTGAACAGTTAGATGCCTGTATTAGACATGAATGGGAGAGCATTCCTATTTCTAAACCTGAGAAACTGGTCTCCTCTGTCCCCAGACGTCTGTTGAGTGTTGTAAGAAGAAGGGGGGATGCCACACAGTGGTAAAAATGGCCTTGTCCCTTGTCCCATTTTTTGATGCCATGAAATTTTAACAACATATTTTTCCCTTAAATTGATACGTTCACTCAAATTATGGAAAGATGGCGCCGGTGTGTCTGGCTGTCCGTCTTGTACTCCCATCTGGGATAGTGTTAATACTTCTTATGTTTTTAATAACTTAAAATTTTCAGCTAACTAAGTCTCTGCTGGTGTATGATCGCCAAGCTCTATTGGACATTATGCAAAATGTTGGCGATGTGGGTATTTTTGGCAGTGACAGACAGAAATCTCTACCCCCGCTCCTTTCGGGAATCCCAACTCACCTATTCCTGGCTCAATCTCCCAGCGTAAACACTGCCGCCGCCACCGCCATGGTAAACATAGCGGTCGGCTGGTAAAGCTCAAGGTCCGTCTGGCTCACCCTGCATCCATCTCCTGGTCAGGTCACAGATTAACTCCATTATACACCTATCTAAGACCTGTCATCGGTTTGGATGTTGGCTTTCAACCCTGGCGTACCCGTTTCCCTCGGCATTGCCAGTGCGGCGTAAATCCTAACCTGAGGTCGCTGCTCCGCACCACCGGATTCACTGAAATACAGGCCCCAGCCAGGATCAGTCTGGTAAATGCAAGATCGCTTTCAAACAAAACGTTCATCTTGAGGGATTTCTTCAGCTCTCGAAAACTGGATTTTCCCTGTGTAACAGAGACCTGGATCGCCGTTGGTGAGTACAGCGCTTTCAATGAACTTTTACCAGGTGGATGCAAATATTTTAATACCCCGCGGACATCTGGCTGTGGAGGTGGAACAGCGACTGTATATAATAACAACTTTAAATACAAACAGCGTGCTGTAACATCCTCATTCTCCAGCTTTGAGACGACTTTATTTGAAGTCGGTTGCTCTGATCCGGTGCTGTTTGCTGTCATCTACCGACCCCCCAAATACAACAAGGACTTTGTGACTGATTTTTCGGACTTTCTGGCAGAACTAATGCCAAGATATGATCGCGTTCTTATTGTAGGGGATTTTAACATTCATGTGTGCTGTCCTGATAAACCGCTGGTGAAGGACTTTTTAAACATCACTGAATCTTTTAATTCAGTGCAGTGTGTATCCGGTCCCACACATTTAAGAGAGAGATAAGATAAGCCACATTAGTCAATTGTGATTTTCACCCCAATCGAAATTTGTCCTCCGCATTTACCCATCTGTGCAGTCAGAACACACACACACTCTAGTGATCACTAGGGGTCTGTGGTGCACACGTGCCCAGAGCAGTGGGCAGCCCTAACCCGGTGCCTGTGGAGCAGGTGCCTTGCTCAAGGGCATCTCAGTCATGGCCTCAGGCCTGGGAATCGACGCCACGACCCTCCGGTCACAAGATCGGTTCCCTAGCGACCAGACCATGACTGCCCTAATGGACACATGAACAAGGACATACATTAGATCTTGTTTTTTCTCATGGTTTGTCAGTATCAAACTTAGAGATCTGTGGTGGTGGGATTTCGGATCACATGCCGGTTTTATTTGATGTTGTTTTAATCTTGACTGCAGTTAAACCTCTCACCACTGCTCGGCTCTGCCGGAGTTTTAACCCCTCACTGCCGGTCGGTTCTCTGCTGCTTTTGATCAACTCTGTCTTCCTCTCGACTTCATCTGTGGTGATACAGAGGAGCTAAACTCCTGGTTTGACACCTCCATAAGATCTATACTGGACTCAGTGGCTCCACTAAGATCCATACAGTCCAAAGTTAAACTCGAGCCCTGGTTCAGTGACAGCTAGTGAGTTCAGTGACAGCTAGTGAGTTCGTTCAGCTAGGCGGGAGTGTCGCAGAGCTGAACGAAGTTGGAACATTATCGTGGCAAACTGTCATAACCCACATGTGTTATTTAAAACTAGACTCATCAACCCACCTGTCTGGAAGCTTCCTCTGAACTGTGAAAATTTTATGCACTTTTTTAATAATAAGATTGTCACTGCGAGAGCTCTGAACACAGCTCCTGCTTCTGACCCATCTGACACTGCCTCTTGTAAGGCTGTATTTGATAGGTTTGAGCCTGTGACACTGTCACACTTGGAGCATGTAGTGGGCCTTATAAAGCCCTCAGGCTCTTCCTGTGATGCTGTGCCTCCCTACTTTTTTAAAATGTTTTTTCCAAGTATAGAGCATCATGTCTTGGCCATTATAAACAGCAGACTGTCCGCCGCTTTCATTCCCATGAGTTTTAAACGTGCAGTAGTTCAACCCCTGCTAAAGAAACCTGGTCTTGATCACACCCTATTGACTTATTATAGGCCCATCTCCAAATTGCCTTTTATTTCAAACTTGTTTTGCACCCATGTTAAATCTTTTCTGGTTAAACATAATATCCTGTTTTAAATCCATGCACAGTACAGAGACAGCAATGATTAAGGTTTTTAATGACATCCTCCTAGCTACTGACTCAGGTGATCATGAGTCACTTGTCCTGCTCGACCTAACTGCAGCATTCGACACATTAGATCACAACATTTAAATTTCTCGGCTACAGCACATGGTGTGCATTTCTGGGGCAATGCACTGAAGTGGTTTCGGTCGTATCTAACAGACAGAAGCATGTGCGTATCTATTGTTGGCTGTGAATCCTCAGTAGCTCCCCTGTTATATGGAGTTCCTCAGGGCTCAATTTTGGGACCCCTCCTTTTTTCTCTTTATTTGCTCCCACTGGGTTCCATTTTCATTATTATGCTGACGACTGCCAGATATATGTACCATTAAAGAGAAACGATGCATGTTCTTTTAAATCAGTGCTTTTATGTCTTGAGGACATTAAAGCCTGGATGGCGTTAAACTTTTTAAATTTTAATGAAAATAAAACGGAAGTGATGTTGTTTGGTCCTAGTGGTACATGTAAAGCCCCCCCCAGTTGACTTTGGCCTTTTAACATCATATATAAAGTCAACAATCACAAATTTGGGTTTTAAGATGGACAGTGATTTTAAACTAGATCGGCAAATCGGTGCAGTAGTGAAGTCCAGCTTTTTCCAGCTGAGGCAGCTGGCCAAGAAGCCAATCCTTGCACGGGAACAATTTGAAACAGTAATCCATGCCTTCATTACATCTCGGCTGGATTACTGTAATGCACTTTATTATGGAGTCAGCAAGTCCTCCCTCAGTCGTCTTCAGTTAGTTCAGAACGCTGCTGCCAGACTTCTAACTGGAGTGCATAAGAGGGAGCACATAACTCCTATTCTGGCCTCTCTCCATTGGCTGCCCATGCATTTTAGAATCCGTTTTAAGATTATTTTATTCGTTTTTAAATCTTTAAATGGACTCGCCCCACCGTATCTCTCTGAGCTCCTCCAACCACACGCTCCCAGTCGGTACCTTAGGTCAGCTGATCAGCTTCTTCTGAAGGTGCTGAGAGCAAAACGCAAGCTCAGAGGGGATCGATCTTTCTCAACTGCTGCACCAAAATTATGGCCTTCCAATTAACGACCTTCCAATTTATATCAGACAGGCTTCTTCACTGTCCATTTTTAAGACTCATCTAAAAATCTACTTTTATTCCTTGGCTTTTAACCCAGCATGAGACTTGTGTTTTTATTGTTTCTATTGTTTAGTTGTCTCATTAGTAATTTTATTAGTATTTTATCGTGTTATAGTTGCTGTTCTTTTTACCGTATAATTAATAATCTTGTTCTGTTTTTACATTTACTATTTACTTTGTAAAGAACTTTGACCCAGCTGAGGCTGTTCTGTAAAGGGCTATATAAATTGAGTTGAGATTAAACTTTTGATCTGTCATCTATATTCTATTATGAATAAGATATTGACATTTGCCATCTCCACATCATTGCATTCAGTTTTTATTCATAATTTGTCCCAACTTTTTTGGAATCCGGTTTGTAGTTTTATAGTCTTATCCGTCATACAGTTATTTTTACTTAAATTTATTCTGTTTATGTCTAATAGTTGTGTGAGTGGAGGACTTGCAAAGTAAGAATTTCATTATGCAGTGTAACTGCCTGTTAAACATTTACATTACACCTTTATTACCAGTCTGGTGTGACATTGCGTGAGTTAGCAAGATGTAGAGAGTCTCTTGTGTGAGAAAGATCTGGGTGAAGTTACACTTTTATATAGAGACAGAGAGGCCATCCGTTTTCATGAGTCCATGAGTGAAAGAGGGAAATTGTATTTTTGCCTTCTACGTTCAAGGTTTAGGAAACAAGAGAACCACTGCCTTATTGTGTGTTCCGTTGTAAAGTGGTTTCTGTGAGCTGTAAGCCTGTGGTCCTCTGAATATCTGCTTAACACAAATGTTGGAATGACCCAGCAATAGTCGTTAGCTAGACCAGCTATGACATCGTCTTTGCAACTGATCTCCCCATTTCTTTATTAACACAAGCGATATTGTGGTCATCCCATCTTCCCCAGCCTCAGACACACCACTTTATTTTTAGTTATTAAGCCAGCGCCATTACCCTTTGTTGTACAATCAAGTTAGAATAAACCAGCTGAGCTCATTATCATACAGAAACATTGCTGTGATGACATTGAAGTAGCAGGAGGTGAAAGTGAGGCAGTTACGTTTTTAATGTCCATAACACAAAAACAGAACAAGAAGGCTTCACTTGATAAAGGCTCAGCTAAAAAGCACAGAAGAATGGCACAAAACAGAGAAGGAAGCACGTATAAAGTCCTTAGGCGTCGTGCAGTGCAACAACCTCCAAGTCCAATGCTCAGCACTGGACGACGGACCCTGTGGAGGTTTTAAAGACAGAGATAATGTGCTGCAGATGCAAACGGAGAGGCGTGTCAATATGTGGGTGATTGCGAACGGGGGCGTGTACTAGCAGTGATGTAATGTAGGTGTCTGCCCTGTGCTCGGAGCCTGGCCTACCGTGACAGTTGCTGTACTGTTTGGCTCCATTTTCGTTGCTTTGCTCTCCATAGGAGAACACATTCCACCTCCTCAAGCATGCATGCTTGCATGAGCATGTGCACATCTGTATACACATTTACTCTTTCTACATTTACACACACTAGATGTTTAGTCTTCACTATAAATATACAGACCCTTATTGCTGTTGTGTCTAGTAGTAAATGTACCATTTATTTTCACCAAATTGTCTGTGTTAAATTCAGATTGTGGTTGTTGCTAATATGTCTAAATAATTCATGGTTATTTAAATCCCTCAGATACCTGTAACGTTTGTGGGAAATTGTATCTCATGTGCATTACTTTATTAAATTACTTTATTGAATAATAACTGAGGCAAAATAAATTAGATCTACGTTAAAGGATTAGTTAAAGCAACTCCTATATGACCTGGCCAATCTGAAGATGCCACGTTAAACAAGACTACACCACCTAGGAGGGAAAAGAGCCATAGGAACTCTTGTTGTTCTCGATTTACCTGCAGGTCCCAGATCAGGTGGTGAGCAATCAGACCACTACTATATGAATCAAATATTTATTGCAATAAATTCAAAAAGCAAACAACCCACCCCTCCAAATGTAAAATGGCTGTCAACCCACCAAAAGTAAAACCCCACACAACAAAACTACAAGAACCAAAAATACACAAACCCTGGTGACAAGAAAAAAGAAACTACAAATCACACACTGGGTCTACAGACATCCACCAGAGGGAACAGTACACACCACACAATATATAGATTAAAACAACAAAATCCAGGGAGGGCGGCAACAAACTCGAGGCCAATCCAGATAATCCTGTGTTGCCACTCCAGCTGACTCGAAACTAAAACACAGAAGAAACTGGAGCAGTACTCACAGAAACCGTGAGGGTAGAGAATTTGCAAGTCTTGGTTTTCTTGCTATACTCACACTCTGCCTGTCAGCAGGATATGCCTGTCTCTCAGTGAAGCGGTGAACAGCGAAGATAGGAACCACTCCAGTGAACTCAGCCAACGTCATTGCCAACTGACTCCTCACTTCAGCGATTTCACTTGGCTGCATCCTTGTCTCTGCCAGCTGTAGTTTCTCAGTCCATCCAACGTGCTCTAACGAAATTTCATTTTGCGTCTTCCTGATTAAAAGGACAGAAGAGCCTCCGCACCCCCTGAAAGCACCTGCCTCCCTTGTCTTGTCTTCTCTTCTGTTTATAGAGAAAAACATCCAGTCTCCTCCCCACCCAACAATCCACACCAGGTAAACAATCCCGTCAATTTAACACTACAACTGGGATTGGTCTTAATAGAGAAGGACATTTCATGTCACACTCATCACACCTACACCAGTGTAGGTGCGGGCCAAATGAATTAAGTAATCAGTCTCATAAAATTACCTACGAAATGGCGGAAGCTCAGATAGCATTAGCTTTACTTAATTTAATATAAACTTGATCTATCTAAGGTCTGGCCAACTTCCGCAGCCCAATTAGTTGGATAAACAAACTTTAAATCTGAAGGTTTTTAGTTCGAATAATAGTTCTGGCTTCAGGTTATAACGGAGAGACAACGACTCAGACAACAGCGCTTAACACAGAAAACATTTATTAAACACACTCCATAATAAACAGTACAACAAATAAGGGACTGGGGATCGTCTAGCATGTGTGTATGTGTATGTTTGTGTATATATGTGTGTGTGTGAGAGTGCGTGCGTGCGTGTTCGGGTACGTGTAGGTGGATGTGGATTCAGGTACGTGCGGGTGCACGTGTGCGTGGGGGGAGGTCTTTCAGACAAAGAGAAACTCAGCGGCGCGAAAACCAAACCAAGCTCTCCTCTATAGCCACAGACACGAGAAACTAAGACAATAGATGGGGGAGGAAGTTTTACAGGCGAGGAGAAATTCGCTGGTACGAAAACCCAACTAAGCCTATGGCGACACGGTATCGCTGGTCACTAGGCAACCTCAGCGAGAGTATAGCCAGACCCACGCGTAACTATAGCAATGTAACTATGGTAGGGGAAACCGTACAATTGATTGCTAGATTTTGCGCGCTAGTACTCAGTTCTACTGGCTTAGTACAACATATGACATTAACACATTTAACCCAAGCATAAGCACAGGCGTAAACATTCACATTCAACAAACGCACAGTTTTATATTAAGTCTGCCCAGATGCACAGTCTTACTTGGTGTCGTCTGTCCGCGGCCCGCGCAGTAGGCCAGGTAGCCTCTTGAGGAGGACTCCTTCGTGCGCTTTAATGGAGAAAAGTTCCGCTGGATCGCGTTGCTCCGTCCGGGGAAAAGTTCTGGTAGCCGGTCAGTCGGCGGTCCCTCGACGTTCCATAGAGGGGTTTTCACGTGAAGGATTTTCAGTCGACTTTTAACTGGAATTCGCGGAGGTCCGGCCGTCGCATCTATGTTAAAACAGTTCTTGGATCCGGATGGCTAGCATAAGCGGTTAGGTAGACAAACTCCGCCAAAAGAAATAAACTAGTAAACTAATTTATACTTACGACGGTCGTTTATTGCACGGGGCCCGAGTGCAGAACTAATACCGCTTTGTTCTCGAAGGTGTGCGCGCTCTTCGTCTCTAGGTAGCTACTGGGTTGCAGCCAGGTAGAGAGACCGGACAAAGGGGGATTCCCCCTTTTAAAGGGGTTTGTCTGGTGACGTAGTTACATGTCCGTTCTGACTAGGGCAGTGTCACTCGGGAGAGCGCCCCCCTTTGGTCTGTGGAGGCATGGTACCTACACCAGCTAATTCTCCCTGCTCCTTCTTAGTCGTATCAAGTTGTGAAAGCAGACAAGCATAAAAACATTACTGAAGTGATTTGCATTTACATTTCAGGTTGGGTTTAAGTTTTAAATGTTAAAATATAGTTAACCTCTTTGTGCAGTTGCACCCTCTAGTGGTCCCGTCGCCGGGCAAAATCAGTTTTCCGCATAAAAATAACGAATAATATCGAAAGTTCTTAAAACACAAACCCATCACACTAAATTTATTTTTTAGAACTAGTATAACTTACTGCATACCGATTTTCAGCCATCTACACCCAACTGTTCGCGAGAAATCCCGTTCTGAACACACCGTGGTTACACCATGTGGTTTACACGTGCAACTTGACTCGCCCTTTAAATTGTCCTTTTAAAAAGTCTACCAAATCAGACGACTTCATGTTTTGTCACCTAAAATTCATTTACTATCAAAGCATCAGTATCACACTTTCTGCCTGGCGAGGTGTAAAGGGGGAAGGGAGAGGGGGGGCTATCAAGTAACTGCAAAAGCAACAAGCTTACGTCTTCGAAGTGGTTGATAGCTGTTCTAGCCAATAGCTCATTCGAAGCTGAAAAGATTAACACCTCACTTGCTGTGATTCGTGATTGCTTGTCTTTGGGAAGTTCATGCGTAACACATCAAGACATTTCGGTAGTAAAGATGCTGACCTAAGCTAGGCTAAGCTAAACTAAGATAAACCCCAGAGCACACGTAATCGACTCTGTTCGGCGAAACTGAAGCAGTCGTACATTATTTTGTTAGTGAATAATTTGATTGCATATACGTTTGGACATCATATAAAAAGAAAATGTATAGTTTAGCTGGAGCTATGCCGAATTGTTTGGGTAGAATGCTAAACTGGAAGTTAGCTAAGAACGGCTAAGAAGAGCTACAAAGGACGCAGTTGCGTTTAAGTATGAAAAAACAGTTGTGAATAAGAATGCATACTAAATATTAGAATATAAGCAGTATTAGAACATTAGAAGTATTAGAACTTTTGTTTTAGTAAAAGAAAATGATGCATGCTCTTGATGAATAGTGGCCAACGTCTTGGATAAGGGTGTGGCACGTTTGGATAAAGGCGTGGCACTTTGGCGAGACCTTGGACACCTTGTGGAAAATACTGTGCAGCTCTTCAGTACTTCCATGTATATGTTCAATATTGTTTATTTTGTCAGACAACACCCTGTTGAATCAGAAAAAGCAGAGCATGACAGATTTGACATCACCAGTGTACATTTACACACTTTAAATCCCCAAAATCAAAACCGTTTTTTTTGGTTTTTTTTTTTACTTTTTTCTGTTTTAGAGGCTCTCATGGAGCCAAAATTATGGAAATATAAACCTGGAAGTGAATCAATATGTTGGCTCAACTGTCTACTTCAGTTTGAATCCTGAATTATCATTTTGCTATATGTACACCTTGAGATAACTAGTTGTTATGTTTCTCACTTACATAACTCTTAAAAAGGAATACAAGGATAGAACTCTGATAAGGTTCTCTTTAAATAAACCTCAAAAAACAATAAGCACTTGAGTTGTCCCATTGCGTCTTTAAATGGAACTGACTCGGCTCTTTTCAAGTTGGAAGAAAACGTGCAACAAATTGCGTAAAACTAATATAACTTGACAATGATTTTCACTTAAATGAAAAAAAAACATCCCCCGTTATAGTGCAGTTCTGCTTAATATTCTCAATTCTCTAAACCTAGTGTTACAATGAAATCTGTGACCACCGAATTCTGTGACTGACGTTTGAAGGTGAGCAGTAGGAGGCAAGGGGTGTGAACCAAACTCTTTACAGATGAAGTGTGGGAGATCGCTCAGCTGGTAGATGCAACTGGTAGGAGAATTCACTTAAATGAGTGATATTTAGGCTGTTGTAAACTGTACTGTAAACATGCAGATTCCTGTATTGCTGAAAACACAAAAATTTGTAACAAAATCTGAAGGTAGTAACCGTGAACATTCAAACTGTGGTTCTGACGCTGCTGAAGAGTGGGGTTTTTTTGCCTACTTTTTTTCTACCTGTTTAATTACATCTGATACATCTACAAATACTTTGTGGACTTTGTGGATATATTTAGTCATAACTCCGGATACAACAACCTCCACAAGCCATCAAAAGACATTCAAGTTCATCTTAACCGAAGCTAAATATCTTTAGTATTTCATTATGTCTGAGTCGCCTGTTGCTTGTGTGGAGTGTGGCATGTATAACTTCTCTTCTTCCGTCAGTAGGGATAATTTTGTTTGTAACAAGTGTAGATTAATTATTAGCATGACGGAGAAGATTTCGCTTTTAGAGGAGCGCATCCGGGCTTTAGAAAGTCCTAGAGAGTCAGTAGCACCTAGCGTAGCAGGCCCGGTTGCCACCACCATAGCTAGCGAGCCCCCAGCCCCGGCATTAGAGCCCTCACAGCGGGGCGAATGGGTGACGTCTCGGCGGCATAGCCGTAGGGCTGACCACCGTTCTACTCAGGTTCCCGTGTCAAACAGGTTTGTCCCACTCAGTAGTACACCGACTGAGCGACCTGTTAAAAGAGCTCTGGTCATAGGAGATTCCCAGCTCCGACACGTGAATATAGCGACCCCCTTAGAGACACCAGCGGCCATAGTTAAGTGTATCCCGGGGGCTAGAGCGCCTGGCATCAGGGCTAATCTAAAGGTGCTGGCTAATCGTAAATATTCAAAGATAGTGGTACACGTCGGCACCAATGATGTGGGTTTGAGACAGTCCGAGATCACTAAGGATAATGTTAAAGAGGTGTGTGAGTTAGCGGGGACTATGTCAGATGCCGTAATATGCTCTGGTCCCATTCCAATTCGGCGTGGCGCCGAAACCTACAGCAGGTTATTGCCGCTACACCGCTGGATGTCTAAATGGTGCTCCAAAAACAACGTGGGTTATATAGATAATTGGACGTGTTTTGAGGGCAGGCCTGGCCTTTTGAAGCGAGACAGCATTCACCCTTCTTGGGAGGGTGCTGCTCTCATTTCCCGTAGCATATCTGCTAGGCTTACTAGTGGTAGGACTTGTTAATGGGGATTGACAAACCAGAGCCGAGGCCAGGCAGCAGACACAAAGGCTAAACCGACTGTCTGCTAGCTGCAAAGAGACGTCACCTAGGTCACACTGGATTGAGACTGTCAGTTCCTCGAGTACCAAAAAATAACTCTCGTAAAGTTAGTAGACAAAATTTAATCAATGTTAAATTGGATTATGCTCCCTTGGAGAGTAGTTTAAATCTGAAACTAGGACTGCTAAATATTAGATCCCTGTCATCTAAAGCATTGCTGGTTAATGAAATGATTACCGATCATAATCTATGCATGCTCTGCTTGACGGAAACCTGGACCCGGCCAGATGATTATATGGCCCTAAATGAAGCCTCTCCCTCTGGCTATAGATATGTTCATAACCCCCGTCCAAATGGTCGAGGAGGTGGTGTCGCCACAATATATGACTCTGATATAGACATTTCTCAAAAATTCGGCTTTAAATTTAATTCTTTTGAACATCTCATCCTCACTGTTTCAAATGTATCAAATCTGACAACCAACAAGGCGTCACAGTCGTTTATGTTAATTACTATTTACCGCCCCCCTGGTTCTTACTCTGAGTTCTTGCAGGAGTTTTCAGACTTCCTGTCTCATGTAGTGCTATCAGCCGATAAGGTGATTATAGTTGGTGATTTTAACATCCATTTTGAGAATCTTTGTGACGCTTTAAGCAAAAATTTTCAAGAAATTCTTGATTCAATGGGTATCACTCAGAATGTGGTGGATCCTACGCATAATTGTAGTCATACTTTAGACCTGGTTTTATCATTTGGTATTAACATATCCAGCTTAGCAATTTTACCTCAGAGCGAGGCCGTTTCAGACCACAGCCTCATAACGTACCTAGTACCATAGCCGCACTCACTGACATTTTACCTGGTTTGACAGAAATTGATACACCTGTAGCTCCGGAAGGACTAGAGCATTTTACCGAGCACGTTGAGACTTCTCTTCCTACAGCATTAGACAAGGTTGCACCATTTCGCTATAAGAGAGCCTCTGAGAGAAGAATAGCGCCATGGTATAACGAGCACACGCGTAGTCTCAAACGAGCCGCGAGGATCCTGGAGCGTAAATGGCGAAATTCAAAGTTAGAAGTGTTTAGACTATCATGGAAAAGCAGCCTTAGTGAATATAAGCATGCCCTCCAGACGGCAAAATCCTCATACTTATCAGCTTTAATAGAAAAAACATAAAAACAATTCTGCACTCCTATTTAAAACTGTTTCCAGCCTAACAAGGAGCCATGATCAAATCAATCCACTAATCCCACTAGAGTGTAGCAGTAATAATTTTATGAAATTCTTTAATGATAAGATTGATAAAATTAGGGAAAAAATTGGTTGCGCTATCTCAGATCCTGTCAACATGCCTATGCACCTTGACAGCTGTCTGGTCAGCTCTGATGCCCTGTTAGAGTCCTTCTCCCCAATTGGTCGTGAGGAGCTTATTTCATTGGTGGAATCTGCCAAGCCCTCCACATGCATACTAGATGCAGTACCAACCCATTTACTTAAAGAATTACTGCATAGCAATATAGAACCTTTGCTCACTATAATAAACTGCTCTCTGAGCCTGGGCTATATTCCCAGTTCATTTAAACTTGCAGTTATCAAGCCGCTAATTAAAAAACGTGGTCTTAACCCCCAGGAAATGTCCAACTATAGGCCCATCTCTAATTTGTCATTCATATTCAAAATTTGAGAGAAAGTAGTTTCTTCACAACTCTCTTCCTTCCTACAGACAGAACATGTCTTAGAATTATTTCAGTCTGGATTTAGACCCCACCACAGCACTGAAACTGCGCTGACTAAAGTAGTAAATGATCTCTTGATATCCTCTGATAAAGGACACATTTCTTTTATCATACTGCTAGACCTCAGTGCGGCTTTTGACACCATTGATCATAATATTCTACTTAATAGGCTGGAGACACTCATTGGTATAAGAGGTCAAGCACTCTCCTGGTTCAGGTCCTACCTGACAGATCGTTACCAATTTGTACTAGTAAACAACGAATGCTCAGAGCGTTCTAAGGTAAAATATGGTGTCCCACAAGGATCTGTACTGGGCCCCATATTATTTACATTATATATGCTTCCACTGGGCACTATCATCCGTAGGCATGGTATTAGTTTCCATTGCTACGCAGATGATACAGCTAGAGTCCTAACTAAGGCTAGAAAATTCGATCATATTAGTCCCACTCTCGCGGCATTACATTGGCTTCCGATTAAACATCGAATTGAATTTAAAATTCTTCTCTTAACCTATAAGGCGTTAAATGGTCTTGCCCCACAATATCTGAGTGAACTCATTGCTTACTACAACCCATCTCGACCTTTACGCTCCCAAAATGCTGGATTTCTCTTAGTTCCAAAAATTTGTAAGACTACAGCCGGAGGCAGAGCTTTCTCCTTTAAAGCCCCTCAATTATGGAATAGCCTTCCAGCTCCAATCCGAGATTCTGACACAGTTCCAATCTTTAAATCTAGACTGAAGACTCACCTATATAATCAAGCCTTCAGTTAAGTATTCCCCTAGTAAGGTTCTGGGCTCAGGGGCCCCCAGACGTTGAGATTTCTGGTAATCTGAGATGTTGACAGCTGTCATATGGCATCACTCTAGTTGTGACTGACTTAACTGGAAATCAATGGTGGTTAAATTGACATCCACACACTCAGTCTGTATTGTTCATATTTTTGCATGCTTCTACCCAAGACGACTGCATGCAAGCACCTACAAGCACCTGGGAGATGGTCTGGCTCGCCGGTGGATGTACTGATGCCGGGGTTGGATGTGCCATTGTCGTAAGGGGACATGCTGATGCTGGCTCCTACCTGAGGCTCACCATCTGCACCGAAGGGACTGTGACTACTTGGCCGGGGAACAAGAACTTTAAGCTATAACTGTTGAACCACCTTTTGTTCACAAATACGGGCCGCCCAATGGAGGATGGGTTCCCTTTTGAGTCTTGGTCCTCCCAAGGTTTCTTCCTATTTCCCCGCCATCTTAGGGAGTTTTTCCTTGCCACTGTCGCCTTTGGCTTGCTCATTAGCGATCTGGACCCATACAATTTGTAAAGCTGCTTTGAGACAACATGTGTTGTAAAAAGCGCTATATAAATAAAATTGACTTGACTTGACTTAAACTATGTCTCTACGTGTTGGTTATGTCTCGTGCTCTGGAATGTTTTACAATAAATCTCGCTCTCCTCAGCGCTTGTGTCCGCCCTCTAAATTCACGCCGCGCACGGGGTTACACATATATATATATCCTTTAACTGTGTTGTTCTCCTACCCCGCCTTGTTTCTTCGTTGCTATGGTTTTCCCCGTTGTATGTCACGCCCGCTCATTATCCCGTCCAGCCCTGTCCTATTAATTTCCTTGAAGTCAGCGTTTAAATGTTCCACGTCTCCTCACTCCCTCGTCGGTCGTTCTCCGTCTGTTCCCCGGAAATTGCCCCGCATTCCCAGCTTCCTGAAAGTTCCTGTCTTGCCTTCCTCTTCGTAATTTCTGGTTTCTCGTGAGTTATTGTCCTTATGTTTAAAATTCCTCCCTGGTTTGTTTATTCCCGGTTTCGCATCTTCTTAGTTTGGTCTCCCGTCGCGTATCCTGTAGTTCTTTCGCCTCGTTTCACAGTTGTAGCCAAGTGTGTAGTACGGATGTCGGTTTCTGTTCGTTGTAGCCTTCCTCGCTGTTGTAGTGTCTGATTCGTCTGTAGGTTCCCCCAGTTCTATGTTGTTGTCGATAAGGTGATCTCCTTCTAGTTCCTTTTCCCCTGTTATGTTCCTGCCTGGGTTCTATCTGTTAGTTTCATGTTCTTATATTTCTAGGTTGTAGTTTATTGTTTTCTCTTAAGTGTGTATATTGTGCTTTCATGTCAGTTGTTTCTGTGTTAGTGTTATCGCGTTTAAAGTGGTTATCCAGTCTTCTGTTATCCTGTGCTACATGGGATGTTGTGTTTTTCCAATAAATATTAGTAAAGCTTGCATTTGCGTCGCGCCCTCCCTGATTAGAAGTGTTATAATGAGATTCTTACAGATAAAAGATTTCATGTGAAACATGTGAAAACAGTGACAATGTGCAGAGAGCTAAACGAGGGCCCATGGAAACTATAATCAAAACAAAGAAGAACATGGAAAACAAAAGTAAAGATGTGACTGACAGATGGGGAAGGGGCTAGACCTGAAAAGTGCCATGTGTACTTCTCCCTTTCATTCCTGAACTGACAGCTTGGCTGAGGTTCAAACAATCTTAGTTGTTCAAACAAATGAACTCAATTAAGTCAATACTTGAAACGTGTGAGGATTTGAAGCAGGACACGAATTTGACAATTAACGACTCCTGAACAATCTCAAACAAAGATTTGCACAGGATACTGCGTAAACGCACATTAAATAGACGAACAACACTATCCCCTGTGATGACGAGACGAGCCACAGGTGAGACTGCTGAACATACCCACACCGACACACACCCACGGAACTACACATATGGACATAGACGTAAACACACGCCCAAAGGGAGGGGTCCGGGAGCGTCACCGTGACAGAGCCCCCCACCAAGGGCAACTCTCTGTCTCGGGTTGCCCAGCGCAGCTGTAGAGCCCGAACCAACCCTACGGACAGGCCCGGACTGCCGGGAACCTCGGCTCGCGGGAGTCGACTCCTCCGTGAGGGGCGCCACCGCGACAACGCCAGAACACCCTCCCTGGGAAGACAGGGGAGAACACATTAGACAAAACAGGGACTAGTACAAACACACACACAGGTACATTAAATACAAATGGCACAAGAGGGAAAAAAGGAATTGGGGAGAACAACAGGAACAGACACAAACACAGGCAGTGATATGAACGATAAAGTTGTCCCAGGTCTCCATGCCTGGAGCCCCGTTAGTGGCGGAGTTTGCAGCCCTGTAGTGGCAGGTGCTGCACCCGGTGGTCTCCCCTTCGGTCCCCCACCGGGATCCCTCGGCTGCACCCCGCCCCGGGATTCCCCCGGGGGTTGCACAGTTCCTCTGTCCGCCACGGGGGGGCCCTTGCTCCTCCTGGGCTTGGCAGGCACTCTCCCCCTCAAGGAAGGTACCACCGGTGAAGACCTCTCATCGCCAGGCGCCGCCGAGCTCCGCGTAGCCCCCTCCTCCTGGGCCTCCATCACCTCCTCCTCTTCTGAGGAGTGGGGAGTCCCCATGCTGGCCTCTGAGGGACTACTCCCTGGACTCGCCATGCTCACGTCGGCTCCTGTAGAGGTGCGACTTTCAGCCTGGTGAGGCTGCTGCACCTTTCGGTCCTTCACGGACCTCACCGAACATTCCGAGGGGGTTGGGCTATCTTCGTGCCACTCCGGGTCCTCCGCGCACATTGACGCAGGTGGGCTCTCCTCCTCCTTGTAGGACGCGGTCTCCTCCGAACAGACAGATGGAGGGGAAGTTGCTTCCTCCCCGGAATCCTCCGAAACCTCGGAGTAGACTGACGGAGGAGAACTCGCCTCCGTCTCGCAGTCCCCGGCAGCCTCCGAGCACACCGATGGAGGTGGGCTTGCCTCTGCCCCGTAGTTCACTGTGGCATCAGAGCACACCGATGGATGTGGGCTTGCCTCTGCCCCGTAGTCCACAGTAGACTCCAAGCAGACAGACGGAGGGGGGCTGGCCTCCTCCAAGTCGTATTCCCCGAATTCATACTCGGGGTGGGGGGAGTGGCGTACGGTTCAGGCGCTCACTATAATGGGGCTATCACTGTCGCTACGCAACCCATCGGGTAGGGGGAATAACCTGGGAGAGGGTGCGTGTCAGCACACACCCCTCTTCTTTTTTCTCTTGGCTTGTGCCTTTCCCCTCACATACCCGGGCATCCTGTTCGTCGGCGCATCTTTCTGTAACGTGTGAGGATTCGAAGCAGTACGCCACAGAGCTAACCCAACATCCCAACAACGTTTATTTGATACAATCGCTACTTTGGTAGCGTATAGCAAACACAAATTTGACAATTAACGACTTCTAAACAATCTCAAACAAAGACGTGCACAGGACACTGCGTAAACGCACATTAAATAGACGAATGACACTATCCCCTGTGATGACGAGACGAGCCACAGGTGAGACTGCTGAACACACCCACACCGACACACACCCACGGAACTACACATATGGACATAGACGTAAACACACGCCCAAAGGGAGGGGTCCGTGAGCGTCACCGTGACAGAGCCCCCCACCAAGGGCAACTCTCTGTCTCGGGTTGCCCAGCGCAGCTGTAGAGCTCCGGAACCAACCCTACGGACAGGCCCGGACTGCCGGGAACCTCGGCTCGCGGGAGTCGACTCCTCCGTGAGGGGCGCCACCCGCGACAACGCTCAGAACACCCTCCCTGGGAAGACAGGGGAGAACACATTAGACAAAACAGGGACTAGTACAAACACACACACAGGTACATTAAATACAAATGGCACAAGAGGGAAAAAGGAATTGGGGAGAACAACAGGAACAGACACAAACACAGGCAGTGATATGAACGATAAAGTTGTCCCAGGTCTCCATGCCTGGAGCCCCGTTAGTGGCGGAGTTTGCAGCCCTGTAGTGGCAGGTGCTGCACCCGGTGGTCTCCCCTTCGGTCCCCCACCGGGATCCCTCGGCTGCACACCGCCCGGGATTCCCCGGGGTTGCACAGTTCCTCTGTCCGCCACGGGGGGGCCCTTGCTCCTCCTGGGCTTGGCAGGCACTCTCCCCCTCAAGGAAGGTACCACCGGTGAAGACCTCTCATCGCCAGGCGCCGCCGAGCTCCGCGTAGCCCCCTCCTCCTGGGCCTCCATCACCTCCTCCTCTTCTGAGGAGTGGGGAGTCCCCATGCTGGCCTCTGAGGGACTACTCCCTGGACTCGCCATGCTCACGTCGGCTCCTGTAGAGGTGCGACTTTCAGCCTGGTGAGGCTGCTGCACCTTTCGGTCCTTCACGGACCTCACCGAACATTCCGAGGGGGTTGGGCTATCTTCGTGCCACTCCGGGTCCTCCGCGCACATTGACGCAGGTGGGCTCTCCTCCTCCTTGTAGGACGCGGTCTCCTCCGAACAGACAGATGGAGGGGAAGTTGCTTCCTCCCCGGAATCCTCCGAAACCTCGGAGTAGACTGACGGAGAAGAACTTCGCCTCCGTCTCGCAGTCCCCGGCAGCCTCCGAGCACACCGATGGAGGTGGGCTTGCCTCTGCCCGTAGTTCACTGTGGCATCAGAGCACACCGATGGATGTGGGCTTGCCTCTGCCCGTAGTCCACAGTAGACTCCAAGCAGACAGACGGAGGGGGGCTGGCCTCCTCCAAGTCGTATTCCCCGAATTCATACTCGGGGTGGGGGGAGTGGCGTACGGTTCAGGCGCTCACTATAATGGGGCTATCACTGTCGCTACGCAACCCATCGGGTAGGGGGAATAACCTGGGAGAGGGTGCGTGTCAGCACACGACCCTCTTCTTTTTCTCTTGGCTTGTGCCTTTCCCCTCACATACCCGGGCATCCTGTTCGTCGGCGCATCTTTCTGTAACGTGTGAGGATTCGAAGCAGTACGCCACAGAGCTAACCCAACATCCCAACAACGTTTATTTGATACAATCGCTACTTTGGTAGCGTATAGCAAACACAAATTTGACAATTAACGACTTCTAAACAATCTCAAACAAAGACGTGCACAGGACACTGCGTAAACGCACATTAAATAGACGAATGACACTATCCCCTGTGATGACGAGACGAGCCACAGGTGAGACTGCTGAACACACCCACACCGACACACACCCACGGAACTACACATATGGACATAGACGTAAACACACGCCCAAAGGGAGGGGTCCGGGAGCGTCACTGTGACAATGCTGAATATATTTATACTTAGAAACAACTGGGACAAGTAGTTTCTGCTTTAATTTACCGGGAGAGGCTACAAGTACCAATTCTACTGGATTGTTTCTGCTTGAGCTGTTGCATGGCTTTCCAGTATAATGACCCTTAGACTTTTCACACCCAATGTCAAGTGGCCAAAATGGTCAAGCAAAGGATATCCTCAGTATCCTCTTGCAGATTTTCACCTGAAGTCATTTGGGGAGTTGAATATGGAGTGAGGAATGAGGAATGTTTCTAGTACCTTGTTGAATCTATGCCACAAAGGATTAAGGCAGATCTGAAGGCAAAAGGGGGTCCAAACCGGTACTAGCAAGGAGTACCTAATAAAGTGGCTGGTGAGTGTATGGCTTGACTGACAGAATTCCAGCTGGGTCAGCAGGTTAAATGGCATGGGATGCTCTGTGGGCATTTTAAGGCATTTTGAATGGTATTCTTTAAACATCCTTTGTTTTTTGCTTTATACTATTGACTGGCTGTAAAACGGGCTGTAACATATTGTAACGGTGAGCTCCGCCCCCCGCCCCTGTTTTGGTTTTCGTCAGTCTTGTCACGCCCCTGTTTTTGGTTTCTACGGTTTCCGCGTCTGTGTATTCCCCTGGTCTTGATCTCCGTCAGCTGTGTCTCGTTTCGTTTTGTGTATTTATATTGCCTGGTTGTCTCTTGTCCTTTGTGGGTTATTGTTGCTTGTCACGTTGTCGCATGTCACGTTGTCCCATGTCCCGGTACTAGGGTTGTGAAATGTTTAAGTTGTTTATGTCTAGCTCCGTTGTTGTGTTCAAGTGTTTCCTTGGTTGTGTCTCCGTTACGCCTATTTGTGGTCGCTGTGCCTCTGTTAAAACCCCTGGTCCTACTTGTGTTTAATATTACTGTTGTTCTGTTTCCCCGTGTTCGCCTGCGTCTATACTTAGTAGTTTCATGTTAAGTTACTCGTTCATGGTCCACCTGTCTGTTCAGTTTATTAATAGTTCTTGTTCTGTCGTCCGTGAGTTTCGTGGTCGTTAGTGCCCGCTGTATATTGTTACGTTGTTAGTTGTGTTCGTTCCTATGTATTCATTTAAATAGTTTTGATCAAGTCGCCTGAGTTCTCGTGTCTGTTGTGCTCAGTGTATTGTCAGTTAGTGCTTTTGTGTTATTCATTAAACGTTTTTATATATGTTTCTCTTGCGTTCGTTCGAGTCTCAGTTATAGTTTTTAGTTTTATGTAAATACCTTTGCGCTCCTGCGCCTGCGTCACGCCCCGTCAGCTTCAGGACGTGACACATATGTGGACTGTTACTTGACATCTTTTAACGTTCTGATAATGCCATACCAACTATAATTGTTTCATACCAGGTAGTATGGGACCAATTCAAGTACAGCTTTGGTGATTGGCTACTGGTTTCCACATAGACTATATCATCAAAATTAGAGATTAAAAGCTTATTTTAATCTTAAGAGATGGAAATACCAGAAAATAGTATTTCTATGGAATGGATGACTTTTTAAGACGCTAAGAAAAGTCAGCAGGATTTGGAATGACAGGATGCCAATGAATGTAATTCCTGTATCTTCAGGAATAGGTCATGCAGCACGTGAAAGTTTGAAGAGGTTGGGGTAGGAGACATGGCACAATGACCCAGTGGGTGTTTTTAGACTGCAGTGCTTGGAAGGTTAGTTCGACGTACTGGAAGTTTCACTGACGCAAACTGATTCTGCTTCAAGCATAGCATAGACTGGATAGGTGAAATGTAAGAGGGACAGCGTGAAATGAAGTTAAACTATTTCAGGTGTTGACAAGATTCTCCGGAGGTGGCAGGTTTTGTTTTAATGTGACAGTCCCACCAAATGAAAATATTTGTTATTGATTCATTCATAAGATAGAGGGGTGTAATTAATTCACGTTTCGTAACAAATTCTTACCTTGTAGAGGATTTGTCAGCCAACACGGCTGTGAGATGTAGAGGAAACATACATGTCTTACTGGTCTTACTGGGGCCAAAAAACAAATCAGAATGATAAACAGGGTAATACTTGTGACAACCACAATTACGAGAACATAGAGTGGTAGGATGAAACAAGGCACAGGTGGACTGAATAAGTGGAGATGATTTGACATAGAAAGGAAAATCTGAATGGGGGGCGAGGCAACACTTTTATTCCGAGCTATTTTTCTCCCCTATAATACAGAAGATACAGGCATATCTGTATTTTTTATAATACTTCTTGCTAACCACATGGCCCATTTAAATACAGAGCTGCTCAAGATATGCATGAAATTTTATAACAAGCAAGAAGCATTACATTGTATGCTTGTTTTTCCATGTATTTATAAGGGAATTAGTGGTGGAAATAGCCCTTTTGATATGTTCAAGAAGCAGCCAGTTTATTAAAACTGTTCTAAAATGAGTGTTACATGTTATTTGTTATTTCATGTTATTTCAAATTCTCATATTCACTCCTCCAGATGAAAGGAATGCTCATGTAATTAGTGTCTTAATTTTAAATAGAACACTGAGAGATACACAAGTCAGAAAATGAGTGGCCCTGTACCACCTTCTTCTTTTAGCCTGCTGTTGATTTACTGAGACACATGAAACCTAGTAGGCAGAGTTTTATAGCCTAGTCTTCGTGTATCTATTTTGGAAGGCTGCTAAAAATGTGCAATGTCACATCTTAGCTTAATGTTCTACAGTTCTTATCCAAATGTTCCTTAAATATTGCAGGGTTTAAATTGTGACAGGACACTGACAATTTAACCACTGTTACAGCAAGTGGGAGGTTGCTTTTTTTAACACTTGAACAGATCTACTGTAATGCATCTCACATTCAACTGCACCATGATAAAGCAGCATGACAGAACGTAGCACACTTACATTAAACATCAAGGGCACCTGCCATCTGCAGTTTTTCAAGAGTCACCCTTCAAACTTGTCTGACCTTAAGAATGATCAATGAAGACCTCCAAAAAGCTATCGCCACTAAGACCTGCCCTGGCTCTAACCTTAACCATCTGTAATCTAGACCAGTCCCAGTCTTTTGAGCTCTGCAGCGACATCAGGATTCGACACAGATTAACTGTGGAACTGATGGAATTATTTTTGATAGGTTGTGCACACCACTCATGAATGAGAAAGACAAGTACATCTTGCCTCTACCCTTAGTTCAACGAAAGAAAATAAAGGTTTTGTATTTTAACCGTGTGCTTCTTCCTCAAATGGGAGACTGACTACATTGCTGTAACTTTGTCTAATCAAGTCATGCTGTTGATTCAGGGCTCAGTAATTTCTAACATCACAGACACTGGTCAATTTAAATTTCTAGTGCATCTGTGAGGTCATTTTATTCAGTTATCTTTAATATACCAAAATATTAGCATGAACTGTATGTAGGTATCCCATGATGCTGTGAGTGTGGCATACTCTGGGGTGCTTAAATGGGTATTTGGTGCACTGTAGACATCTCCAGAACATCCCTACCTCATCATAATTGTCAGTAATGGGTTCGATTCCTTGTTTAGTTTGCAACATTTTTAGTTTACATGCCCACAAGGAAGAAGAATCAGAAAAAACATACACACACAGAAAACAAAAAGGAGGAAAGAAACCCAAAACATTACTTTGCCTACAGAACACCGCTACATCGCATGAAAAATGAGAAAGCCATGTACTCTTCTCCATTGTGTCTACACTCCATAATCCATAATCCAAAGCTTACAATTTGTAGTTTTTGAGAAGCAATGGTGGCCGTGGATGTGCTCGTCTCATGAAGAGAGTGATGAAGATGATGTGTCTCCTTCTAAGACTGAATGGAGGAGACAGATTGCTTTTCCCATGCACACAAAGTAAAAACAAAGTGAAAGGACACAAGTACAAGTAATACCCCAAGTGTGTGGGCATGTGTGTGTGTGCAGTGTTTTACCTTTTCCCACACCGATTAATGAAGAGCTTTTATGCATTATAAAATATGTGGGTGGTCTTTGTTGTCATGGGTTATATATATAATGTGGAAAGATTTCATCCCACTTTGGCCTTAATTCCTGTTCTTATACAACATGGTAGTTGGTTATAGCATAAGACATCTGCACATCTAATATCAATTTATTTGGATTAGGTATGAAGAACAGATGTAAAAAATGTATTTCATAAATGACGTTTTTGTCATCAGTGTGCAGAATGCACATTTTGCTTTTGTTAGCTTACTCTGTCTGATCACGCATCAGAGCACCATGCCAACACACAGAAGAAATTAATCAAACAGATATTTGGCTCCTGTGACATTTTTGAGGTCTTAAATGGAGATTTGAAGTGTGTGGTTTCACAGGCTTGAGAAAAACAACAGCTGCTCCTCCAGACATAGCAGATGATCCTCTGTGTAAAGGGCTTTGTTACCAAAGAGAACTTGCTTTATTTATGCAGCTACACGTTATGGTGACTGCATGAAAATATGTAGCCTTTTGTGCTCTAACAGAGTGGGAAGCATGAAAACCATAATTGCTTAGTTTGAAAAATTTGTACATGGCCTTTTTGAAATGATCAGGATCATGTATTGTTTGATTTAATTATGAGGGGTAATGAAAGAACTGGCAGAAAACCGATTACCATTTCTTTAGTTTTTAACAATCAAGTGTACTTTAGCGTTGGACTCACAGTTTATGGTCATATTATAAACCAAGTCATTTACTAATTTTGGTGAAAGGTGCAACTTTACTATTGCAATATATTCTGTGAAAATAGCCTGCACATTTAAATCTTTCTCAATTCCTGTTTCATTGTTGTTCATTGTTGTTCTATATATAACACCAAAAACCAAGAATAAAAGGATTGCTTGGTATGTGCTTCTCTATTGTTTAAAGATGGGAATCACGCTTCCTTATTATCATCCATCAAGAAGCAGTCGGGGTTGCGGAGACATGTAAATGGCCCCAACCAATAAAGCTGATCACTGAGTCCCCTCCTTGTCTGGAGAATGTTCATTTGCAATGCAGAGTGTGCACTCGACATATTAATGAGGCAATGATGAAGAACGAGAAGCACTTTATTTATGTCTGATGTTGTTTCGTGCCTCAATTGTGGGTTTAAACAATTCTGTTTGCTTTCAAAGAGAGAAGAAACTAAAGAGATATGACCAAAAGGGTTGAATAACAGAATGCAAAATCATGTGACAAAATCAGAAGCAGTTCTGCCTATTGCTGTACATTATTAATATACTTAGCTTTAGCAAGGTGATATACCATTAACATTAGGCAGCAAGAGATCTTAACACAAGCTAAACAGCCTACATAAAGCAAGATCACAAAACAAATAAATTAATAACAATATAAAGAGAAAGTAGACATAATTGAACATTATTTGGGCATAAATTGTATTTTAAAGCCAGAAGACCTGTTGTGATTTTATTGTAGTATGCACTGCATCTTGACAATTACAGCATCTTAACAATGGTCCATTAAGTCCATTAAGTCCTGCTCTTGATTTATGATACTTGTAGTTTCTTTAGGTATCTTGCCCTTGGTGCAAAATAAGATTATATATCCACAATATCTTGATTGCCTCAGTTGTAAATCACTTTAGATAAAAGCACATTATGAAAAGTCAACCCCAGCTTGTAGTTTCCTTACCTGCATTAAGGAATCTAAGTGACAGAGCTAAATGACCAACAAAATATGGTTCCAAGTACCCATGTAGACCTGTGATCTGTATTACTAGTACAAAGCACAGTGGCATACTGTATGTAGCCATGCTAACAAATGTAGCCATGTATGTCTACATTAGACTTTGTTCCCAGGATTATACTACATGTAATACTAAGAAAGCTCAGGGTTTTACCTGTCATCCCAATCTAGCTACCTCATTCAAAGTCTGAATCTTCCTAAATGGCTTGAGGGAATGAAGGACTCTGCCAATCACCCATAGCACTACCTGGCTAAATGTCAGTGTGAAGACTTGATAACATTCATTGAAAGGTTTTCAACTGAGCCATCCACTATCACTACATGTAGACAGAATATGCAATGAAACTTACTTCACTTATGGATTACATATTATGACTTTAAATTTATCTGTAGTTTTCCTTTGCAGCTCATGTATAAGGCTAACATGTTATCAAAATCTACAACTTTTTAAAGAGGTGTCTGTCACGGTGGCTAGAAGGAGAGGCCACCAGAGGGCGCGTGTGTGGACACGTAGCCATGGCAACGCTGCTTACACGCCCCCTAGCAACGCACCACTCCCTCTTTCCCAATCACCTCAGTACTAGCACCTGTCACTTGTTACCTGTCGCACATTTAAGCCCACAGGTTACGCCATCCAGTGCTGCGCATTCCTTGAGCCTACGCCTGAGTATATGCACTGGAAGGTGACGTCTCCGTGTGCTACTACGCTTGGTGATGCGTCTGCATCCTCCTTAGCTATCTTTATTACTCTTTTGTTTTTTCATTGCTGTTAGGCCTGAGTATTTTTGTTGCGGCAGGACTCGCAAAATTTTAACCAGGTTGTGCGACTGGCGGTCACATACGACCGGTTGGTCCAGGAGCGCGGAGGAAAGGGTCAACCCTCCAGCGTCACGGTGTCGCCGCCTCCCTAGAAGGAGGTACTACCACCGGCAGAGCCTATGCACGTCGGTGAGGTGGGCGATACCAAGGGGACGGTCCGGCCGCGCGGCAAGAGAGTCAGGGTGAGTAGCTCCATGGTGGGGGGCCTATTGAACTTCATTGTGTCTGTCTCTCACCAATCCAATTGTGTGGACTTTTCCGCCCTAGTGGACTCGGGAGCGGCGGGGAACTTAATCAACCTGGATCTGGTGCGTCGCCTGGAGGCACCGTTGATAAGACTATGGAAACCCAGACGGGTGCAAGCGCTGGATGGCAGACCTGTGGGCGGCGGATTAATCAGTTACTGCACTCCCCCCTTGGTTGTTAATCTACAGGGTTTCACCACACGTCTGAGTTTTTTTGTTCCCCCCAAATTACAGCACGCTATCACCTTAGGTCTTCCCTGGTTGAAACAATACAACCCCTCCATAGACTGGGTTAACGGTAGAATCACGCGGTTATCCCCTGTCACGACTAAGGAAGAGAGCGAGCAAGCCATGTCTCTTATGTCCACGTCCATAGAGAGCCCTTACGTTAATAGCCACCTGACACCCCCTCCTCAGTATAAGGATCTGGCAGAGGTCTTCAGCCCCGGGAAAGCAGCCCAGCTCCCGCCACATCGCCCCTGGGACTGCGCCATTAAGCTAAGGCCAGTCAGCGTACCGCAGAGAGGGCGCATTTATCCGCTGTCCCAGACCGAGGAGTCCGCTATGCAGCGCTATGTCAAAGAGGCGTTAGCTCAGGGCTATATCGTTCCCTCCACCTCACCTGCCTCAGCGAGCGTCTTCTTCGTCAAGAAGAAGGACGGTGGCTTGAGGCCATGCGTGGATTATCGAGGGCTCAATTCCCTCTTGGTGGGGTACTCCTACCCGCTGCCTCTGGTGCCGTCGGCACTAGAGCAGTTGAGGAAAGCGAGTTATTTCACCAAATTGGATCTGCGCAGTGCCTACAACCTCATCCGCATACGTTCAGGAGATGAGTGGAAGACTGCTTTTAGTACCTCGACGGGGAACTATGAGTACCGAGTCCTACCTTATGGTTTGGCCTCGGCACCGTCCCGTCTTTCAGGCGTTCATTAACGAGGTCCTGCGTGAGTATTTGGATAGATGCGTCGTCGCTTACATCGATGACATCCTCATCTATTCGAACTCGCTCGAGCAATATGTGCAGGATGTCCGAGCTGTGTTGAGCACTCTCTTGCGCAATCGGCTGTATTGCAAGCTCGAGAAGTGTGAGTTCCACCTCCAGGAAATGAATTTCCTTGGCTATACCATCCGGCCAGGCTCGGTGCATATGCAATCCGGTAAGGTGGAGGCGGTGTTGAGATGGACCCGTCCTCACACACAACGCGAGCTGCAGAGGTTTCTGGGCTTCGCTAACTTCTATATGCGGTTCATCCGAGCGTCTGATAGCGAGGCCTCTCACTGACATGCTGCGCCGCGGTGCTAACCGGCTCCAGTGGACAGCGGAGGCCGAGGAGTCCTTTAAAAGACTGCAGCAGGCGTTTGCGGAGGCACCTGTGCTTCACCAGCCCGACCCGACGAGGCCTTTCGTGGTGGAGGTAGACGCGTCTAATGTGGGGGTCGGAGCTGTGCTATCCCAGCGCTTCAAACAGAGTAGTCCGTTACAGCCTATCGCCTTCTTCTCCAAAAAGCTCAGCAAGGCCGAATGCAACTACGGAGTGGGGGACCGTGAGCTTTTGGCCATCAAGTTGGCGTTGGAGGAGTGGCGGCGGGAAGCTTGGAGTCAACCAGTGACGAGCCGTGATCCCGGAGGAGTGCTTCGTCGGCACGGCCAGTTGGACGGTCACGCGGCGCTGATAAGCTGGGCGCACACCTCACTCGGTACGGGCCATCCAGGAACGACGAAGACGGCCCAGCTCTTAGGGGCACGATATTGGTGGCCAGGATTGCACCGCGACGTGCTGGTTCATGTTGGCTCATGCCCTGTGTGTGCGAGGAGCATGGTACCGAGAACCCCACCCGCGGGTAAGTTGCATCCCCTGCCTATACCAGATCAGCCCTGGACCCTGGAGGGTAACACCGCTATTATGGTCGTCATTGACCGTTTTTCTAAAATGGTACGCTTTATTCCCCTACCAGGACTGCCCACGGCATGGGAGATTGCGGACCTTCTATTCAGACACGTCTTCAGACATTTCTGTCTGCCTGAGGACATAGTGTCTGATAGGGGTCCGCAGTTCGCTTCACGCGTCTGGAGAGAGTTTATGAGTAAGCTCAACATCACGGTGAGTCTTACCTCCGGTTATCACCCGCAGGCTAACGGGCAGGTGGAGCGCATGAACCAGAAGCTGGGAGGCTTTTTACGCGCGTATTGCAGCGAGCACCTGGACATTTGGTGTTCGTTGCTCCCCTGGGCCGAATACGCCCAGAACTCGTCATCACCAGGCAGGTTAATAGGGTAACGTTCAGAGTGGGTCTCCCGACGGGTTTCGCGGTCTTTCCACGCCTCTGCGCTGAAGCCATACCGTGTGGGCCCTCTGGAAGGACCGGGAGTTCCAGCACCGGCGTCTTCTATTATGCTGGAGAATGGACCTGCCTACCAGGTGAGGAAGCAGCTCGATTCCAGGAGGAGAGGTGGGCAATTGCAGTACCTCATAGACTGGGAGGGCTATGGCCCGGAGGAACGCTCATGGGTGCCGGCCTCTCAGGTTTTAGACCCCTCCTTAGTCGCCTCGTTTCATTGGGAGCATCCGGAGCGCCCGGCGCTGCGGGGTCCTGGATGTCCCAGAAGGCCCCGGCTGGAGGAGTCCCTGGGGAGGGGTTCTGTCATGGTGGCTAGAAAGAGAGGCCACCAGAGGGCGCGTGTGTGGACGCATAGCCATGGCAACGCTGCTCACACGCCCCCTAGCAACGCACCACTCCCTCTTTCCCAATCACCGCACTACTAAGCACCTGTCACTTGTTACCTGTCGCACATTTAAGCCCACAGGTTACGCCATCCAGTGCTGCGCATTCCTTGAGCCTACGCCTGAGTATATGCACTGGAAGGTGACGTCTCCGTGTGCTACTACGCTTGGTGATGCGTCTGCATCCTCCTTAGCTATCTTTAATACTCTTTTGTTTTTTCATTGCCGTTAGGCCTGAGTATTTTTGTTGCTGTTTGGTATGGATAATAAATCCTTTTGCCCGCAACCCCTGTCTCCTGCTGTCCCTGAACAACCGTCACAGTGTCCACCTTATTTCACATTAAACCACAAAATATTCATTGGACGATTCCTCTGCGCATCACATTTACATAATGTACTTCTTACAATAATTTCATGAAGCTAATTTAAATGACCCCATGTCATATTATAAAATTACCTGTTGGTTAGAGGAATTAAGGGGGCAGGGTGAGTAAGTGGAGTAGAGTAGTATCCTATAGGAGTGGTGTTCCTATAGAAGTGGTTTAACGTTAAATAAAATAACTTAATACAACCCGTTACCCGTTATCCGCATCCTTTACTTACAAGGATATTACACTTCACCCCAATTACCAAAACATATTAAACAACACCAATACCACCCACACACGACCCTTTTAGGTTTCTATATATGAAATCCCTAAATCTTGGTTACAACGCACAAAAGATACATGTATCCAGCAAGTAGCCAAGTGGGTTGAGTTTTTTTTTTCTTTTTTAACACTTTATCGATACAACAACACCATAAAACTCTGATTACCATACCACTGGATTTCAAAGCCAAGAAGTCTGTAATCCAACAGCAGCCAGGCAAGCAGTTAATAGGCTCCAAAATATAAGTTATATTAGATATAATCCAGGGAAACATGTGGCGAAAGTAAGCAAAGCAAACCATACACTGTTATTTAGCGGAATCATAGAAACATGATGAGAGTATCAACAACGTGCAAGCCCAAACCAAGCTGCTACAATTAAACACACCAGATGTGACAAAGTGAAAGTATCCCAACTATTCATGCGCTGTGGATAAAGGATTGCTAGCTGGCTGTTGGCTTTATTCATAACATTAGTGTTAACACTAACGTTAACAGACTCGGTGCTTGCGCTGTTCTCGGAAGAATCATTTTAGAGTAGTTTGCTTGTAGAATTTTATGGTAGTAACCTCTCTTAGCTGGCTATGCATGCCCAAACCAGTGCATGTATGGCAGACTTTCCGTTGCATTCAATGCATATACTACATTATATTTATTTCTGTCTCAGACAATGCTGAGGATGCATAACACAGTGCCTCGCTTGAAGAGGTGGGCCGGAGCATGGTTCGGTTGGACTCCCGCACGGTACGAATCCAGTGTGAGTGCAAGCACAGAAGGGAAACGTAACGTCAGTGATGCGACGTTCCTGTTAAACAAACATGGCGGCGAAGGGCTCGTTACGGTCTACAGCAAAGGTGCAATGTTGCTAGAAAATTTGGGCAGAAGAGAGTATACAGCAGAAGTTTATGCACTGTTGTGATATATGTTATTACTGTATTTGTTACGGATTTGAGCTGATGCTGAGAATAAATAAACACATCATCCACTACAGAGAATCCCCACTGACTCAAGTATCACGCTAAGGCAGTTGTATATCGTCCATCACTTTTACCTTCATGTCATTAGGTTTCACTTCCTCAGGTGTGATAATGTCGCCAGTGCTTGAGCTGGTACTCGTAGGAATACAGTATTGGCACTGCTGCTTTGTACTCTTTTCAGTGACGTTCTCTTGTTTTCTGGCAATTCTCACAAACTCTGTGTACTCTTTTCTACCCTTTCCATATCATGTTTTGTCCCTATACAGTGGGGAGAACAAGTATTTGATACACTGCTGATTTTTCAGGTTTTCCCACTTGCAAAGCATGTAGAAGACTGTAATTTGTATCATAGGTACTCTTCAACTGTGAGTGATGGAATCTAAAATAAAAATCCAGAAAAATACATTGTATGATTTTTAAATAATTAATTTCCATTTTATTGTGTGAAATAAGTATTTGATCATCTATCAACCAGTAAGAATTGTGGCTCTCACAGACATGTTAGTTCTTCTTTAAGAAGCCCTCCTGTTCTCCACTCATTACCTGTATTAACTGCACCTGTTTGAACTCGTTACCTGTATAAAAGACACCTGTCCACACACTCAATCAATCAGACTTCAGCATCTCCACAATGCCCAAGACCAGAGAGCTGTGTAAGGACATCAGGGATAAAATTGTAGACCTGCACAAGGCTGGGATGGGCTACAGGACAATAGGCAAGCAGCTTGGTGAGAATGCAACAACTGTTGGTGCAATTATTAGAAAATGGAAGAAATACAAAATAACGGAAAATCTCCCTCGGGCTGGGGCGCCATGCAAGATCTCACCTCGTGGAGCATCAATGATCTTGAGGAAGGTGAGGAATGAGCCCAGAACTACACGGCAGGACCTGGTCAATGACCTGAATAGAGCTGGGACCACAGTCTCAAAGAAAAACAATCAGTAACACTCTACGCCGTCAAGGATTAAAATCCTGTAGTGCACGCAAGGTGCCCTTCCTCAAGCCAACGCATGTCAAAGCCTGTCTGAAGTTTGCAAATGACCATCTGAATGATCCAGAGGAGGAATGGGAGAAGGTCATGTGGTCTGATGAGACAAAAATAGAACCTTTTGGTTTAAACTCCGCTCGTCATGTTTGGAGGAAGAAGAATGATGAGTACAACCCCAAGAACACCATCCCAACCGTTAAGCATGGCGGTGGAAACATCATACTTTGGGGATGCTTTTCTGCAAAGGGGACAGGACGACTGCACCGTATTGTGGGAAGGATGGATGGGGCCATGTATCGTGAGATTTTGGCCAACAACCTCCTTCCCTCAGTAAGAGCACTGAAGATGGGTCGTGGCTGGGTCTTCCAGCATGATAACGACCCAAAACGCACAACCAGGGCAACTAAAGATTGGCTCCGTAGGAAACATCTTAAGGTCCTGGAGTGGCCTAGCCAGTCTCAGACCTGAATCCAATAGAAAATCTTTGGAGGGAGCTTAAAGTCCGTGTGGCCCAGCGACAGCCCCGAAACCTAAAGGCTCTGGAGGAGATCTGTATGGAGAAGTGGGCCAAAATCCCTGCTGCAGTGTGTGCAAATCTAATAATCAAATCTAACGTGTGGCCATGCCTATGAGTTGGACCTGATACATGTTGCATGAGATCAAGAGTTAAGCATCCTCATGAACTCAGAGGTGATTTGATTTGTGGGTATATCCATGTGGATGTTAAGAACGGTTTTATCAGCAGTTTGCGTGGCAAGAATTGAGTCCAGATATTCCTCATCCTCCCTTATAGAGTGTAAGGTATGGATTCTTTCCTGAAGTTCTGCAACCCTCTGAGACAGTTTGACACACTCAGAGCAAGTAGATGACGTGTCAGCGTGAGCCATAATCAAAATCAAGCACCGGGCACACAAGGCTCAAATATCCAAATTAAACTTCTAAATGAACAAAAACAGCTGCTGATGGAAACAGTGTACAAAACAGCTCACTCACAAGGTTGAGAAACAAACAGCTCACTCGCAATGCCGAAGAACAGCCGGAATGTCAGAACGTCAAAATTGCTAAGATCCTTTATAGATGAAGAAAAAAAGCTGAATAAAATGCTTACCCAGAAAAGTAACGAGTAATAAATCCCTTTAGTTGTAAAAATTGCTTTTTAACTTGTAGATAAAGCTTAAATAAATAAATAGATAAAATAACTGTACAGAACAAGCAGAGCTAGCAGAGAAGCATCTGAACAGCTAGAAAGCAGGAAGTATTCTATATGATTCCATATTATTAGATATTCTAAATTTTATAGTGTAGCAAATGGTTGTCACTTTGAGTAAATAAATGTATGTTGTGGACATCAGTCATATCTCCTAGAATATCCTAGTGTCCTAGTATCACTGTTAGTTCCAGAAACATCAACAGTCACTGAGGGAGAGAAAGCATGCACCTTTTCTGATGTTTAACCTTTAATGCATACCAACCAACCTCATATAGAAATACAATCTTTTTAAGACATTGTATGTCTTATGGGTGTTTATTTCCTCTGACACGGATGAGGGATGGATGTTGTGGGGGGTATTGGGGCCTGGGGCAAACCACTTATAAACCCCCTCACTATTGCCATAGGTTTCCGCTATCACTAATGGTTTTCTTACTGGCAGAACTGATACCAATCTGGATGACTTAGACAGCAGAATCAGCCCCACACTGTATCAAATTTATATATCTCTGTTGATGGCTAATCCAATTTTGTCTGCCTAAACTCATCCTTCTGTGAAAATGGATTTTCATCTTAGAATGCAACTTATATGTTGCATATATGGAATGGGATAATGTTGTTGCTTTACAGCCTTGTTCAGATCACAAGGATCCAAACAGCATCACTGATACATTTTTTTCCTTTTCTTAGATGACCAGATGTTCAGATGTTTACCCATTTTCGTGAGTCATTGATTGGAGCTATGACTTCCCTTTCAACCAAGTGGCCTTAATCTGTCCATGACAGAGAGGAGTTTTTCTGCATCTGTGAACCTGTGGAGTCTGTATGTGGTGGATGCTTGGGAATTTGCCCATTCCAGTGAAGACGCATTGGTGGCTAGACCTTGGTGTGAGCACCTCAATTTTTCACACAAGATGAAGGTCTTCAACCACACTTGTCTGTCCATATTTGGTGGACCTGACTGAGTGGAAACTTTAAAACTGGGAAATGTAGTCTGGCGTTAGCATTTGACATTTTGCATTTGACATTTCAGCAACACAGTACCTCCCAGTGGCAAGTGTGGTTTTCTAAAAGCAACCAAAACTTTATTTAAGGGCTGAAACAGAAGACCTGGAGACCAGAAGACCAGAAGACCTTTTTCTGGATGACAAGCAGATGAGGGCATCTTCCCTCATGTCCAGGTTAAATTTCACTACTGCATCTTTTATACGGGCTACTTTATCCCATGCACATGCTCTTTTTAGCAAGTGGCTTTCTTTACTGTTACACATGAAATAGTATCTGTGAGCATACTTCATGTTGCTGCATACTTCTGCAAAATGCCACACAGCCCTACTACTCCAAAGCATGGCTTTATCATTGCTCCATATCTTTCTCCACTTGTTTCACATATGCTTTGTGCTTCTAGTACAGCATTACTTGAACCACTGCCCCTCTAGAGATCAGGAAGACATGCTGCAAGACTCTTTTATATACTATCACCCAAATGGTGTAATAAACTCCCACTGTCTGCCTATTCGTCTGAATCTCTTGCTTTCGTAAAATGTAGACTCTTTAAAGACCCATCTCTTTAATAATCACCAATCCTTCCTTCTCTAGATGGAACATCCAAAACAAAAACAAAGAAATCTGATGTGTGCATTGTTTGTGTGCATGCCCTCAGACAGGATGCTAATGTAATGGCATTGTTAGACTTGGGCTTAGTAAGGATTTCTTCTATGGAGGCAACTAAAGATGAGCATTTGACGAGCATGCTGTATAAGTAATGTGTTTTTCCTAGCATTTTCTAGCTATTTACTATTCACTTTCTGCCTTGTAATGTTTTCTTCACCTGTGTAGCTTGCACTGACATTTCATTGACTATATGTCTACATGGCCTGAATCAGAATAATTACTGATTATTACTAATAATTATTTCTTTATTGCGAACAAAAAGGAAGCGATCACACCAAGTCTCAGAGAAAAAGAGGGGTTTAATGCATAAAGTACACAATCCAAAAACCCGTGCACTGCTCCAAATTAAGGATACAATAACCAGCAGTCAACTGGTACAAAGACAAGACATATATAGACAGACAAACGACCAAGTTTTGGAGTGAAGACTGAGAAAGAGTCAGTAAACTCACAGTTCACAAATCTGTGCACAATCAGGTGTGGCCAAAATCTGTATCATTCAAAGATGGCAATCATTTGAGGCCTACAATATTGTCTTAACTAATATTTATTTTACTTTATATTCAAGGAAGACTCAAAACTCAACTCAACAGTAGCGTGCAAGGACACAGTCGAAGGAGGCAAGGCAGGTGTAACGCCTTGCGCGGCGTGCGTTTGCGGGACGGACACAAGCGCTGAGATGAGCGAGATTTATTGACCGATATTTCAGGACACGAGACATAACCTACACTTAGTGACATAATTAAACAGAGAAACACTAGATGACTTAAACACGAAGGAGACTAGAAACATACACGAAGCTGAAACAGAATGCACACTTAGAGACTAAACGCTACGACAGAAACACTACAGAGGTTTTAGACAAAGAACTATGACAGCGGTACGACAGGGGCTGAAGACAAAACAACCAGCAACATGAAAGACCAAACAGAGGGTATAAATAGAACAGAACTAACATGAAACACCTGAAAGACTAGACGAGGGGCAGGGAATACAAAACACGAGGCGGGGCTAAGACGCAGATGGCTACAAAAACAAACGGGCATGAGAATGACAGGAGGGGGCGGGGCAGACCATGACAGAACCCTCCCCCAAAAGCGCATCCCCAGGATCGCGCCAAACAAAAAACATCAACCAAACACAGTAAACAGAAAACAACGGAAAACGAAAACCCAACATAGACCAGGCAAACGCCAGGAGAACCGGCACAAACACAGGAACCTAAACAGAAACAGACACAGGCAGCGGCACAGGCAAAAACGAGACAGAAACAGGAACACACACGGACACAGAAACAGGCTACACAACACGAGAAAAAACCACACCAGGGACAGCCAACGGACACGAACCAGAGACAGACAACAATGGAAGGGAAGGAGAACCAAGAGAAAAATCCGGGACAGGGCGAGAGACCAAAGGAAAGCCAGGGACAGACACGGAAGTGCAGACGGACGGGGGAACAAACTCAGAACAGGCAGAGACACAGGACTGAGGACGACGAACAGGCTGACACGAGGAGGGAGGAGCAACAACACAAGAAGGGCGACGATGACCAGAAGGAAGCACAACAGGAGGACGAGGAAGACAAAGACCTAAAACAGACCAGGCAACCGACAGGGGACTGGCACAAACACAGGGACAGACACCGGGACAGACACCGAGACAGGCACGGGAGCAGACAAAAACGGAACAGACACAGGAACAGACACAGGAACCGAAACTGTAACGCGGGGAGTCCGGGGAGGACTGCTCGCGGGGTTTTTGGGGAATAGAGGACGCAAGTGCCACAACACAAACAATAAACTGAGACCTCCGTAACAAAGACGGAAACGTTACAAAAGGAAATAAATAAACCAACCAATAAACACGCAGATTACCAAGCGTGTAAAACAGGGAATAAAGGGAAACGAAAACTACACGGAGAAAACTCAACGTGTCCAAAAACCTTACAAAACCCAGGACTCAAAACGAGGCAACCTAAAATAACAACCGATAGGAATAACGACAGAACAAAGAAAACTTGAGATGGGCCAGGTAAGGGCGCAGGAGAAGAGAACTCGAAAAGAGCAGAGGAAATGGTGAAGAAGCACCATTAAACGCCACACGTTTTCCGAAGGGGCTGGAAGCAAGTGTAAAGGACAACTAACGACTCAGCAGTGAGAGCCTGCAGTCATCCACCTAAAGTAGGCAGGTGGACGGCTGCAGGTCGTCACCGCTGATTGCACTAATTAACAAGGAGTAATTAATTACCAATAATTAGGATTTGGCTCGCGCTCCCCCTCTAGAGGCGGCCGGGGGAGTGGACCTGGAGCCAACCCTGACAGAAACAAACACCACAATACGAGCAAAGACAAAACCAGGAACTACAGAAGGCAAAAATGACAAAACAGAACCCATATTTGAGGGCGGGGCGGGCGGGAAACAGGGAGAGACAGGAGACCGAAAACAGGGCGGGATGGGCGGGGGCCACGGCGCAGCAGGACGCATAGGCGGACCCAGGCCCACAGGAGGCGCTGCGGGGACGTCCAGCCGCGGCAGGCCAGTGGTACCCCGGGGCGTAAAGTCCGGCGACGTTAAAGACCCCCTCGGGGACGCAGGCGACGTGAAAGACGTAGAAGACCCCCTCTGGGTCTCAGGCGACGTGGAAGACCCCCTCTGGGTCTCAGGAAACGTGGAAGACCCCCTCTGGGTCTCAGGAAACGTGGAAGACCCCCTCTGGGTCTCAGGAAACGTGGAAGACCCCCTCTGGGTCTCAGCAGACGTGGAAGACCCCCTCTGGGTCTCAGGAGGCGTGGAAGACCCCCTCTGGGTCTCAGGAGACGTAGAAGACCCCCTCTGGGCCTCCGGCACTCGTGCAGCCCTCTCCTGGGTCTCAGGAGACGTAGAAGACCCCTCCTGGGCCTCCGGCACTCGTGCAGGCCTCTCCTGGGTCTCAGGAGACGTAGAAGACCCCTCCTGGGCCTCCGGCACTCGTGCAGGCCTCTCCTGGGTCTCAGGAGACGTAGAAGACCCCTCCTGGGCCTCGGGCACTCGTGCAGGCCTCTCCTGGGCCTCGGGCACTCGTGCAGGCCTCTCCTGGGCCTCGCGCACTCGTGCAGGCCTCTCCTGGGCCTCGCGCACTCGTGCAGGCCTCTCCTGGGCCTCGCGCACTCGTGCAGGCCTCTCCTGGGCCTTGGGCACTCGTGCAGGCCTCTCGTGGGCCTCGGGCGCCCGGGCACCACCCCCCCCCCAAAAAATCCTTTGGCGCATCACCTGCCAGAGGGGGGCCTGCCGAGGTGGTGGTGCTGATCAAACCCACCACTGGAGCCTCAGAAATCCTGGAGGAACATGCAGGTACAGGGTCTCCTCGGCGGCTCTTACTGCGCATGCTCCGACCTACTCGAGGTATTGGGAGCTCACAGTGCTTTTTAAGAGCACGCCGAGTGTTGTTGTACAGACCACCTGCACATTCACTCCTCCTGACCACGTCTTGCGCTACAGGTTGCCCCTCCCTGTAGCGGTCACCAAGACGGGCAGGATCATGGCGCTCCTCCGGGTTCTCATGGCAATAGGCAACTAAGCGAAAAATGTCTAGAATAGCTTGCCTATCCTGTTGTGAACCCGCTGTACCCACAGCGCCAGGGGATTTCCTGTCTCCGGTTTGTTCGCTGTAACACCGGAGATGCGAACTGCACGGGAGCAGCCAACATCTCGTTACAGCGACGGAACTCACCGGAGTTTCGCTCTCTCACTGTGTCCTTAGGTGGCTGGTTGTTATGTAACGCCTTGCGCGGCGTGCGTTTGCGGACGGACACAAGCGCTGAGATGAGCGAGATTTATTGACAGATATTTCAGGACACGAGACATAACCTACACTTAGTGACATAATTAAACAGAGAAACACTAGATGACTTAAACACGAAGGAGACTAGAAACATACACGAAGCTGAAACAGAATGCACACTTAGAGACTAAACGCTACGACAGAAACACTACAGAGGTTTTAGACAAAGAACTATGACAGCGGGTACGACAGGGGCTGAAGACAAAACAACCAGCAACATGAAAGACCAAACAGAGGGTATAAATAGAACAGAACTAACATGAAACACCTGAAAGACTAGACGAGGGGCAGGGAATACAAAACACGGGGCGGGGCTAAGACGCACATGGCTACAAAAAACAAACGGGCATGAGAATGACAGGAGGGGGCGGGGCAGACCGTCACAGCAGGGACACGTGGCCACGCCAGCACTCTAATTGAAAGTACGTGTGGCTGCACCATCCTCCAGACACTGAACCAGCCAGAGTTAAGGGTACTGCTTCACCTAGGGTTCAGGGCATGGCAACCACTGTGCCACCCAGAGTTCAGAGTCCAGCCATCTTGCCTGGAAGGAACACCCCTTACTGATGCGTCTGGCTCAGATGTAGTCGAGAGAACAGGAACAGGATGTCTGGTGGGTTAGGAGAGGGGTTCTTCATTAATGTTCTTTAGTCTCATCACACCTCTGTTAGCTCACTCCACTTATTCTTTGTATAGCTTTTTCCATCGTTGTATGGTGTGCACTTCTCTGAACGTAATGCCATTTTTTAACAACTCATAGTCCTAGATCTTCATGAATTTCATGCAGTTATACACATTTAGGCTAAGAACGGGCTTATAGGAACATTTTGGCCAATATAACAGCTTCCATTCGTTCACAGTGAAGCTGTGCAGTAGATGTGGCCGTAACTTCTCTCTCGATAAAAGTATTCAGTAATATGTTTTCCCAGTTGACTTGTTCTTAGCAATAGATGAAGCACTAACAGTGATTGGACTGTTTTGTAGCCAGTGAAAAGGAGAATTTCTTTTCTAGAGCAGTCTCCATGCTTCACTTGTCTGTGTCCTCCACCTGTATCTTCTTTTCTTGGTCATTTGGTTTTCCTTGCTTGTTTTCTTAATTCTTTCCCATCTTTTTGTACATAGTGTTATAGTAAAGTATTCAAGTGGATATTTGTTGGACATTGCTAGGTTCAGGTTAGTATCTCTTGTACATTCTGCTTAAGACTACGCCTACGGATTTGGTGCTTCCTACATCGTAACTACCAACAGACGTCTCATGTAGAGTCGTGACCCATGAAATTGTGTCATTGGATTTTAATTAGGCAATTATATTAAAATGGGTCCTTAAATGTCAAATCATTATACATTTTGGCAAGGTGGCATTTTACAAGTGGAGCAAAAGAATTCTCAATGATTGGTTTATTTTAAACTGATTTATTTGGCATGTTTTCCCTAGTACATATTTTTGCTGTTGTCATGAGCAGCAAAATGGTAATTAGATATCACTACCTTGATTTTGCATTGCCAAATTATATTATATTTAGCTTCTTTCTGTGTCTGCTTCCACTGAAAAATGTATTTAATCCAAATGATATAATTTTGTGCATGTGGAGGAGACTGCTAGTTTTTAATCATGTACTAAAGTCCAAAATACCTCACAAAAATCATAAAAAAACTGTAAGCTGCTGTGTCACTAGATACTGTTTTTTAAAACCTTAATCATGAGACAAGAGACTATGCGTTTTTCTGGGTCTTAACAGAGATTTTTCTAAAACATCACAATCTCTTACTATGATAACCCTTACTAGTATACTACAGATAGTATACTAGCAACCAAGTATATTACACTGATGGTAAATTACTAACGTAACACATAAAGGGTTCTGCCTGTGGAGCCTGCTCATATTTAATGAGCAGCACAGACCTGCATTTTATGTGAGCAGTTCTCTAAAACAGAGAGGTGTCATTTTGAAACATCTGGTCCTGACAAAGAAGATCTGCACTGTGATGGCTTTCAATTATGTGAGTAGGATCCCCATTATGGTCAAATAAAATTTTTTTCTCTTGCATAGACTACTTCCCAAATAAAACAATCAAGGCAGAAATTAGTTGGGTTTTTTGTTCCTGTTGTAGTGACCGATAAATTTGTAGCTGCTTTTTGTTTATAGTGGTGATTACCTTTGCATATGGGCTGGGAGTATTAGAAATGGTAGTCTTTGAATTTTAAGGGCTTTTGTATTTTTTTCTTTTACAATTTATTATAAAAATCTGTGGCATACATTGCTTCTGCTTGTGTTTATGCATGTCAGGCCCCCTCCCTGTGCCAGCAGTCACCTGCATTCTAAGACAGTTCAGTGCCCAGCTTTTTTTTTTCTTTTGTTTTTGCTTTTGCTCTGCCTCCCTCAGGTGTTGTTCTGTCTCATCGTCCTCAACACGTGTTATGTTATGTCTTGTTTTATTTAAGTCTGTTTAGTTTGCATGATCAGTAGTGTTTCACTGACTCCTTTTGTTCTCCTTTAGTGTATGTTTAGTATAGGTTTATGTTCGGTTTGGTTTTCATTACATTCATTAGACACTTCAGTCATAGTGTCACGTTTGCTTCATAAATTATTTCTGCGTATTCGTCGCTCATGACAAAGCCATATCATGCACCGATCTATTTGCTGTTAATGGGCAGTCAGAGACCTCTGGATAGAATTAGCCATGCTAATGGTTTCAGTTGTACTGCTGTGAGAGAAACAGGTCTGGAGTCAATTTATTTTGGTGGGTGTTGAACACTAGTGGCACACTAGTGGCCTTTCTTTGCAAAATGTATTTCTTTGGCCAGTTTTGTCTTAGGTTACTGCTTACTAATAACTGCTATTAATTGCAGAGTAACTAAGTGTGCAACATGATCTACTCTGTGCACTTAATTCTATCTTAGTACATTGTTCTGATGAGTGGCCATAAAAAAATTAGCTTTTGTGACGGGCAGGGAGTGCGAACAAAAAGGAAGCGATCACGCCAAGTCTCAGGGAGTCAATAGGCCCCGCCCACCTGAGGGACGAACACAACACAACAACAACAGGACAACTGCTGCTGTGATGGAGGCGACTGGTAGGGGGAGCCCCCCCCGTGACAGACCCCCCCACCAAACTGCACTATGGCCCAGTGTGCGGCCCACAGCGGCAGTACACAAGACGCGAGACGAAGGGGCAGGAAGGTGGGGACAAGGCAGGGACACACATCCTGCGGTCCCAGAGCTGCAACACAAAACACAGATCAGCTCCCGCCTCCCTGGGCGGGACCCTGGAACTGCTGGGCCGTCAACAAGACACAAACCACGCCCCAGTCGGTCACAGGGCCCTCACACCCTAAACCGGCATCTAGCCGTTGAGCCCCACAAAGTGTGCGTGTGTGCAGGTTACCTTCCTAGGGAGCGGTTGTTCGCCTCCTGGACCTACCTCTCGTCTCGAGGCTGACCCTTGCACACAGCCAGGAGTCACCCTGGGCAACCCTAGCCAGCTGGGGAGACTGCCCGTCATGGGGAGGTGCAAAGCAGGGTGGACTCAGGTGTTTTGTGTTGCAGCTCCAGGGGGGAAGCACTCCTTCCCCATAGGTGACCGTTTACACCCCAGGCCCATACTCCTGGTCACCCCGAGCACGAGGGGGGACCTCTGTCTTCAGCAGCAGCTCTTCAGGCCGGAGCCCTCCGGTCCCCAGACACACGGGGAGCCCTTCCCCTCCCGGGAGGCTACTTATGACCAGGGCTCTGGTCACCCCATCACATAGGGGGGCTCCTGCCAACTTTGGAGATCCCACAAGATCCAGGGACGCCGCAGTCAACTGCCAGGGGTACCTGCACACAACACACAGACACAAGACAACTGGTACAAAGTCAACTGGTACAAAGACAAGACAAATATAGACAAACAAATGGCCATCAGCTGAGGGGGTCAATAGGCCCCGCCCACCTGAGGGACGAACACAACGCAACAACAACAGGACAACTGCCGCTGTGACGGAGGGAACTGGTAGGGGGAGCCTCTTGTACCGTGACAGCTATGACTTATTTTTTTTATTTTAGGGAATTTATTGGATATTCTTTATTGGGTATTCTTGTTTATTGTACTGTGAAAATGTGTTTGTTTTTTCCTTCTCTGGATAATTAATATATGAGAAATGGTAGGAGTAATAAAATTATATAAATACCAGAAATATAAAACTATAAATAATAGCTTGCAAATGATTGATTTGCACCTGTTACTACAATAAATAACTGGTGACTTTGCAATTTTCTCACACAGCAGAAATCATTGTTGTGTAATTCACAGACCACCGCTGATCTAGAAAACAACATCCAAAGTGAGGTGAACTAGCAACAATAATTTGCCAATATAAATGGAATGTGCCCATGATTCACACCACAGGAAGCTCCTGCATGATCGTCTTTTGAGAATGGGGAAGCACTGGATGAGTATGCCGTTTTGAATACTTACTTTTGATAATTTGATACTTTTGATAATAAATTTTATCAAAAATAATAGTTTTGATTAACAGAAGATAAGATTTTGAAAGTCCACATGATGCTGCTTTAATCTATATTGCAAAAATGACTACATTTCAAAGGTGTATATATTTTTCTTAATTAAAATTCTTAATTAAAGAGTTCATATTTTAGCCCATGTAATTGTGAAATGCATAGAGGCAGCAAGGGAGGATCTGGTGAATGCAAAATTGACACATACAATCATGTCACCCAGCACTATTGAACAGTCAAGGAAAAAGGGAATTTCCAGCAAAGGCTGGAAAAAAGTGTTTTCAGTGCAAATAGGATGATCCATAAATGACTGACAGGCCTCAGCAATGGTTTTTGATGTCTTACAGTAATACCAACTCAACCCTTCCATGTTGCATCTACCATTTGCTATTAGGAAACAGGAGGAGAAACAGCATTTAAGCACTGGCTCTGTGGAACATAGATACTTTTGTGCCTAATTATGACATGCAGCAAGAAGGTAACCGGAATGCAGTCACCTGGAAAAAGACAATAAATTATCAACAGAATAGCAGTTTGACCCAGATTCAAGCCACAGGAGACTGCTCTAGAATATTTCATTTGAGAACAATAAGAGGGTTCTAAATTAGGCAGACAGACAAGTTGTGAACCTCCTATAATCAATAATGTGTCTGGACGGTCTGGGTCTTGCAATGAAATGATTTAAATGGGAAGCAACCATCTGTAATCCTGGGGGAGATTGTAAGCATGGGAAAGCCATGCATCAAAGACAGAAATTCCATTCTGTTTGTCTGAAAGCCTTGAAAGGTGAAATTCAGGTTACGGTAGTGTAGTGCATACATATGTAACACGTAGCAGGATAAATGTCCATGCAATACAAACTTGGTACATTATTAGTAATGTACCAATTGTAGTCAGGTTTCTGTAAGGCTCCTGGGGAATCTCATTGAAATTTTAACTTGGTGACATGCTAGTTTTTAACAAGAGCAGTATTTTGTACTACTATATTTTATGAAAAGAAAAACATTGTGATGCAGTTGCAGATTCTGATATACTTGTGACTAATGAGTTTTAAGTGGTTCTAATGACATGTAAACATTATACTTGATTAAAAGGTTTCCAGGGGATGCTACAATAGAGCACTTAAGCTTTCTAGTATGACATACTGCATAAGCTCTCTTCTGTAATTACACAATCATTGTGCGCACAGTCATAGCAGATTTGGTCAATAATAACAATTCCTGTTTATATACAACTGTAACGGTTGTTCAGGGACAGCAGGAGACAGGGGTTGCGGGCAAAATGATTTATTATCCATAGTAAACAGCAAACAGAAATACTCAGGCCTAGAAGGCAAACTTAAGAATAAAGAGAAGCACACAGAAGGTGCACAATATGTAGATCACCACAGCGATGGCTTCCTCCGAATTCGTAAAGCTCCAGTGCGTCAGACGGTCTCAGGTGCTTCAATGTGCAGCACCGAATAGCGAGACCTGTGGGCTTAAGTGCTACCTGGGTAAATGAAGAACAGGAACAGGTGTTAATACTGTGGAGATTGAGAGCGAGGGAGTGGTGTGTAACTAAGGGGCGTGTGTGTTGCCGGCGTGGTTGTGTTGTCATGGTTATGTGACTGCTCACGCGCCCTCTGGTGGCCTCCCCTCCGAGCCACCGTGACAACAACACCATTTAAACATCAAGCTAAATTAATTATGATATTAGTTAACTAAATATGATACTAATTATAATATTAGTTACAATAATTTTTTTCCAGTTTTAAGAAATAATATATCCCATTTACTCAGTATATATCATAGGCCAGACTAGATTTTACTGGACTAACTGGGATAGATTTTACTGGGCCCACAAGATCTTATACCTTTTGTTTTAAGATCAGAGGAAGGACTCGCTCGATACTGTGTATCTTTGACGTCCATTACCACAATCCAGCTATTGCTGTTTTTTGTGATTTATATTTCTCTTTGTACCAAATTAGAGAGTTCACAAGCCTGATGAATGGGGAAATATTTTTTTTTCTTAAGGCTGCATTGTTACTGCTACAATGAATGCAATGCACAGCTTGGTGAATGGAAAAGTAACATTTCCACACTTCTGTTGTACTAAATATAAGGTGTTGGAATAAGACCTGCTGTTTATGTAATTAAGCATTCTATCTCCAATGTGACTTACAGTAAATCAGTCAAAAGCATCTACATGGTTTAAGTGGTTAAATCTTGAGCATTCCCAAGTAATTGTACTCCCAGTAGATCGCAGAATAGTGGGGCATTATGGTTTAGGACAATGTATCCAGCAGGTGTGTGAGTAGCTGTAGATGGGAGAATGCAAGCATTCAGGCCTTACCATGGGTCCAGCCATTGTTAGTAAACTTTCTATAATTCTAATAAATTCTAATTTCTATAGCTGTGATATCTAACCACAGGCCACTCAAAGTAGGTCACAGTTACATCATGTATGCCAAGCTGGCCCATGTGACACTAAATACATGGAAATGGTTTCATTGCATATTGTTATTGAATGTATCTTTATTTATAAAGACTTATTACTTGGAATTATATGATGGTGTCTTTGGAAATTTCGCAGTACTTCACAAACACTGCACTTAGCAGACATCAACCAGCCTGTATCAGCGAATTACCATTTTTTTGCTCTCTCTTGTGCAAAAACGCACAGCTAAAGTACTGTTGTAAGGCATTCTGGATAAGAGTGTCTCATATATGCTGTAAATATATAAAGCAGAGAATAACATAACATGTCAAATTATCTTGCTCTTAGATTGCTCCCTTTGCAGGAAAGTTGTATTAATCTACTGCCGAGGCTATATCGGCACTTTCCAAACACATAATCTGCTCAAATCCCCAAGACACAGACGAGTATGTACTGGTGTGGTTTTAGCAAGCTTTAAAATAAAAGATGCCCTTAAAGTAATAAGATTTACTTAAACAAACTGGTAGTGCCATTGACTTGTATACATACACCAGAGGTTTTCTGAGTTGGAATGCTGTGAAAAATGTATTCCTATTGGTACTGTAGCTTGAATCATCATAAGGGGACAGTTTTGATCATTTTTGCTTGAGGAATCATCACCCTTTTGACAAATTGGGAACACCAAACCACAAGACATTAGGCAATGAACAGAAATACTGGGACCATACAGCTTTTGGAGCTTACAAGGTGACATGAGGTAGATTTGACTAGAGAGATCTTCAATGACTAGAGAAGCCAGTACCAGTTCATCTAAGGTTGGAAAAAGTACCATCCAACTGACAAATAATGTTTCTGGGATACACATGCTCTATGACAGTTCATTTTAACCTAAGTGCAGAGAATGGTAGTGCCTTGTCAGACAGATGGCCAAAAACATGGTGTTAATGCTGATTCATAATTACACCTCATTTGGAGATGGGCAGACTTACTTAGGATATGTTCCACTGGTGACCTGAAGGGGCAGACAAACAATGCTGAACAGCTGAGTTTCTCCCTCGGACTCAAAACTAGCCAATCAGTGGCATAGATTAGATCCTGGGAGTAGACAGTGGCATGGGAAAGGTGCATCATGAATTAACTATAGAACAGGAACGAGCTCTAGAGGGGCTGAGATTAGGACCAGAGGAACTATGCAGCCAAAAGAAAGAAAAATGGAAAGGAGAGGTAATGACAAACAGCCATTTCCCTCTTCTTTCTGCACCTGGCCGTTGATGGCTGCCAAAGTTTGCCACATGGGTCTTAGTGTTGTCCAGTGGTCACTAGTAATTGCTGAGCTTGTTACTTGGAGCAAATGATGACATGAATTATGCACCTCGTAATTTTAGGCAAGTGGCAACCAGCCAAGCAGGAAATGCCTGCCTTATGTGTTATTAACAAATCGGTAATTATTCATTGCATTTGCTAATGCGTTGACACAGCTGTTGAAGATGTTTGATATTAACATCTGAATTAAGGACACCACAACCTTTAGAAATTACTTTCCAAAGCCTCTATACAATGGGACAAAGCCCTTATATGACAAAGATAGAAAAATCAATTGATATCCAAACTAAAATACAGCACTTGCATTTGTTCCATACACAAATAGGACCTTAGCCTTGTCACAGAGTTATTATTTTTTGGTTTGACATAGTTGATCTCAGTTGATTTTTACTTGTGTCTTATCAATATCCATTAGTATGTGTATTTATTCTGCCTATCACTAAGTTTCCTTTTTTCCGGTTGTTGGTGCAGTGTCACCCCGTATCCTTTCTCCGTTTGGTTTCTAATTCGTTTTTCTGTTTTACGTTTATGTTTCGTTTGCTTTTAATGTTCCATTGAATGCTTCCTTGAGCATGCATCCTGCCTTCTGCTCATATACGCCTCAGCATGACAGGTTCAGTGGGGCCTTTCCACAGCAATGGCACAATTTTTCAAATACAGGAAGACAATCTTAAAGTAATGTAATGCCTGTTGAAGAACAAACGTAATTTTCACTTCAACTAAGGGACTTCATGTATGTTTTGAAGCGTCTTTCACAAATACATGAAAATGTTAAAGGAAAATGACAGGATGAATTATCCTGGTGTATTCGAAGCCTGAAAAGTCATTGTGCTTCAGATACAGGTGAAGCGTGAGTCCAGTCCAAATCAGGACTTCTTATTCTCAGATATAAACAGAAAACTACGGAAGCCCATTTCCGCCGCTTGAAGAAATAAAAAAGTCCACACAGTATCTCAAAATTATGACTTGCTTTCTCATAATTATGACTTAGTATCTCATTTTATGACTATTACATAATAATGAGATGCTACCTCAAAATTTATGAGAGTCTCTCTCTTTTTTCTGAAGTTTAGCAGCAAAGATCCAGACGACAGTGGACGGACTGGAGGACACTGGAGGACTGGACCTGCGGGTATAAATGCTACCAGAAATCAAGGGAGAAATAATGAACAGGTGTGAAGGGCGTGTTAGAATGAGGGTGACTGGGAGCATGGGAGTGGCCGAGGGTGTGTGCGTGAGGGATTGAGCGTCTCCTCTGAACGCTGGGACCGGCCCACCATGACATAGGCTTCCACAGAAAATGTAGCAAAATAACCAGGAGGAAAAAAGGATGCACAAAACCACTAGACGCTGGTCCTGAATAAAAGGTTAAACAAAACGTGGAAATTAGTGGAGGATTACTTCAAATAGGAGCGGAGAGTAACGAAGACAACTGAAACTGAAACACGAAGCGAAGAAACCATGAACAGAGACCAATTAAATATGTGTGTAGGTGATGGGAATTAGTAATGAGGACACGATGCGGCGGTCTCTATAGTGGTGATGTGCGCACGGCACGCGTGTGTCGATGAGGAGCGTGTGTCTGGGGCGAAGTGTAAGCTGATCAAAGAGACTGGACTGCCACAGAGTGTCAAGTTTATACTGTATCGAGACCTTAAATAAAATAAAATTATCCACAGATATAATTCAATAACTGAATAATGACGCTCATAAAAATAGGATAGCCACTGTACAACTAAGTACCATGCAAATTATTTAGTTTTACATTAATCTATCTGTTCATATTATTTCCATTCATTTTTTGCTCCTGGTGCATTGATTTTTCATCCAAAAGTTGCCTCTAACCGTCACTTGTGTCACTCCCTCCTGCACTCATCACCACTCTTATTTACTAGAATTCAAAATTCCTTATTCAAGGAACAATACAAAGTATAACTAAATGGAAGTCATGGGAGCAATGGCAATAGGTCCTCCAATCCTACTTACTCAGTGGACAGGGTGGTCCTATAAGAAGAGACGAGGGATGATCAGATGCAGAGGAAGTCAAATGACTTGAGGAATTAACCCCATTTCGACTATTTCAATAAAGCACTACTTTCCAAGCAGCATGTCTCTTTGCAATTTACTTTATTTATTTATATTTGTAGCCATATGTAAGTGCAACCTGTATTTCCTGCAATGCTGTTTTAATAGGCATAATGTTTACTCTAGCATTAGGCTGATAACACTTCAAATATAAAATAACTCACAGCTATAGCTCAAATTTATTTCCAAAATCACAATGCAACTAGAAGTAAGTTAAATGAATGCTCTGGTTAAAGTACATGCTTGAAACACCATAACATATGAAAGAGTGCATTATAATCATTATCCACAAGTGAAAATGAGCATTAAATCAAATTTCTCATTATTGGCGGCATGGTAAATGAGCTACAAAGCAGATAAATTAGTAAAAAAAATTCTAGAAGATTTTGTACTGAAGAAAAAAAGAAGATACAGATAACTTATAAATTACTAACTTACAAATAAGTTTCTTTAATGGAAACTGAAATAAGAATGTTCACAGAAACTAAAACCTTGAAAGTAACAGAAGGCACTTGAAGTACATAATAAGCCCTTTGTATTACATGAAAAACTGGCAAAGTGACCTTGATATATACCTCTTATCTATAAAGGCTTAGTTCCAAAAGGCAGTAAAGAAGATTGGAAAACGGACCTTCCATTTTAGAGAGACCAAGAGTTCAGCAATAAGCCACAAATTTGGTTTGTTATCATCCTGACTTGCCCCATCAGGATTTTGGATTGATTCACAATATGTGCACAAATGCAAACTAAAGAAAATAGATACAAAATATCTATACTTGGGTTGAGGTGGGTCTTCTTGGTCAAGTATAGAGGTAATGGCAATAGACTTAGCTGATCTGAACTGTCAGTCATACCAAACAGCCTAGCAGTGCTCCAATGGAAATAACTGAGGGTTATGTAGAGGATGGAAGATTCATTTGAAAAAATGGTTAGTATGACTCCAGCATCAGGTTGCTAATTTGAAATACCATGCACTCAATAAGTAGTGACTTTGTTCTGTGTTTTTAGAAACTTCTGTAATGCCCAGTTGAATATTACCACATGCTTGGCATAAATAGTGGTAAGGAGATTAGTCTATGAGTGATTCAATTACTTGCTGGCTTGTTAAAGAGAGAGTATCAAGACCCAATTCATACATTCATTCATTCAGAAAAATAGAAATGAAAATTGATTAACATGTACAAGTGGACCCAAACAGACATAAACACACATATATGTTACACGCCCGAGGGAGGAGCCTGGGGCTGTAGTTACAGTTACAGTTACCTTTTCGTCTTCTTCGTCTTCGTAGAAAGAGTAACCCAGTGTTACTGGAGTCTCACGTGTTAACCAATGTAACCCAGTGTTACTAGAGTCTCCCATGTTAACCAGTGTAACCCAGTGTTACTAGAGTCTCATGTGTTAACCAGTGTAACACAGTGTTACTAGAGTCTCACATGTTAACAAGTGTAACCCAGTGTTACTAGAGTCTCATGTGTTAACCAGTGTAACCCAGTGTTACTAGAGTCTCACGTGTTAACCAGTGTAACCCAGTGTTACTAGAGTCTTCATTCGCCATGAGAGATGCTAACTTAGCTAAGATCCTCCTTTCCCCCACCATTTGTATGGGTTGGCAGTGGCTCAGTGGATAGATGCATCTTGCAACCGGAGGGTCGCTGGTTCAAGTCTCCCTCTGAGTGCATGCTGTCATTGTGTCCCTGGGCACTTAAACCCACATTACCTAAGTGTGAATGTGGTGTTTGGTGGTTGTCAGAGGGGCCGTAGACATAGATTGGCACATCAGTACCTTGAGTTTCAACTCATCCAGTTACATTTACTTTAAGTTTTGCTGTAAGATGATGATTACTTTAAGTTTTGATATGTCATACTGCCGATAACAAAGGGTCAAAGCATAATCTGTCTGATGTTTCACTTATTGTTATTTCAGTATTTCAACATTTCTGTTTCCTGATACTTAAAACATAATACTTATTCAACCCTAGTCCATATATGAGGGAGACAACAAGATTGCATAAACATATTCATAGACCACTGAATTATTTGTGGGAAATGTCATTTTCCACAAGGTCAGTTGCTAAGTCTGTTCTAGATCAAGATCAGAATGTGCCATCCCAAAGTGTTCTAATGATTTCCCCATCTAAGCTTTTTGATGACTGATGAACCATGATTGTTCCAGTGACCAGCTGATTATTTTTTGCTGTATCTCATTTGACTTGCTGGCTTCCTTTAAATAAAGATTTAACAAACAGGATACCACTCTATTTATATGTTTATCCAGGTATCAACCTAGTTGTCTATCTGTTGACTTATTTATTGTCTAGGTTATTGTGACATCCACATTACAGATGTACTGTGACTGAAACATTTCAATATTTGCTGTGAAGATTTTTCTGAGCTCTAAATCTCACTTATGTCTACTTTTATCTGCTTGGCAAAGGAAATTATGACATATTTGTATTTGTATGTATGAATTCATATAAAATATTAATGGTCTAATACAGTTACATTTGTCTAGAAGTGGTAATCTAATACAGGTTTTCATGTTTTAGTATGTGCATATGATAAATATTGTTCTTACAAATGCCTGTTAGTAGAACAGTATAAGGATAAATGGGGTTTTCTATACACTACCCAGTCTGCAATGATTTAGAATGAGTACATGATAGAAATCCTGGAGGATTTGCTTTTTACAAGCTTTGCGATAATTACAGGTTTTGACCTTTCATCTTAGTCAAGAACAACACAGTGGCAGTATGGCAAATTGGTGAGATGGGACAATCTATTAGTTTCTGTTTGTGTGTGAGTTTGGAGCCCAAAACATACTGTTCTTCGTTTCATAAATTGTTGCCTTCACAACACATACAGTAGTTTAACTGAATATGTATGCAGTTATCCAGGCACAGAAAATTAAATAATAATTACATTAACAATTAACTATAGTATACAGGTGCATCTATAATTGAGTATAATACATGAGTGAATCAGTAATGGAATATATTATATGGATATACTGTATTAGTAAAATGGAGCTTAGATGCTTTTTGCTTCCAAAGCAAATTAAATCCTTTTGGGATTATAAATGTTTTGAATAATTTTTGTGTGAAATATGGAGATTATGAGTAAAACAAAAGCTTCCTTTTGTTTTTTGAAATGGAAAAAAGCAATCCTAATCCTGAAGAATGAAAGGCTTGTTTTTACACCACCATTCTGTCCAGTGTTTTAAGCCATTCCCTTTGCGTTCATTGCACATGTTCAAAAATGCTACGTGTTTTCAAAAGTGGTTTCAGATAAACATAGCTACCAAATGGGAGCCTTATAAGAAATACATTATGTTTTGTAAAACTTTGGTTAAGACTGAGTCAAGAATGTTTTTAATTTTTTTTTCAGCATCTTAATTCCGTTCCTGTTTCCTGGAGCATAAAGATGAAAGGAAGCGTTTTTTTCACAATTTGCTTATGCAAAACATGTTCTCAAAATGGAATATTCAAAGAGCAGTGATAGTAAAAGTCTGGAAGCTTGACACTGGTTCTAACAATTTCCTTAGAGTCATTCTCATGTAGACAACTCTGAACTACTTCTGAGTTCAGGAGGCTGGAGGCCATTTTAATCCAATCTTTCCTTTGCACATATAGTATAATACATTAGAAAAGCTTTATTCTTCTATCGGAGGCCTACATTTCTTTGTTGCTCCTTCATTTTCACGTGACTATAGCCATTACCTGCACTTTCATCACCTTCCACCTGGTTTGCCATAACAATCTGTGCTCATTGTTCCTGTGCTCATGTAAATATTCTGTCTTTCTCTTTGTGCATCTGTGCTCCTTTATGCTTCCTGAAATTTCACTTTTGCCTCACTTCTGACTTCCCTGACATGGAAAATTGTATCTGTGTTTACCAACTGAACATTTATAGAAAAAAAAACATTCTCGGCCATAATCCACACATGACTTCATACTCCCAGCCTCTTCTTTGACCTTGTTTATGTTTATTCTAATACAATATGAAAGTGAAGGGACGGGGGAGGGAAGTGGAGTGATGTGCTGCTGCGCTGGGACGGGCACGACAGGGTCAAGCCAGCCAACAGCATGCAAGCACAGGCAGGTCACTGCTGGAAGTCAAAAAGGAAAGGAGAAAAGTCCATACCAATCCATGTCAGGCCTGAATCAGTGCATTTGGAGATTTAGTGTATTCCCTTATGAACAGAATGGGGCAGAATGGGGGAACTTCATGAAAGAGAAATACCGTGCTGTTGAGTGAGTACAATAGCTGAGGAAAAGTAAGCTGTGATATGGACTATCTCAGTCTGTCCCCAGAAGGACCACTAGGCATGACCTCTGGAGGAGACTCTCTTTAGAACTAGTGACAAGTTGAAGGCAGATCTGTGGGAAAATGGGACGAGATCAATGAAATTTAGTAAATGTCTTTCTGACAATTTTGGTGCTGGGGTGTCCATAGTGATTACAGGCTACATTGGGAAAGAAAAAGTAACACACACACACACACACACACATACTTTCTTTTCACAGCACAAGTCATGGATACTTGGACACAGCTTAGACTGTGATTTCATTTGACAATTAAAGGCACAGTTCAGACGCTTCTGCCTTAAAGCAATGGGATACCGTGCATTGTAATACAGGGCTGGAGGAGATCCAGATTTTGTGAGGCAGGGGTCCTGGCCAAGGCCCTGGTCATCATGAACTTGGTTAGGTCTTGGCACTTTTTCTCAGTAGTAATTAAAATGAAATGGTAACTGCTATTTCCTATTTGTGGGGAGATGCCAAGTGCTTGATATCCCACAATGAGATGGTATGTGAATGCTAGAAGTTATCTTAGCTGAAGGACTGGAAAGAAACATCAGCATTGGAACAATTCTGTGAATCTATACACAGATATAATCTGTCAAGTCAATGAGGGTAGAGATCATATATTTCATTGAGACCCCACTCTCCTATCTCACTTAGTCTGTGTGTATTCTGCAAGTGTGTGTGTGTGTGTGTGTGTGTGTGTGTATGCATCCAAGCTTGTGAGTCCAGAGCTTCCGCCCCTGTTTCAAAAGCAGTTGGCCCAGAATTAAAATCTCCTGGGCCCATATATCACCATAATTGTATATGGTACATCCCCAGGAGAAGGTCACTCTCTCAAACACTTTTACTTCTTTGAACAGAATTTCATGATATATTAACAGACGTACTGGTGGAATTCCCACACAAAAGGCGCTCTCTATAACACAAAAGACACGTGAGTGTGTAGAAAATCTGAGCCCTGAGATGAATTTGTGAGCTTTCACTGCCCTTCCGTCTCTTCTGTGATTTCTTTACATGATTACATGATTTCTTTACATATTCAGAGGAATCATTTTGTAAGTTTGAGAGAGCCTGTTCAAATGACCACATTCAGTAATTAGAATTAAGGATATTAACTATTGAGTTCTGCTGCACTTTCACACAATAATATAACTGAACATATGCTTTGTGTATTTGTATTTTTGCTCAAAATATTTATTTGACCTTTCAAGGCAGAAATAAGCAAAACTTTTATTTTTATTTTATTAAAGATGCCAATGAAACACCATGCTTCAGCTTTGATCTAAACAAAATCTTTTTATTTCAGTAATTTTTATTGAACAAATTTTTAAACAATCAAAATGTTACTGATAAAAAATAAGAAATATTAATAATGAAGTTCATTAGTGGAAAAAGTATTTGATGTATTACCTTTGTTGGCAGTAACTTCAATCAAACCTTTCTGTACTTGCCGATCAGCCCTGGTCTAATTTCGTCATATTCTGCTATTAAATAAACTCATACCACAGGATGTCACAGGATGTTTGAACGACTGTGGTATTCACTTACTCTTGTGTTTTGGATTATTTTTATGCCACATTATCCTCATTTGAGTTTTAAATTGCAGACAGAAACCATGGCATTCTATAGTAGATCTTTTTCATAAAGGTTGGGATTCATTGGTATATCCAGTGCCTCAGGCAGCAATGCAACCCCTCACGGTTACATGTCCTCCGTCATGTTAAATAATGGAGATGAGGTTTTCATATTTGGCGGTTTTGGTTGTATACTATTTTTTTATACACTGACTCCAGATATGATATGTACTATGTAGACTTTTTTCAGTAGAGATGTGCAAACATTAGCAAATCTGTCTTCTGTATAGGATATATGTATATAATGTCTCTAGGTTGATGTTTTTTTTAAGGTAGCTTCATGAATACACTATCCAAATGTCCTTAGCTGTGATCTTTGTGTCGTTGTCACTTGCTTGAGGATTCTACAGCATGCACATGCAGTGATCTCTGTAGGAAGCCTGGGCAGAGCAAATATTTGCAAGCTGGCTGTCTGAGAGTGGACTGCATCCAAGATTTTGGAACCTCTTTTTTTAAAGTCCTTAAAAAATTCTGGAGAAACATCATGAGAATGTGCATATATATATATATATATATATATATATATATATATATATATATATATATGTATGTGTGTGTGTGTGTGTGTGTGTGTGTGTGTGTGTGTGTGTGTGTGTGTGTCAAGTCAAGTCAATTTTATTTATATAGCGCTTTTTACAACACATGTTGTCTCAAAGCAGCTTTACAAATTGTATAGGTCCAGATGCCTAATGAGCAAGCCAAAGGCGACAGTGGCAAGGAAAAACTCCTTAAGATGGCGGGGAAATAGGAAGAAACCTTGGGAGGACCAAGACTAAAAAGGGAACCCATCCTCCATTGGGCGGCCCATTAGCACCAGTCCGTATTTGTGAACAAGAGGTGGTTCTACAGTTACAGCTTAAAGTTCTTGTTCCCCGGCCAAGTAGTCACAGTCCCTTCGGTGCAGATGGTGCCCCTCAGGTAGGAGCCAGCACCAGCACATCCCCTTATGGCAATGGTACATCCAACCCCGGCATCAGTACATCCACCGGCGAGCCAGACCATCTCCCAGGTGCTTGTAGGTGCTTGCATGCAGTCGTCTTGGGTAGAAGCATGCAAAAAGATGGACAATACAGACTGAGTGTGAGGATGTCAATTTAACCACCATTGATTTAAATGTACATAGCTCATGTGCCAGTGATTAGCATGTAGCTCCGACAGGCTAATTTATAGCAGCATAACTAAAGGGAGGGGTCCAGAGGTGACCACAGTCATGAGGGCTCACTGAGACATTGCTTTCTAGTCAAGTCAGTCACAACTAGAGTGATGCCATGACACAGCTGGATGACAGCATCAACATCTCAGATTACCAGAAATCTCAACGTCTGGGGGCCCCTGAGCCCCGCACCTTAATAGGGGAATATTTAATTGGAACTGTGTCAGAATCTCGGATTGGAGCTGGAAGGCTATTCCATAATTGAAGGGCTTTAAAAGAGAAAGCTCTGCCTCCAGCTGTAGTCTTACACATTTTTGGAACTAAGAGAAATCCAGCATTTTGGGAGCGTAAAGGGCGAGATGGGTTGTAGTAAGCAATGAGTTCACTCAGATATTGTGGGGCAAGACCATTTAACGCCTTATACATTTACATTTACATTTACATTTACAGCATTTAGCAGACGCCCTTATCCAGAGCGACTTACAAAAAGTGCTTCATTGTTTTACTCAGAACAAAATCTCTAGCTAGTTAGTTTAGGTTAAAATCAGGAAGAAACTTTAAGCAAAGATATTATTAGATACAGTCAGTATGGACGCCTAGATATACTCAAATATATACTGAAAAAAACCCTACTTAAAAGATAAAAGCAAGAAAAGTCATTACAGTCACAAATATTTAATAAATGCTAGTGTAGTAAAATTTAATTTAAGTGCTCTTGAAACAGATGTGTCTTCAGTCTTCGCTTAAAAACAGCAAGAGACTCTGCCATTCGCACACTCAGGGGAAGTTCGTTCCACCACTGAGGTGCCAGAACTGAAAAAAGTCTGGATGCATGTTTTCCGCGTGTTCTGAGAGATGGTGGGTCAAGCCGAGCTGTGCTTGAAGCTCGAAGAGCTCTGGGTACAGATCGGGATTTGACCATTGCCACCATGTATGGAGGTGCTGGTCCATTCTTAGCCTTGTAGGCCAGCATCAGGGTTTTATATCTGATGCGGGCAGCTACAGGAAGCCAGTGAAGAGAGTGCAGCAGAGGAGTAACATGGCTGAACTTAGGAACATTGAAGACAAGTCGAGCCGCCGAGTTCTGGATCAGTTATAGGTTATAGGTTAAGAGAAGAATTTTAAATTCAATTCGATGTTTAATCGGAAGCCAATGTAATGCCGTGAGAGTGGGACTAATATGATCGAATTTTCTAGCCTTAGTTGGGACTCTAGCTGCAGCATTATGTACAAGTTGTAGCTTCTTTATGGACTGTTTAGAGCATCCAATTAGAAGACCATTACAGTAGTCCAATCTTGACGAGACAAAAGTATGGACCAGCTTCTCTGCATCAGCTAATGAAAGTAAGTGTCTCAGCTTGGCAACATTACGTAAATGGAAAAAGGCAGCCTTAGTGACATTGCATATATGTGTGTCAAATCAAAGATCTGAATCAATAGTGACACCTAAGCTTTTTGCGGTAGACTTAGGTGTTACTGAAAACCCATCTAGGGTAAGGGGAATATCAGCCCAGCTGCTTCTAGCAGCTTTAGGTCCAAGAATCAGCACCTCAGTTTTATCAGAATTTAGTTGAAGAAAATTAGACCCCATCCAGTTTTTAATGTCCTGGACGCAGCTCTCAATCTTGAGAGTAGTGGTGATATCATCCGGATTGGAAGATATATACAACTGAGTATCATCTGCGTAGCAATGGAAGCTAATACCATGCCTACGGATGATAGTGCCCAGTGGAAGCATATATAATGAAAATAATATGGGGCCCAGTACAGATCCTTGTGGGACGCCATATTTTACCTTAGAACGCTCTGAGCATTCGTTGTTTACTAGTACAAATTGGTAACAATCTGTCAGGTAGGACCTGAGCCAGGAGGACGCAGGAAATGGTGCTGTGGTTTCTTTAATATGGTGCTGAAATGGTGCCGAGTCTTTAATATCCATTGCAGATCGCAGTAGAACCAACACGAAAGCAAAGGAGCGCAGCACGCAAACAGTGTGTGGCAGAACAAATGCGCCTAAGGTGCAAAGTCACTAAACTTGGCTTAGGGAAAAGATGCAGCGGAAGATGTGGCAAGCAGACTCACTCCTGAAGGTGCAAGGAATGCAAAGCACTGACTTGCGGGACCTGTGGGCTTAAATCAAGGCATGAGGCTGATGAGAGACAGGTGAAGGTTATTATTGAATTTGTGGGTGTATCGGACTGTGGGAGTGAACGGGAGGTGGAGTGAAGTGGAGTGGGCAGCTCCCCTGTGGAGCTGGCCCAGCCTACCATGACAATATATATATGAATGAATGAATACTTTATTAATCCCAAAGGATTGGGAAATTACGTTCCTCTGGGGCCTCTGTGTAAACCATCGCGAACCCAGAGCGGCCACTGCGTCTGAAACGCGCTGCCGTTCACAGTTGGGGGAAAAGAAAGAAAGATAACATTAAGAAGGAGACAAAAAAATATATGTTCACAGAATGTTCTCTTGACAGGACAACAGGCTGGGAGTGCAAAAACAATCCCCATAGCACATACAAGCATTGGTGGTGACAGACAATCAAGCAGTGAGAGGCGTGTTCATGACAGGGGGGGAGTCAGAGGTTGTTTTAGCAGTTTTTGTGTCAAAGTTCACGATGGAAAGCGAGAGCCATCCTCTAACAGTCTCTGTGTGGGGGAAGGAGCAGGTAACCAAGACGACGACCTTCGGGGAGAGTTTTGTTTGGGCACCAAATGTAGATAAGCAAGAATGTAGATTTAGCGAGAAGCCCGTCCAGTTTGAGCATGAGAAACTCCTTTTAAGTCAGCGGTCTCCCAACTGATCCAACTTCGCCTGTAGAACTGTGAGCCTCTCCATGATCAAATCCATGTTTTTACTAATAGTAAATTAGTAAATTAGTTTACTAATTTACTAAAAAGTTTGTGTTCCCATCACATCACTCATGTTGGGCAATTTCTGCGGGCATTCGATAACTGACCCCACTCTAGTAATTTGCCAATACACCAGATACAATGCCTAATCCAATCAGCGAAAACCCAGTGATCAGTTCCAAATAGATATACATCCTCAATGTCTTCCAGGGAGAGAGGCGCGAGACACAAACCACGCCATGTCCCCCACGAGTCAAGCACATTTCCAGCTGAGAAATGTGAATTCTCCCGTCCCATGACTCCTCGTTGAAAAAACAGTATCAACTACGTTGATAGCCCACTTAATTCCATACATCAATTCCATACATCTTCTTTAAAATTTGAAGAGCAGCGACAGGGTACTGAGATGAGACAGAGAAGCTAAGCTAAACCAGGGAGTGCAGGAGCAAGAGATGAAAAAGCTGGAAGAGCTTTATTCTTATTTATTATTATAATAATAATATAATATGTATACTTTTCCGTGGATCAGTTTCAGTGGGAATCCTCATTAAAATGGTAATCTGACCAACTTTGAACGAGTTTTGGTCATCACTGACAGACCAGCTGGGGTCAGTATGTTAAAAACTGACAACCATGTGGAGCTTTCTTGTGCATCAGCGTTCATAGTGTACTGAGAATAATGTAATTGAGGAAAATATCCAGCAAAAGGGGATCCTGTGAATGTAAAAGATCACAAAAGTTGGACCACCAAGCAATGGAAAACCATCACCTGGTCAGATGAATCCAGATTTCTGTTGCACCATGCTGATGGGCGGGTCAGAATTTGGTGCAAGCAGCATGAATCAATGAGCCCCTCTTGTCCAGTGCCAAAAGTTCAGGCTGGTGGAGGTGGAGTAATGATGTGGGGAGTGTATTCTTGGCACAGCCTGGATCCTCTGACACATGTTTGGAGAGGAGACATTACCTAAGCATTGGCTGCCCAAATTCTCCCCTTCATGGCTGCTGTTCACGCAGCTGTTTACCTCATGGCAGAAGGACACTTTCAGCAGGACAGTGCACCATGACACAGGGGTCGCATAGTTTGGATTGGTTCTAGGAATGTGACAGCAACTTTTCTTTATTTCCCTGGCCTCCACAGTCCCCAGATCTTAATCATATAGAGCATCTCTGGGACGAGATTGAACAGACTGTACAGACCATGCCAGTATCTCCATCTAATTTGCAGCTACTACAAGAATTTGTCCTGTTTGCATGAGCCACGATTCCTGCAGAACAATTTAACACCTATTGGAATCTGTGCTGTGGTTATGAAGGACAAATGAGGATGAGGTCCAACATGCTACCAGATGGGTGTGTCTATTGAAGTAATAAACTGTGTGTTTGTATGTGAGTGTGTGTGTGTATGTGTGTGTGTGTGAGAGAGAGAGAGAGAGAGAGAGAGAGAGACCTCAGTGGGAAACACTATTGGCTTGAGGGTTCAAATCCTGACTGGGGCATCTCCAATGAGGACTTATGCTACCTGCCTACCTCACTAACAGTGAGAAACAGATACAAGAGTCACACCAGGACAGATATTGCCCAGGTCACTGAAGTATACATCAGATGCTGGGGGACTGCAGCAGACTGATGTAAAGTGGGCTACAGGAACAAATACAAGACACTCATGGACACTTAAATTATTAAATTCTAACTTTTCATTCAGTTGGCTACTTGGTACAGAGAGGGAACATGCCTGTACAACAGATCTCTGCTGTGATACAGAAACAACACTGAGAAGCAAAAGGAGAACTACAGGATAGCTAGGATAGCATCCCCTTTTGTTTTGTTAAAATAAAAGAAGTGCTGTGTGTTGATACCTGCCTCCCACACCACACTTTATGGTCAAGGTGGCTTCAAGTGTTTTCCTCCACTGTTCCACTGAGTTCTGGATGAAGGCCCTTATTGTCATCTTGACTTCATACAGGGCTAGGCATTCTAGTATTCAGATGTTTGCATTGAGGCATGTCTGTTTTCTAGAGGCATATACAGAAAGGGATGACATTTGACTTGTATTTTGTAGCCTAAAATCTCTTTGGTTTCATTTAGGTGGAGATAATTGTGCTTATTGTTGCATTTTGTCCTACTAGCATACTGCCTGCAGCCGTCTTGCCGTAGAGTGAGAAGAGCCACTACGTTTAGAGGTGGCTGTACTTCATCTCGATCACCCTCTGCTTGTCCTCAGTTGGACCACACACATCTGTTACACACCTTGGCATTCCTGAATTCTTGTATTTGTATCATAAGTGTAAAAGCAGAAGTTGCTGTTTCTGGATAGTGGCATTTCCCTTTTATTTCATTCTCTCTCTCTCTCTCTCTCACACACAGACCACTTTATTCACATTATCATGAACAACCTACAAAATACAGTGTATTTGATATCAGAACACCCTCAGTTCTTTGTGGCATGGACAGACCTATGAGTTTTTGGTCCATGTTGATATTACTGCATGATTTAGTTGCTGCAGAGCTGTGAGCTGTACTCTCATCCTACAAATCTTGCATTGTACCACATCTCAAAGGTACTCTATCGGATTCAGATCTGGTGACTGGGGAAACCATTGAATTACACTTATTATTGTCACGGTGGCGAGAGGACGAGGATGCGGAGTCGAGCTTCGTTTTCTATACGGCTTTATTTCCACAATTAACACAAAATATCGCAGAAGCACGTTCGACATGTAACATTTAGTGCGACTCAAACAAAGACGAGCACGGGACACTGCGTAAACGCACATTAAATAGAGGAACAACACTATCCCCTTGTGATGACGAGACAAGCCACAGGTGAGACTGATGAACACACCCACACCGACACACACCCACGGAACTACACATATGGACTTAGACGACATAAACACATGTCCAAAAGGAGGGGTCCGGGAGCATCACTGTGACAATTATCATGGTCATGGAACCAGCTTGAGATGATTTATGCTCTATTATAGGGTGCATTAGCATTCTGGAAGTAGTCATTAAAAAATGAATAAATTGCAGCTGATTACTAAAATAGTAAATCATAGCTGTATATGAATGCAGCAATAGGAATATAGCATTCAAACAATGTTTGACTGGTATTAGGGAACAAGAAGTCATTTGACTTTAGTATTGCATGTCCTGAGATGCTCTTTTGTTCATCATGATTGTATAGTGTTTAAACTACCTTAGTCTACCTGTCAGCTTGAACCAGTCTCAAAGCAATTCTCCTCTGACCTCTCTCATCAATTAGGTGTTGTTGCTCACAGAACCACTGCTCTCGTAATGTTTTTATCACAACTCGGTGTAACTCTGGAGACTGTTGTGCATGAAAATCCCAAGAGATAAACAGTTTCTGAAAAACACAAACCAGCCTGTATGGCAGTAACCACCACTCAGACACAGATCATGTTTTCCTCCTATTCCTCAGTCTTACCTGTGGCTCGTCTCGTCATCACAAGGGGATAGTGTTGTTCGTCTATTTAATGTGTGCTTGCGCAGTGTCACGGTGAGGTAGGCTCCCCCTACCGGTCGCCTACGGTACAGCGGCAGTTGTCCTGTTGTTGTTGCGTTGTGTGCGTCCCTCAGGTGGGCGGGGCTTATCATCCCCTGCACCTGAGGGTCGTTTGTCTGTCTATATATGCCTTGTCTTTGTGTCAGTTGACTGCTGGCTATTGTATCCTTAATCTGGGTCAAGTGCACGGGTTTTTGGTTTTGCGCACTTTATATATTAAACCCCTCCTTTTCTCTGAGACTTGGCGTGATCGCTTCCTTATTTGTTCGCACTCTCTGCCCGTCACAGAATAGCCAGCCACCTTTCAGGAAGCCGCCAGTCTCCTTTACTTTCTCCTTCGTTTGTGGTCATGTCTCGTGGTAAGTGTTTGTCCGTGTGAAATTTTGTTGTTTAAATGTTTGCTGAGATTGAGCCTGGTTGTGTGTCGCAGGTTCCGCTGTGTGTGCTTGTTGCTGTGTGTGTTTAAATCACCGTTTAGCCCGGCGATGTTTAAATGCGAGTACCGTAAGTGCTCTCTCTATAGAGGCGGCGCTTTCTTGCCATATGCTCGTCCTTCGTTGTTTGTTGTGTCTATGTACATGTTTAAAGTGTGTGTGTGGCGACTGGACTGGAGTTGAGTGCTCGTTAATTCGCCACTTGTCTATGTATGTACATGTATGTAGTGACGTTGGACTGGAGCATGCGAGAGTGAAAGCGTGTCTGCCGTTTGTTTTGTCTTGCGTGTTTGTTTTGTCCTAGAGTGCAGCGTGAATTTGTTGTATGTAATTCCCCTGGGCCTCTCCTTAGAAAATTTTGGGGGGGGGGGCTATGGGATGGGTCCCGAGCCACGTTAGGGGCTCGGAGGGCGTGGATCCTGAGGGAGGTCCTGACCCGTTGGAGTCTCCTGAACAGGTAGGTCTCCTCATGCGTGGACGGAGCTCCCTACCTTCCCCGGTGAAACAGGGGGGGTAGAGGGTCAGGACTACGTTCGTGTTCGTGTTATATGTTAATGCTATGTGCCTTAAGGGTTCTGTGCAGGTCCTGGGCAGAAAGCGGCGACCCCAGGACATGGATCTCTGGCGGAGGGCCGAGACTCCCCCCTAGCGTGCGGGGTGGTGACCAGGAAGCCCCTGGGGTGCCCTCCTAAGAGAGGAGGCACTGGGCTTGGTCGCTGGAGCTCCTGGGTTCGGTGGAGGAATCCGCCCTGCGATGAGCCTCCCCATAAGGGGTTGTCACACCAGGAGTCCAGGGTGTCCCCTAGCGGAGCGCAGGGTTGCAGCCCCAATACGTAGGGGTGTCTTGGAGTCGGGATGGTGAGGTAGGCCGCACCAGGAGAGTAGCCTGCTATCACCCATGCACTGTGGACGTGTGGTTGAGCTGTGCTCCCCGTCCACACCCCTGGGAAGGGCCCGTGTCAGTGCCTGTTGCGCTGCGGGCGCTTCACCAGGGGTTTTATCTGTCCAGGGATTGGAGGGCTCTCCGGAGACGGTAGGGCCCCCCCCCCCCCGTTGTAAGGGGGTTCAGTATTGGTGTCCCCTCCTTCCTAGAAGGAGACCCCTCTCCCCCCCCCGGGTTCGGGGTTCTAAGGAGGGGCAGATAAAGTGCAGGGCATATTAGGCATGTGTGTATGTATGTGTGTGTGTGCCGTAGGGTTGTGTGCAGCCCCTGGAGGTGAGATGCGGCGCCTCCGGACATCTGGATCTCAGGTTCGGACCGAGATCCTCCCCTAGAAGGTGGGGTGACCAGGAGGCCCCTGTGGTGCCCTCCTAAGAATGAGAGGAGGCACTGGGCTTGGTCTCTGGTGCCCCTGGGTTCGGTGGAGGAGTCCACCATGCGATGATCCTCCCCGAGAGGGGTGGTCCCCAGGAGCCCAGGGTGACCCCTAGCGGAGCGCAGGGGTGCAGCTCCACTATTCAGGGGGTCCGGAGGTTGGGGTGAGGAGGCTGTGCCGCACCAGGGAGGTAAGCTGTACACACCCTAGCACAGTGGACGTGTCGTGGAGCCATGCTCCCCGTCCGCACACCTTAATGGGGTAGCGGTGAAGATCCGCTAGGGCGTGATGGCCCTGTGACCGACGGGGGCGTGGTTATCGATCGGTTGATGGCCCGGTCGGTCCAGGGTCTCCGTCCAGGGAAGGGGAGCTAAACTCTGTTGTGTGTTGCAGATTCGGACACGGAGGAGAGCCGCTCCCTGCGGCCCGAGGGTTCCGCCCTGTGAAGGGGACCCAAGCTATGTCTGTGTCTTGTTGTATAGCTCCGGGTCCGCTGGGAGCTGGCCCCTGCTGTGTCCCCTCCCGCCCGCCCCTGTTTTTGTTTTTTGTGCTGCCGCTGTTTACCGCACATCGGGCCGTAGTGCGGCTTGGTGGGGGGGTCTGTCACGGTGAGGTAGGCTCCCCCTACCGGTCGCCTACGGTACAGCGGCAGTTGTCCTGTTGTTGTTGCGTTGTATGCGTCCCTCAGGTGGGCGGGGCTTATCATCCCCCGCACCTGAGGGTCGTTTGTCTGTCTATATATATGCCTTGTCTTTGTGTCAGTTGACTGCTGGCTATTGTATCCTTAATCTGGGTCAAGTGCACGGGTTTATATATTAAACCCCTCCTTTTCTCTGAGACTTGGCGTGATCGCTTCCTTATTTGTTCGCACTCTCTGCCCGTCACACGCAGTGTCCCGTGCTCGTCTTTGTTTTGAGTCGCCTTGAGTGTATTACGTGTTTAAAGCGCATAGCGCTAATCTATGTGTATTGTTAATAAACTGTTCCTTAAAAACGAAGCTGGACTCCGCATCTCCGTCCTCTCGCCAACCGTAACACCTATTTCACTTGTACACATGTTCAGTGTGAACCATTAGCCGAAGCTTGGCATGAGTTTATACATTGCCTTATTATTATTATTATTATTACTCTACATAGCATTTATTTCAGTATCTTCAGAAAAAACATGATGTCATGTTTTATTTAGCTTAGAAGTTTTAAAGGCCCATTTATTCCTTTTTTTTTTACATGAGTACTTCATAATTAAGAAAGATTATTCCTGCATTAGTTAAATTGGACAGCTCAGTAACAATGAGGATTTTGCAAACACGTGTGTTAGGGCTTTTAGAATTCCAGGTTTTGCATTGTCAAAATATTGCAGTGTCACTTTTTTCCACAGACGTGGAGTTGGTGAAGGAATCTGCCCTAATGGTACTCATTACTGAGGATATAAAAACCCACTTCACCAATATTCTCCCTCTCTCTCTATCTCTCTCTCTCTGTCTGTCTCTCTTCTAATTCTCTCTCTCTCTTGTCAACTGATAGAGCTTTCTGTTTAGGCCTGTGGCTGCTAGAATACATTACTGAGACCACATTAGGGCCAATTCATCTCTGATACAGTTCTGCTTTGGTGCATTCATATACATCATATAATGTAATTCCTCTTTTGTTTTCAAAGACACATTTTCGCTGGACCTTATGGTTATTGGTCAACACGTCTACATCATAGTTAATAGACATGTTATAGTTGAACAAGTGATCATATCAATTCATCAATATAAAAGTGGAAAGCTTAGATTCTGAGATGTCTTCCCCAGGACTTTCTTCCATCTGAATTTGCTAATTACTTTAAGCCAGCAGGTACTGAAATAACTTTGGTGTTAAAAATGTTTACATTTGTTGAACATGGACTTAAACCAGTTCACGAGTGAACCAACGAATTTTCAACATATTCTCCCCAAGGTAAGTAGCGACTCCAATCTTCCTGGGAATTACTGCAATATGACCAGAGAAGACGTCAGATTTCCGGATTTAATCTCTTGACTTGACGATTTGATTGAGGGTGATATCCTAAAGTGAGGCTTACGGTGATGTTCAACAGATGACAGAACGATCGCCAGACCTTAGAGGTAAACTGAGGTCCCCTATCCGACACCATATCTCATCATCATCAGGTATGCCATTAAACTTAAAAACCTGGTTGAAAATACACTCCATCATCTCCATGGCTGAAGGAAGTTTGGGTAATGCTACCAACCTACAACCCTTGGAGAACCTATCTATAATCACCAACACACATGTATTGCCTTGGGAGAGGGGCAGATTGGTGATAAAATCCACTGAGAGGTGAGACCAGGGGCGTTTGGGGATGGGGAGAGATGTCAGAAGTCCAGCAGGTAGGGTGTTTTGTTTTGGGCACATATATCACAACGTGTCACAAAATCTGTTACATCTTTGGATAGCTCAGGCCACCAGTACTTCCTTCTTACTACATCCAGAGTCCGATGAATCCCAAGGTGTCCCAAACTGAGTGATCTTTGAATCCATTCCAAGAGAGGAGGGCTGAGGGACGAAGGAACAAATATCTTATCCTCGGGACAGTCAGCAGGAGGGGGATCCGTGATCTGAGCCTGGGTGATTTGTGCATCAAAGTCCCAGTTTATTGGGGCCACCACCACCGAAGGGGGGACTATGGTCTTAGGATGTGACTGTAACTCTGTGTTCTCATACATATGAGGCAAAGAGCCAGCCTTAGTGTTTTTGGAGCCAGGTCTGAAACTGATAGTGTAGCGGAATCAGCCCACCGTGCCTGCCTTGCGTTAAGGCATGTTGCCGCCTTGATGTACTCTAGGTTCTTGTGGACAGTTAGAATCATGACCAGGTAGGCCGTTCCCTCCAACCAATGTCTCCATTCCTCAAATGCTGATTTGATGGCCAGTAGATCTCTGTTACCCACATCGTAATTCCTCTCTGCACGGGAGAGTTTATGGGAGAAAAACGCACAAGGATGGATTTTGGCGAGTGTGCCGTGTCTTTGCGAAAGGACAGCGCCAATGCCCGACTCTGAGGCATCTACCTCCACTATGAAGGGTTTGGAGGGGTCTGGGGTGTTTCAAGATGGGGGCTGATGTGAACCTCCCCTTTAAGTCCTGGAATGCATTATGAGCCAGCACGTTCCATACCAGTCTGCGGGGATTGCCTTTCAGCAGGCTGGTAAGAGGAGCTGCCACTGAAGTAAAACCTCTAATAAACCTCCTATAAAAGTTGGCGAACCTGAAGAATCTCGGTAATTCCTTTACACTAACAGGGCAGGGCCAGTTCAATACTGCCGCAACCTTGGATGTGTCCTCCAGATCATGTGAAGATATTAGGATGTCATCAATGTAAACGATAACCCACTTATTCAACATGTCACAGAAGACCTCATTCATGAAAGCTTAGAATACAGATGGAGGGTTAGCCAAACCATAAGGCATTACAGTGTACTAGTAGTGATCATATGCTAATCACTGGCACATGTGCGCTATATATATATATATATATATATATATATATATATATATATATATATATATTAATGTTTTATTTGATTACATATTAACCTGTATTTTGTATCTTGGTTACATGCTTCTACAAAGACAATTCTATAAATGCACCTATAAAATGGTCTGGCTTGCTGATTCCATGAATGAATGTGCCAGTGACGCCAGTGGACACACCGATGACACCAGCAGATGCGCTGATGCTGTCGCCTACCTAAGGCCCAACATCCACATTGGAGTGACTGCTCGGCCTAGATATAGAACTATAAATATGGACTGCTACTAGCTGGGCCGCCCAATGCACGTGTAACGGTGGGCTCCGCCCCCCGCCCCTGTTTTGGTTTTGTGTTCACGCCCTGTCTTCTGTTACTATGGTTTCCTTCTGTGTTTTCGTGTCGTGAAGATTGTCGTCAGCTGTTTCTTGTTTCGGTTTGTGTATTTATACTTCCTGGTCGTCTCGTGTGTTTTGTGGGTTATTGTCGCAGATAGTCGCATGTCACGTTGTTCCATGTCCCGTTGTCTATGTATGGATGTAAAGGTAAAAACTATCGTAGTGAAATGTTAAAGTTGTTCGTTAGTGGTTCTCCTGTCTGTTTAGTTTAGTAATAGTTCTTGTTCTGTCGTACGTGCTTCTCGTTGTCATATGTGCCCTGTGTATATTGTTACGTTGTTGTCTTTCGTGTATTCTATATAAATATATTCTTATGTTCTCCTTACGTTCGTTTTGAGTCTCGGTTTAGTTATATGTAACTCACGTCGAGCTCCTGCGCCTGCGTCACATACCTCCTTAAAGGGAAAGCGTGACAGAATAACCCACCGAAAAAATGACGCAGCAGGAGAGGGCTCTGCAGGACCCGCTCCCTACAGAGGAAAGTAGGGAAGTGGGGGGGCCTGGCTGACCTCTTCGCACCCTATTTTGATAAGGATGAGAGTGGCAACCCGAAGGGCTTACCATCCCTCACCCGGTGCCCCGATAGTTACGAGGGAGTGGGCTGTAATGCGGATGGGTTCGCTCTGCAATGCAGGGCCTATTTCCGCTTCTTGACCCGCCCTGCACCCCCCGAGGCAGGCTTAGTGTTGTTCATGAGGTCCCTGCTCGCTGGGAAAGCATTGGAGTGGGCTGACATCATTCTGACACACAGGGTTGAGGAAGCCTGGACTGTGGATGGCTTTTTGGAGCTACTGACGTCCAGGTTTTCTGGAGTACTACCGGACACTCCAAAGAATTTTTTTTTTTGGGGGGGTAGTACGGTAGAGGTAGCAGGGCAGCCTGCGGCTGAGGAGCCTACAGACCAGCGGCGTGTGCATGAGGTCCAGGACCAGGCCTGCACAAGTGCGTGAGGTCCAGGAGCGGCCTGCACAAGTGCGTGAGGTCCAGGAGCGGCCTGCACAAGTGCATGAGGTCCAGGAGCGGCCTGCACAAGTGCATGAGGTCCAGGAGCGGCCTGCACAAGTGCATGAGGTCCAGGAGCGGCCTGCACAAGTGCGTGAGGTCCAGGAGCGGCCTGCACAAGTGCATGAGGTCCAGGAGCGGCCTGCACAAGTGCATGAGGTCCAGGAGCGGCCTGCACAAGTGCATGAGGTCCAGGAGCGGCCTGCACAAGTGCATGAGGTCCAGGAGCGGCCTGCACAAGTGCATGAGGTCCAGGAGCGGCCTGCACAAGTGCATGAGGTCCAGGAGCGGCCTGCACAAGTGCATGAGGTCCAGGAGCGGCCTGCACATGTGCATGAGGTCCAGGAGCGGCCTGCGCGCGCAACGAAGGCCCAGGAGAGGCCTGTGAGTTCACCTGAGACCCAGAGGGGGTCTTCCACGTCTGCTGAGACCCAGAGGGGGTCTTCCCCGTCTTCTTCCGGACCCAGAGGGGGTCTTCCACGCCTTCCGAGACCCAGAGGGGGTCTTCCACGCCTACTGAGACCCAGAGGGGTCTTCCACGCCTACCGAGACCCAGAGGGGGTCTTCCACGCCTTCCGAGACCCAGAGGGGGTCTTCCACGCCTTCCGAGACCCAGAGGGGTCTTCCACGCCTACTGAGACCCAGAGGGGTCTTCCACGTCTTCCGAGACCCAGAGGGGGTCTTCCACGCCTTCCGAGACCCAGAGGGGGTCTTCCACGCCTTCCGAGACCCAGAGGGGTCTTCCACGCCTTCCGAGACCCAGAGGGGGTCTTCCACGCCTACCGAGACCCAGAGGGGTCTTCCACGCCTACCGAGACCCAGAGGGGTCTTCCACGTCTTCCGAGACGCAGAGGGGGTCTTCCACGCCTACCGAGACCCAGAGGGGGTCTTCCACGCCCGCTGAGACCCGGAAGGGGGCGTCACATGAACTTACGGTCCCCCACGACCGGGTGGGGTCGTCACCCTCGGTTCAGGACCCTGCAAGGACTGCACTGCCCCACGGTGGGCCAGGACTTGGGCGGGCATGTGACTCGAATATTGTTGTGCCCAGGCTGCCTTTTTGTCCCCTGTTCCATCCCTGGTTTTTGTTAATCCCTGTTCCTGTCATTGTTTCTGTACGTGTCTGCATACCTGTCCGTGTGGCTGTGTCATGTGGTGTACTTTCTGTCCCAGTCCCTGTGTCAGTCCCCCCAAATCATCATCCATTTTGTCCCGGTACATGTTTCCACAGTCCTGTCCCTATTAGCCTCTGGTCCTCAGCTCCCCAGTGTCCCTAGCCCCACTCCTGTGTGTAAACCTGTTCCCCCTAGTCATGTTCCCAGTCACCGTTATTTTTCCGATATTGTCCCTCCTGCCCTGCCTGTTAGTCATGTTTCTAGTCATGTTTTCCCTGCTCTGTGCCCTGAACTCTCTGTCCCTAGAGTTTCTCCCAGTCCTATTTCCCCAGCTTTGTTGAGCCCTGGGTCCAATGCCCATGTCCCTAGCCATGCCCGTGGAGTGCAGTATCGTCTTAAGTTTCCAGTTGCCCTTTGCTTCGTGTTTTTCTGGTCAGTGTTTGGTGTGTTCGTGCGTGCCCGGTGAGGCACGTTTTGGGGGCGTACTGTAACGGTGGGCTCCGCCCCCGCCCCTGTTTTGGTTTTGTGTTCACGCCCTGTCTTCTGTTACTATGGTTTCCTTCTGTGTTTTCGTGTCGTGAAGATTGTCGTCAGCTGTTTCTTGTTTCGGTTTGTGTATTTATACTTCCTGGTCGTCTCGTGTGTTTTGTGGGTTATTGTCGCAGATAGTCGCATGTCACGTTGTTCCATGTCCCGTTGTCTATGTATGGATGTAAAGGTAAAAACTATCGTAGTGAAATGTTAAAGTTGTTCGTTAGTGGTTCTCCTGTCTGTTTAGTTTAGTAATAGTTCTTGTTCTGTCGCACGTGCTTCTCGTTGTCATATGTGCCCTGTGTATATTGTTACGTTGTTGTCTTTCGTGTATTCTATATAAATATATTCTTATGTTCTCCTTACGTTCGTTTTGAGTCTCCGGTTTAGTTATATGTAACTCACGTCGAGCTCCTGCGCCTGCGTCACATACCTCCTTAAAGGGAAAGCGTGACAGCACGATGGGTTCCTTTTGAGTCTTGGTCCTGCCAAGGTTTCTTCTTAATCCCCGCCTAGGAATTTTTTCCTTGCCACTGGCGCCCCTGGCTTGCTCATTGGGGATCTAGACCCATGCATTTGTACAGCTGCTTTGTGACAACATATGAAGTAAAACGCGCTATATAAATACGATTGACTTGATTTTTCCTGTCCATTGTTGTCATATTAGCATATGTATTTGTGTGTATTTAAGCCCTGTTCCATCATTTGTCAGTGTTTGACCCCATGTTCTACACATTAATCCAGTGTATGTATTAGTTCTCTCTGTCACAGTGGCGAGGAATTTTAGGATGCAAAGACGAGTAATCTTGGCGTTAACACACAGTGATTTATTTAAATTAATACAATAAGTGCTATTGTGCGCCGAACAAATATACACATACAATGTGTGTGACTCAAACAAAGACGAGCACGGGACACTGCGCAAGCACACCTTAAATAGACGAACAACACTAACCCCTTGTGAAGACGAGACAAGCTACAGGTGGGACGAATGAACACACTCACACCGGCACACACCCACGGAAATACACATATGGACATAGACAACAAGAACACACGCCCAAAGGGAGGGGTCCGGGGCTGAGAGTGACACTCTCACTATCTTTTGCTTTCTTTGGATTGGTACCCACTGAGTCTTAGGTGTTTATTCTGCGTATTTAGTCTCCATGTTAGTAACATTTCATCTGGGTAACAACTCACCTCTGCATACTGCCTTTGCCCTCTCATTACACTTTTCTGAGGCTTTTGTTTAAATGCAAAGAATTGTCAGTGCAACCATAAGGAGGACCTTATCTCCATAAATACCCTGCAAACATTTTGCAATATCTTATTGTTTTTGTCTGTTCTGTGGCTAGTAACCTTAACCCATTTCTTATCCCTAGCCCTATTCTCATCCCGAGGTTTGCTGGTCTTTTATTAACTTCCAGTCATGTGCTCCACCTCCCTGATCCACATCTCTAAAAAAATATATATCATGGACCATGTAATATTTATAAACAAACCTTTTAAAAAGAGCTTATTTGATTCAATTCAATTCAATTCAAATTTATTTATATAGCGCTTTTTACAACACATGTTGTCACAAAGCAGCTTTACAAATTGTATGGGTCCAGATCCCTAATGAGCAAGCCATAGGCGACAGTGGCAAGGAAAAACTCCCTAAGATGGCGGGGATATAGGAAGAAACCTTGGGAGGACCAAGACTCAAAAGGGAACCCATCCTCCATTGGGCGGCCCGTTAGCACCAGATCTGATGATCTGATACACTGAATGACAAAGAATGAATTGATCGAGATATGCATGTTCTATTGCTCACCTGTTGATCTGTTGTAGAACCCTTGAACAAAGGCTTGTTCACAGATTGTGGTTATTTTCATAGCTGTCTTTAGTTGGGGCTAGTGATGGCTCTACAATGAATCTCAGTGACAGCTTATTTTCTGACAATAAACTCAATTGTCCTAAACTGCCAAATTCAATAGCGCTAAAATAGCCTTTAAGCCTTTTTTATTTTGCAAAATTTAATTTCTGAACATGGGTTTTCGTCTTATAACATACATATAATTTCAACATATGTCCTCAAGTAGAGTAAATATCTGCTGTTATAAAATACCTCTGGAAGTCTGTTATGATTGCTATTATGGGTAATGTCAAAACAAGACATTCTCTAAAATGACAGCACAGTTAATTGTACAACCTGGTAAACGGAGGGAATGGCTATTGTGAGTGCACCCAGATTCACTGCACTCATCACACTTATTTGCACAGAGGAAATCTCTGAGGCAGCACACACCAAATAAAAAGTCCTCCCCCCACCCGCAGGGCGATTAAGCATGAGGCTGTTTCTACCAATTAGAGCTTTCACACTCCAGACATGCACACGAGAACATGGCCATTTTAAGACTGCAGAGGGCTAAACAATCCTGACCCCGTGTGCACATACACTCGAGTATGTAATTACCTCCAATATAGGCCAAAATCTGATCCGTGAGCTTTTGCCCTGATATATTCTTACCCTGCATGTAGAGTAGCTTGCCTTGGCACCACCACAAATGGGCAGTTAAGTATCAGAGTCTGCATATCAAAGGCATTTTCCACCAGGTGTGATTTCATGTGATTGTGATGCCTGACTGAACTGGTTTTCCCTCTCTCTCTCTCTCTCTCTCTCTCTCTCTCTCTCAACCTATTTAAATATTACATAACATTCAGGAAGTATCCACTATCACTATATTTAAATATTAATTGTATACTCTCAATATGTTATTTCCTTAATTACATCATATAACTTTCTAAATAGCATTTCATGATGTAAAGGTAAATAATTAGAGTAAAATTAAATGCTAATTAAAAGAGCAATGTTAATCAAAATAATATTTATTGTTTTTGTTCCTTTCTGTTCTGATAATTACAGTAATACGAATGTTATTATTATAATCAAACAGCCATCAATTACTGGAAAGCCCACCACACATTCAGATACAGTATTGGTCCTCTCAGTATTGGTCTTCATCTCAGGTCTTCATCTCAGGTCAGCTGGAGAATAGAAAATAAGCAACCAATATGCCAATACGACAGACAATCCAGAGAATGACATTTCAACACTTGTCAACATGGGAAGCTGTCAGTCAGATCTCACACTCACAAAAGGTCTATAATTTTATTTAAAGTGAATAATGATTACACAAACATGTATGATGACTTTGTTCTTATAGATGATTAAAGTGAATAATTGCAATTGCCTTTCTGCTAATAAGTATTTTGAAATATGGGACAGGTAGCGTGCACTTTTCCAGGGAATTCTCACAGCAGGACTGCAAGCTGTATGGCCATGACTATGCACTGACTCCTGTATGCCCGCTCTCTCTCTCTCGCCTTTCTGCTCCTGAACAACAGCTGATTAGTTGTGCTGCAGCTGAGATATATGCAGAATGGTGCATGGTAGCAGAGTTGAACTGAAAAGCCTTTCTCCGCTCTCTGCTGTTAGGGGTGAACCTTCCTAAAATGCAATGTCTTGTAGCACTGGTTAAATGAATATCTAGAGGCAAATGAAATCACAATAAACCTGCTAGCAACCTGCATCTGTTTAACATACCTGAAATTGTAACAGGCTTTTTGAAAAGCAAACAGGTGACAGTAGATATAGGTTGCTGAACTAAAGAGGTGAATGCCATTATAACACAATGAGTTAGTGTAAGATAATTTCAAACTCAGAACCAGATTCTGACCTCAGTACAAGATTCTGATGGAGCCTTCTCCTGGGAGCAGGATACTCAACTTCCTTTAAGTCATTAAAAAACAGCCTGGTCAATCAAGCATTCCCGTTGGTTATTAGCTAGTATATAATTTATTTAACACTTGAGTTTAAACCTTTTAATCAGTCTAATAGTTTGGAGTGACCCTGATTTTTTTAGTTTTATGAAATAAGCCCTTTTCCCCTTATTTTCTCTGGTATGATTAAGGGCTATATATGCTCGTGAGGATTCCCTTTGAAGTAACTCCTGTTTAAGTTTGCCAATAATTCACTGCTATGGAGTAGACTTTGTCCAGCTATAAAGGGCCTGGGGAATGCTGACTCTAAAAAATACACAATGAATTTAAGATTATGCAAAGTTAGATGTTGCTAGGGTGTGTCTGTGGATGCTAAGCTACTAAATGTACTTAAAGCTGTAGGAATGGGTTCATGGGAAGTGTTATACATCTTATTTCGACAAGAAAAAATTATTTCTTCATCTATACTAAATGTATGATTTCACATCCAGTTTACTAAATGCATTAAAAAACTACAGGACCAGTTTGTATATCAGGTGCTACTTTCCTTTTAACTTCACTGGTTAAAACTGAAGTTTGCCACAATCACGCTTTGGAAGCAGAAGGTGTCCCTTGGAGTTGGCTGGCAAACTATCAGTTTTGTACAAAAAGCATCTATTTCTTTTCTCTCCTACCAGAGCTACTCCCAGCAGTTTGTTAAAACAAGGCAAATAGAGATATGCCCCATATACCATATAACTGCTCTCTGTTTAGCTGTGAAATCCTGCACACATTTCCAAACAGTTCACTGATAATAATCTTTGTGTCCTATATGCATACAGAATCTCAATGTCTCTTGCCATGCCATGGCTGAAATAAAATGTGAGCTAACTCAGGACTTTTATAATAGCCTTCTTTGAATTCTGTATCTTTAAAATGGCTTTGAAATCCACATTTCCATGCAAGATAACTTCCCAATAAAAGTCTGCGTGAGTAGCTTTAGGACTTCATGTAATGGCATTCCCCATGGTTGTTAAGCAGCTAACAGTCATCCTCAAATGGGGAACAGCATAGAGGGCAGGATGGCTAGATGAAAATGAGATACAAATGAGATATCATGAATACAGTCATAAGCCATAATGGCTGTGATGGAGAAGCATTGGGGTGTCATTAGGATAATAGCTCTTAAGGCTGTTTTAAACCAGCCTACACTTTCAAAGTGTAAAAGTCTTGTTGTACCTCCAAGGGAAACTGGAAGAATGACTTCAACCAATAATGTTTGTGCAGCTTATAATAAATGACAGTAAATAACTATTAATTTGCATTATGCAAATGAAACATGCTAATGGGCAACTATTATCTTTCATCCACTGCTTACAACATTACTGTTGCAACCAAATTATCCCTTTAATAAAAAAACTGAAGGTACAAAAAAACAGAAGGGAATTACAAATGTGGGAGTGCTTGATTAGATATTTTGGCAGGGTTAAAATTCATTCCATATGCTCGGATATGTCTCCTTCTCGGATATGACCACATTCTTAATTATAAATCAAAAGCTATAAAGATGACCTTGCTTCCTTCAATAAAAATGGATTACAATACTGTATATGATTTTAATGACAACTGTACAGCACCTGACTCCTCCCTCGGGTGTGTGTATTTGTGTGGTCTTACGTCCGTTCATGTCCACGTGTGCTTGTGTTTATGTGTATGAATGTGTGTGTGTGTGTGTGTGTGTGTTCATTTGTATCACCAGTCCCTTGCCATGTTATTGTGATGTGTTACACACTAATTTGTGTATTTAAGCGTGTGTCTCGTCTATGTTCTTTTGTCAGTTGATCCTGTCTGACTCATATATGTTGGTGTGTTTCCTGTTTAGTGCTAAGCGCTAACTGCTAATATTAAATATTGTCCTTCACATTGCTGTCGTACCGGGATCCTGCCTTTATCTGTGCAATGTTACAGCTCCTAATTACAGAGAAACCCTTTGGATAAGTACAGCCACTCTAAAGATCAAATCCCAACTTGAATCAGTAAATTTCCTGCACAATCAATTCATCATTGACCTCCAAGTGTATCATAACACTGCTGACATAGATTTGCACAATTCGTCTGCTCCTCTGCATGCTTTAAATGCGATAGATAGATAGATCTCCCCTCTCCCCACCAACCTACAAACATAAATACATATATAAACACATACATGCCACACAGTGCAGATCAAGTAGGCAGTTCAGTGGATGTCACAGAGGACAAGGGGAATGCATTCAACAGATGGAGATTGGACAATAAAATGGTCATATGATCCTCTTTCTGGTGAAATTTGTTATGTTTGATTTTACTGCTGTCTCCAGAAATATACTATACTATAGTGAACCTGCAGCCAGTGCAATATCTCACATACGTTAATCAAAACCGCTGTCAGCATGGTAGTGCACAGGCAGGGCGAACTACACTTTCACAATGAGGAGTAGAGTATGTAGATTTTATTCACACCCACACCCACACATGCACTCCCCCCCCCACACACAGACAGACATACGAGCTTTCTAGAGTCAGTTCAATGGTGAATCCAAATCCAGACATTATTTCTGAATCTATGACAGCTGGAAATACAGAAAAACCCAGAGATGCTGCAGGTTTTTGAAAATGTTCAGGTCTTAGGAAATTGGGAAAATGGCTTAAATTTATTGTAGTGTTAGAGCTGAAGGGATTTTACACCTATTGTAATTTTACATCTACAGTTCTTTTATTTTTTCCCAATGTAAAATGGATCTGTTTCACCAGTGTATGAGTTTTCATAGGAAATGTTCTCGCATCATTGCAGTTTCCTGACAGTATGTTAGAAATGCAGAGCTTCCTGCTGTATGCAAGCAATGTGCTCTACTGTTGACAAATGCACCTTCGTGAAGATTCGTCTGGAAATGTGTGTAAATATCACCATATGTTAACTTTACTCCCCAAAATCATTGCACACAGAAACACAATAAAAGAAACCTGGGGCTAAACAATATTTAAATTCTCAAATTTTTATATGTACTGTACATCTGGCATTACAGTTCTGAAAATTTCATTAGTGATGCAAAAAAACTGGTAAAGCACATTAAAACAGCTCAATGCATCATTCCTTATGTGTGTGTTTGTATGTTGCATATTACTAAGACAGTACCATAAGAATAGTAAGCTCAGTGACTTTCTTAAACATATACTTTTGTTTCCAACAATTTCTTTACATACTCTTGAAATATAAGGTAAAAATGAACAAACCTTTTCCTGCCTGACGGATGGCAGTTGGGATCAGCTTGCAGTAAGCAGATGGGTGTGTAAATGTAAACCTCTTCACACCCTTATGCTTCTTTAATGAATCTTTGGAGCTCTATACCCTAAGCCTGTTGGACTTCTGTTAGTGAGCATCCTGGCAAAAGCTTTAGATTCTTCTAATTCGTCTTCTAAACTTTTATTTCATCTAATTAATATATTGTTTGTATACAACTGTTTGAAATTTGAGGAGAGAGCTGACGGTGTAAGAAAAGAGACATGGCAGGTGGACTTTTCACTGCACGACTAAAACACTGGAACAAATCCCATTAATGAATACAATAATTCTGATGAGGCTGTTAAAATCAAATTAAAAGTTTTGCTTTCAAGTTGTTCTCCCTAAGATAGTCACAGCCAGCCCCATTTGTTATAGATCTATCACACAGTGAATACGAAGGCTAAATGGCTATTGAGAAAAAGCCAACCACTGCATTTTTTTTTCAGCTGAGTCATGTAAGTGTGCCTTAGCTTGACGTAGTTAGGCGTTAACATCTGTATTACAAGGCCATTCAATTAGACTCTGATTGACTACCACATTTCTTGGATTGGGACAGAACCATTTATACGGGTATAGGTAAGTAGTTGTGTAGGACAGTCACAGCCAGCAGTAGGACTGTGTTAACGATCCTTCTTTTGTATTCTCCCTGAATAAGTCTCGCTCCTCTCAGCACTTGCGTCTGCAGACCAGGACATCCCCAGGAAATAGATTTGTCAATTTCTACAAACTGTTGTGTAGGCCTAAATAGAAAGAAGACTGAAGATAGCCTCCACATACAGACACAATAGCAAATCTGTTTATCACAGAAATGCACAGACAAAATAGCTTAAACCGTTGAACCTGGAAATTGAGCAGCAGAACATCCATGTAATGCTGTTCAGTACTGTTTGCTCTGGAATTAACTGAAACTCAATCACCTTTCTGAGTGGAGCTACTTCTGTGATATTAATCATAGGCACGCTGATTACTTCAAGGAGAGCAGCTTCTCTGTATTGGTATCTATTGGTATCTTCTTCCTCCTCTAACACTGGACCTGAGCCCTGCTGTCTTCAGCACCCGTTCACACTCCAGCGGTGGGGAATGACTGACGGTTTCACAAGACATTATCTTGTGAATTACTGATTAAACCATAATCAGCCATATTTCTAACCGTAATTATTATTTAATATTATTATTATTTACATAACACAGTGTGATTACATTCCTTTACTTTAGAAATCCATTTCATTTAAAGATCTAATGTGTGTTATGTATAAAGAAAGGTGTTATATACATTTTACCTACCAGTTCTGTGTTCTTATGTTATGTGTTCTCAAATGATACATTTTTTGAAAAGAGGGAAAACATGTTGAGGGTTTATGTAGCTCCTATATCATTTTGAAAAAAATGTACATTCTTACATGTAATCGTATTTTTTAAGAGCATCTGTATTCTGACCACACCATATGTTGGAAAGCGTCTTTTATAACTATAATGATTTCATAACATGCACCTAGTCCTTTTAAATGTATTCAGTTTCTGCCCATGCCACTGAAAAATACAGGATATCTCCAAAGCCCAGTGTAGTCATGGAGAAACTGGAGGAATAGGTTTTGCAGACCTCACTTTCTGGGGGAGTTCATTTCTACTGGACTGGCAGCAAAGGACATCCAGAGGAGGACACAGGCAGTGTGGTAGGCTTGCTGTGAGTTCGGAGACTTTCAGTGTCTCTCATCTTGTCAAAATGCTTACTTAAATTCATTCACATCTACAGCTTCCTAACCTGCCAGCTGAGAATTTATGATCTCTTAACCAACAAATAAAAGTGCAATCACTATCTATAAGTCTAGCATCTGAGATTGCCTAACACAGGTGCAGATACACTGTCACGCTCAGTCCCGGACCCTTTGGGCGTGTGTTCGTGTTGTCTATGTCCATATGTGTATTTCCGTGGGTGTGTGCCGGTGTGAGTGTGTTCATTCGTCCCACCTGTAGCTCGTTTCGTCTTCACAAGGGGTTAGTGTTGTTCGTCTATTTAATGTGTGCTTGCGCAGTGTCCTGTGCTCGTATTTGTTAGAGTAACATGTTATGTGTATCTGTTCGTCTCGCACGCGAAAGCGATATATGTTAAATATAAATAAAGCAACTGTCTGTCAACGCCATGAGTACTCGTCTTGCATCCTAAACGGCCTCGCCAGCGTGACATACACAAGGGGAATCAAAGGGCATGATCTTATCAGGGCTAAGGATTCAATTAATTTTGATTGCCTGAAATCACACTCTGATTGCATTATTTTTGGACACTAAAGATATTTACGATTTAAACGCAGTTACTACCTGGTATCCGACTTCCCTGATGTAGTGTTCCCTTTGTGCGGCGGCCATTTTGAGCCGATTTCTAAACAATTTGTACTAATATACTTTAACACTAGTTATGGTAGTAAACATGCTGTGTTATGGTAGTTATGGTAGTAAACATGTAGTAGTAAACATGAGTGGCGGGTGTGTCAGTGGAAGACACTCAGGACAGGGCTAGATGGAGGAGTTTGATCCGCTGTGGTGACCCCTAAACGGGAATTGCCGAAAGAAGAAGATGCTTTAACACTAGTTATCTCAAGGTGTACATATAGCAAAATGATAATTCAAACTGAAGTAGACAGTTGAGCCAACATATTGATTCACTTTCAGGCTTATATTTCCATAATTTGGCTCCGTGAGAGCCTCGAAAACAGAAAAAAAGTCAAAAAAACGGTTTTGATTTTGGGGATTTAAAGTGTGTAAATGTACACTGGTGATGTCAAATCTGTCATGCTCTGCTTTTTCTGATTCAACAGGGTGTTGTCTGACAAAATAAACAATATTGAACATATACATGGAAGTACTGAAGAGCTGCACAGTATTTTCCACAAGGTGTCCCAAGCCTCGCCAAAGTGCCATGCCTTTATCCAAACATGCCACACCCTTATCCAAGACGTTGGCCACTATTCATCAAGAGCATGCAACATTTTTTTTTACTAAAACAATACTTCTAATAATTTTTACAATTAAACAATTAACAATAGTTCTAATACTTCTAATGTTCTAATACTGCTTATATTCTAATATTTAGTATGCATTCTCTTATTCACAACTGCATCCTTCGTAGCTCTTCTTAGCCGTTTTTGGATTGATGTGTTGCGCATGACATTCGAACAACATGGCATAACTTCAGCTAAATTAAACATTTTCTTTTTCCATGATGTCCAAAAGTATATGCAATCAAATTATAATATACGACTGCTACAAAATAATGTATGACTGCTTCAGTTTCACCAAAAAGAGTCGATCGCGTGTGCTCTGGAGAGTTTAACTTAGTTTAGCTTAGCCTAGCTTAGGTCAGCATGTTTACTACTGAAATGGCTTGATGTGTTGCGCATGAAATTCCCAAAGACAAGCAATCACGAATCACGGCAAGTGAGGCGTTAATTTTTTCAGCTTCAAATGAGCTATTGGCTAGAACAGCTATCAATCGCTTCGAAGGCGTCAGCTTGTAGCTTTTGCAGTTACTTGATAGCCCCCCCTCTCCCTTCCCCCTTTACACCTCGCCAGGCAGAGGTGTGAAAGGCTGTCATTCAAAACCACCACCACCCTCCAGACCAATAAAAACTACGCAATTCAAAAGTAATCAGATGTAGCTTTGCAACTGGAGAGCAGACTACTTAAAACGACGCTCCGATGTCACTGATAGGTCGAGAATTTTTGGTTGTTCTCAGCAAAGGATTACGCGTTTGTATAAGATGTCGTGAGCAAGCAAATAAAGGTATTTACCAACATTCCATACCCTGTTTGAAAGTGTGATACTGATGCTTTGATAGTAAATGAATTTTAGGTGACAAAACATGGTCATCTTACTTCGTAGACTTTTTAAAAGGACAATTTAAAGGGCGAGTCAAATTGCATGTGTAAACCACATGGTGTAAACTCGGTGTGTTCAGAACGGGATTTCTCGCAAACAGTTGCGTGTAGATGGCTGAACATCGGTATGCAGTAAGTTATACTAGTTCTAAAAAATAGATTTAGTGTGATGGGCTTGTGTTTTAAGAACTTTCGATATTATTAGTTATTTTTATGCGGAAAACTGATTTTGCCCGGCGACAGGACCACTAGAGGGCGCAACTGCACAAAGAGGTTAACCCCTTTCCAGTGTGTTTTAGGTTTTCAGCCTCCTCTATTCCCCTGGTCTGGAGAGCCCTCTGATGTTCCCTCCGTGGAAGACGTAGTGAACAAACCTGGGAGGAGGCCCATGTATGGCTGCAATGAGCTGTCCGACGACAGAGGATGCAGGACCGTCGCCGTAAGGATTGCCCTTAATATTTACCTGGGCAAAAGGTATGGCTGTCCAGAAAAGAACCTTCAGTTATGAACTCCCTGTCACAAGCTGAACCCCCAATACATCGGACCCTTCGAAGTCCTGCGAAAGGTCAACCCTGGGTCGTATCATCTGCTTCTCCTGCCTCAGTACCGTATATCACCCACATTCCATGTTTCTCTCCTAAAACCTGCCTGTCTTTGCGTTCGCAAAGAGTTCCGCCTCCACCTTTGGATGTTGATAGTTCCCCAATTTACCTCGTAAACTCTCTTCTGAACAGCCGCCGGGGCCATATTGTCCAGTTCTTAGTGGAAAGTTACGGACCTGAGGAGAGGAGTTGGGTAGATGAGGACGATATTGCTCATCCGGGACAACCGCCACGGCCAAGGGGCCGCCCATGGTGACGTTCTGGTTTGACGTTCTGGTAGAGACCACGATTCCCCGCGTCAACACCAGAGAATACGTAGATATGCAGATGTTTATAGTAACGCAACCCAATAATACATGGACATGTATATCTAAAATATTAGAACACATAAGAATACATGGCGCATGGTGTTGGCGTGGTGGTGGCAAGGCGGTCTGGGTTAGATTCTCGGTCTGGGCTGCTCTGTGTGGAGTTTGCATGTTCTCCCTGTGCCTGCGTGGGTTTTCTCCAGGTACTCCGGTTTCCTCCCACAGTCCAAAGACATGCATGTTAGGTTGATTGGTCACTTTGTTGGCCATGTGGTTAACTGGCGATCTGCCCATGGTGTACCCTGCCTTCGGAGATGCTGGGATTGGCTCCAGCCCCCCCGTGACCCTGACTAGCAGAAATAAGCGGTACGGATAATGAATGAATGAATAAAGGTGTTATGATTGAATCAATTACATCTGAGAGATCCTAAGTCCTGCATTTACATCAGTCACAGATCACTTAATGTTTGAATGTTATAGGCACAGGATTCATGATCTTCAGTTGAGGGTTCCTAAAGAGCTGGTGAAATGGACACTGGGTGTTACGGTTTTACTTAAGGGGGCGGGACGCATACGCAGGAGAATGAGAATTTATTACATACACACTGGAGATTCATACGAAACGAGGAAACGTAGTATTAAAGTTTTACACACAAACGGGAGATGTACACGAACGAGGAAATGTAGCATTAAACAAACGAGACATCTGAACGTACAGGATAACAACATGACATAATAGACTAACGACTGCAATTAAGCACTAACAAACACCAACTAGACAGACAGGCGAAACACTAACAAGAAACATAACGCAAACCAGGAAGACAAAGCACACATGAAAACCGAATTGGAACGAACAGGGCAATAATAACACAGAAACCATAGCGCGGGGCATACAACCCGACAAATACCAATAACATCATGTCAAGTCAATTTTATTTATATAGCGCTTTTTACAACACATGTTGTCTCAAAGCAGCTTTACAAATTGTATGGGTCCAGATCCCTAATGAGCAAGCCAAAGGCGACAGTGGCAAGGAAAAACTCCCTGAGATGGCGGGGAAATAGGAAGAAACCTTGGGAGGACCAAGACTCAAAAGGGAACCCATCCTCCATTGGGCGGCCCGTTAGCACCAGTCCGTATTTGTGAACAAGAGGTGGTTCTACAGTTATAGCTTAAAGTTCTTGTTCCCCGGCCAAGTAGTCACAGTCCCTTCGGTGCAGATGGTGCACCTCAGGTAGGAGCCAGCATCAGCACGTCCCCTTACGGCAATGGTACATCCAACCCCGGCATCAGTACATCCACCGGCGAGCCAGACCATCTCCCAGGTGCTTGTAGGTGCTTGCATGCAGTCGTCTTGGGTAGAAGCATGCAAAAAGATGGACAATACAGACTGAGTGTGAGGATGTCAGTTTAACCACCATTGATTTAAATGTACATAGCTCATGTGCCAGTGATTAGCATGTAGCTCCGGCAGGCTAATCTATAGCAGCTTAACTAAAGGGAGGGGTCCAGAGGTGACCACAGTCATGAGGGCTCACTGAGACATTGCTTTCCAGTCAAGTCAGTCACAACTAGAGTGATGCCATGACACAGCTGGATGACAGCATCAGCATCTCAGATTACCAGAAATGTCAACGTCTGGGGGCGCCTGAGCCCCGCACCTTACTAGGGGAATATTTAACTGAAGGCTTGATTATATAGGTGAGTCTTAAGTCTAGATTTAAAGATTGGAACTGTGTCAGAATCTCGGATTGGAGAAGGAAGGCTATTCCATAATTGAGGGGCTTTAAAGGAGAAAGTTGTAGCTTCTTTATGGACTGTTTAGAGCATCCAATTAGAACACCATTACAGTAGTCCAATCTTGATGAGACAAAAGCATGGACCAGCTTCTCTGCATCAGCTAATGAAAGTAAGTGTCTCAGCTTGGCAACATTACGTAAATGGAAAAAGGCAGCCTTAGTGACATTGCATACATGTGTGTCAAATGAAAGATCCGAATCAATAGTGACACCTAAGCTTTTTGCCGTAGACTTAGGTGTTACTGAAAACCCATCTAGGGTAAGGGGAACATCATCAATAATCGAAGGGAGACAAGGGAAATGTAGGGAATATAAATACAAACAGAAAACGAGAGACAGCTGGGAACGATCAAGACAGGGCGTGACAAACAGAAGGGTAGCCAAGGAAACCAGAAAACAGGGCGATACTAGACAGATGTAGATACCATGCCAAACCAGTAGGTGGCTGAACCACTGGCGTTACATCAAACAAGCTTGCTTCGACAGAAGAAAGGGTGTGTCTAAAGTACGTGAAATTCAGGTGGTTAAATACCTTGATCAGCTTTACCATCTCTCTCTCTGGTTTGACCTGCACCGAGGTTAGACCTATTTAAGAGAGACTCCGCTCTCTCTCTGGTTTGACCTCCACCGAGGTTAGACCTATTTAAGAGAGGATCCGCCATATCTCTCTCTGGTTTTCTTTATTGCGAGCACGCAAACTCCGGTACGACTAACGGCAAACAGCTGAAAGTCGTATTGCTTAATTAACCCTTAGATGCACAAGTGACTGGACCCTACACTCTTCCATAAGTGGGTCAAAAATGACCATATCAGAATCAATGTGTTTTTATGCCATTTTGGTTAAGAATAATCACTTCTATAATATTTAGTATTATATTTAGTACCACACAAAAATTATTTTATGTTTGAAGTATATTTATTTTTTACTTTTTAACATCTTTGAAAAAACATTTCCAAGAACAGTAATAGGAAAATGTGAACATTGCAAACATCCATTGTGTGTGTGTGTATGTCTGTAACTGACAGGTCCTCTCTCTTTTCCCTGTTTTGCCTACTTCTCTCATCACTATATGCAGTTCAGACAAACTACCTGTTTCTGGCTGTGATCATTGCACACAGGAACATTGCATTTCCCACACGTATTGCTGACTTTTTGTTTTTTTTTTACTTGGGCAGATCTGACACCTCTTTCTCTTTGGTTGGCCCTGTCTGCTTCTGTCCTGTGGCTGGGGTGTGGCTTTTGTAACCCCACACCTTTCCATTGCTTTAATAATTGGGGTTTGCAGTTGGGGGCAGCCTTCCAGTTGATTCCTCATGTCTAAAGGCTGCCATATGGTCTGTTTCCAGTCGGAAGGCTCTGGTCCTCTTATCATTGAAGCGCAAAGTACGGCGAATGTCTTCAAATCTTCCAATAGCCATAGTGGCCTTGTACATGGGATTATGTAGGGGACACCCAAACAGCTCACGGACTGATACATCCCAGTTCTGTAGGACACAACATTTCGGTTGTGTATCTAGCAGCCATGACACCTTGGATGAGGAAACAGAGTAATGTTTTCAATAGATCAATATGTAGCTACATAAATAAACACACACACACACACACACAGACACTAGGTAGTTAGCTAGCTAGTGTTAGTTAGTTATAAAGTAGGCTAATTTGTAGATAAATAATAACAGTCATGAAAGACACACAAACAATATTATTATTATTCATATCATATTATTATGAAGATTATACTTACACGTAATAGCTATTGCTGTGTAAAATAATCTTCCTGAGGGATGACACTTCTGATATAGTGGACCACAGTTAATTTATTCCTGACAGCCACCGTTGATAAGAATCAAAGGTTTCCATTGGATTCCATACAAAATGCATGCGGGTCATTTTTGACCCACTTGTGGAAGCTTGGGGTAGTAATATAAAAACTACAATTTCTCAAAATGTATAAAAGATAAGTTAAAAATGTAAATGGCATTATGTCAAAAACATGTTTTTTGAGGAATACCTGGAAAATGAAAAGCTAACAAATTTTCATTATGAAGATATTTCAAGAAAACAACCTCACCGGTCATTTTTGACCCAGTTATGCATCTAAGGGTTAACAAGCCCAAGTAACGGTGGAATCCAACAACTGACGTCGCCACAGCAACAGATTCACCTATCAAGATTGCTAACGCGACCACACGGACTGACACAAAGGCGATCAATTCCCTGTTAAACCGTAGATGAGACTCACATTCCTGGACTCCGTATCCAGAAGGACTATTCCCAGGACACCTGGACGACGTCGCTTTTATCAACGAGGAACCTGTGGTGGAAATTCCCTCCTAATTCCAGGATAATTCAGCGAGGACGACGAAACCACTCAAAATCCTCAACACGAGAGTCTAACCGCTGGGCATAGCTTTTCAAAGGGCATAGTTATTTGAACTGCAGACTTAACCAAGTTTCAGTTAAGACATTCTGTTTTTATGTTCAGCTTTCTTTAAGACAATCCAGATATGTTCATACAAAGTTCTCTCTGCTGTGCATGCGATCTCTGTTTAATTTATAACTGATATAGTCTTCCCCATTCTCGGACATACCACATTAATTTTTAGTTATTAAGCCAGCGCCATTATCCTTTGTTCGGACCACGTTAGAATAAACCAGCTGAGCTCATTAACATACAGCCACGCTACTCTACTGTTCAAAGTCGGCGCCATTTTAGTTTCTTTATTCTCCATAGGAGAACAGAGATTACAACTCCCGCCTCCTCACACTTGCACGACTGCCCAAGCGCGCGTACACATTGTACTCTCCCCCTTTTACACATTCACACACACTCCCGTATATAACACTAATATACGTACAAGCACATTTAACTACCTTATATGACATCTCCACTTTTTTCATTGTATGTTTTTTTTTTATATATAACAGCAAGAAAAACTTTAACTTAAATATAACATCTGTTTTTTCTAACAGCACCAATCCTAAACCAAGGTTATCTCACACTGAAACACTCCAGCATACCCTAGTGTCTAACTCAAACATGGTGCCTTTTTAATACTGTCACATTTACATGGACACAAATCAACATTACCAACATTACCAACATTAGTACAACTTTTGTCCTTTTTTTTTCTTTCTTTTGTTGTCCTTCACCCACACCCCCCCCCCCTAAAGGCCATAGATTTGTGTTAGACTATAGGTCGAGCCTGTTGACTGGCTTACACACTCTACCAGACCTGGTCACGGTCGGAGTAGGTAAAGGGTTTGCACATGTGTCCAGAGTGTCACTAGCAGGAACAGTGTCTACAGTAGTGACATCCGAAGGATCTGTCCCTGTGTTGTGGTCAGTTTCCGCTCGGACAGGTTGGGAAACTGGCCCCAACTGAAGATGACGACGATTCCGCCGCAGCTCAGTTCCTTGGTGTGTTCTGATGACAAAAGATCTTGGAGTTGTGCTCTCACTTGAGACCACTGCTGGTAAAGACCATGACTTGTCATTGTCCAGCTTCAGGAACACAGCGTCCCCTGGTCGCAGTGCAGGTAAGGACCTGGCTCCATGACGACGGTTGAAGTAGTAGGCCTGTTTAGCCTTTGCCTTGCCATCCTTCACTTTCACTGCAGTCCTATTGGGCCATTTGGGCAGGAGATTTTTCTCCAAAGTTGGGAGTGTAGTTCTGATTTTTCTCCCCATCAGCAACTCGGCAGGACTGAAACCAGTGGAGGAGCCTGGAGTGGACCTATAGCTCATCAGAGCCAGCACCGGATCTTCTTGTTTGAGAATTTTCTTTGCTGTTTGTACAGCTCTCTCAGCATGTCCATTGCCTTGCGGATGGTGAGGGCTAGATGTACAGTGTTTAAAATCAAGCTGTCTTGCAAACGCCTGGAACTCAGCACATGAGAATTCACAACCTCATCCGGAATACCAAATCTGGCAAAGACTGTTTTCAGGTTCTGAATGACTTGTACTGGTACTGGTAAATTACCAGGTACTGCTGGTGTTTGTACTCACACAAATCCATTGCGATCCTCTTCCAGGGTCGTTCCGGAAGTGTTGTACAGATGAGAGGTTCCCTTTGTTGTGTCCTTTTCAGTTCACAGCACACCTGACATGATGTCACAAGCTGGCTTAGTTCCTTACTAAGTCTGGGCCACCACACTGACGAATTTGCTCTCTCTCGGCATTTCACTAAGCCCTGGTGCCCATCATGGATCTTCTGGAGAATTTCAGCCCTCATCACTCGAGGCACAACTATCCTGCTTCCTCTAAGGACAAGGCCATTATACACTGATAGTTCGTATTTCACTTGGATGTACTCTCTTGCAGCCTCGGGCACACTGCTTAGGTGTTCAGGCCACCCAGTTCTTATGAGCTTTATGACAGACAACAATTCAGCATCAGTAGATGTAGCTGTTCTGATTTCATCCATCTTGCTTGGAGATGCAGGGATCCCCCCTACTACACTAGCCACATAACATGCTACATCGCTGTGTGTGTCCGTGTCAATACTCCTGCAGTCCAACGGACTACGTGACAGGGTGTCTGCAATGATCAGAGTTTTCCCCGGAGCATATTCTGCAATGGGGTTGAATCTCATTAACCTCATGAGAAGACGCTGACAACGCAGAGGTACATTGTCAAGGCTGCGGTTGTTGATAAGTGGCACTAATGGCTTGTGATCTGTCACAAGTTTAAACTGCTCCAGCCCACTGAGGTATCTGTCAAATTTCTCACATGCCCACACGCCAGCCAAACTCTCCTTTTCAATTTGGGCATAGCGTTTCTGCTTCGGTGAGGCGTCTGGAGCAGAATGCCACAGGTTTCCACTGCTCTCCATGGAGTTGAAGGAGTACCCCTCCCAATCCATAGCTACTCGCATCTGCTGACACTGCAGTGGGCTTATTTACATCATAGTAGGCAAGTACTGGTGCAGTAGTCAGCAGCTCCTTGATGTTTTCAAAAGCTGTTTGTTGTGCATGGTCCCATGTCCATGTGTTCTTGTTACTTTTAAGCAGCTCATACAGTGGTTGCCCTACTGTTGAGAGGTTGGGAATGTATCTTCCTAGATAATTCACCATTCCCAATATTCTTTTCAACTCTTGCACATCTGCGGGTGGGGGCAGCTGCTGAATCGCTTCCACTTTGTCTGGGTCAGGGCGGATACCCGACTGGTCAATGAGGTGTCCGAGGAACCTTAGCTGATTCTGCCTGATGGAGCATTTCTCGCGGTTTCATACCAGCTTTCTCAATACGCTGCATTACCATCTCCAGGCGACGATCATGCTCCTCTATTGTAGCCCCATGGATCAGAATATCGTCCATAAATACCTCAACACCCTCCAGCCCCTGCAGTGTCTCCTTCATCTTCCTCTGGAAGATTTCTGGTGCACTTGTAATGCCAAACGGAAGGCGCTTGAAATTGAATCTTCCAAAGGGTGTGATGAAAGTGGTGAGCTTACAGCTGTCTGGGTGCAGTGGTATCTGGAAGAACCCACTGGCAGCATCAAGTGAAGAGAATACGGTGGCCCTGCTTAGTTTTGCTGTAATCTCTTCAGTAGTAGGCAACAAGTACCGTTCTCTTTTTACAGCCTTGTTCAGCTTCTTAAGATCAACACATATACGAACTTTACCTGTGCTCTTCTTCAGGACTGGCACCACGGGTGCGCACCAGTCAGTTGGCTGTGTCACTCTTTCAATGATATAATTTCTCTCCATCCTCTGGAGCTCATCTTTGACCTTTTGCAACATAGGGAATGGTACACGCCGTGCCGTGTGCACCGCAAATGGCTGAACATTGTCTTTTAGCTGTATTCTCACAGGGTCAGTCTTTAATGTGCCATGCTCACCAAATGCTTGTAAATGTCCTCTGCTGCACACCAATTCATTCACTCTTTTCACCAGATTCATTTTTACTGAGAGTGATCTGCTGAGCAGATTGCTTACTGTGCGTCCACGAATTACATATGCTGTGAGTGGATGGGTTTGTCCTTTACAAGTCACAGTGCTCTGTATTTGCCCTATGCACTGCAGTTCACCACCAGGACTATCTAATGGAATATTTGCAGTCTCTAATGGTCTTTTGGGGATAAGTGAGTGGTAGGTCTCCTCGCTAATGATGCTCACATCAGCGCCTGGGTCGATTTTAAAATCAACTGGTGTGGAGCCCACCAGCAACTTCACAGTCCACTGCTCTGATGAACCTTCTGCCTTACTCACAGCTCCCAGAAAATATGACTGCTCTACTTGCTCAGTCACCTCACTCACAGCTTTTCTGTTCTGACACACCCTAGCCCAATGTCCAAGTCATTTCTGTGTCCTTCCTCCTCAAATGCGAACGAGCGGTAGACGTTCTCAGCCTCGCTCCCCATGGTGTATATCAGGCTACTCACTTGCACTGCGCCATCCTCCTTGTCCAGTTTAGTAGCAGTTCTGAATCTCACAAAACGCTGCTTCCAATCCGGCCACTCACCCGGCTTGTCAAAAGAGAAGGTTGTCGGGGGATTAAATTTGGCCATAATCCGTTCACTTCTGACACCATGTAGAGGAATGAGACTGAAACTGTACTTCGTTGTGAACCTTTGTTTTAATGGCGCCCTCTCGTCCGTAACAGCCTACACACAGTATCCTATGTCACTATCCTTTTCTCCCTGCCCCCACTCCCACTCCCGTATATAACACTAATATACGTACAAGCACATTTAACTACCTTATATGACACCCCTCACCAGTACTTAAGCCCACAGGTCGTGCTGTCCAGTGCTGCTGTCACGGGTCTCGGGGGAAAGGGGTGTGACGCAGACGCAGGAGCACGTAGGTAATTTACATAAACTAAAACGGAGGGGAGACTACACGAACTTGTGGGAACAGATCAGAACTATATTTAATAAATACAACAACGTAACATAAACCACACAACTACAAGGCAAACCAAAGACGACAGAACAAATAACTAATAAACACTAAACAGACGGGTGAACCATAAACGAGTAACTTAACATGAAATTACTAAGTATAGACACTAGCGAACACGGGGAAACAGAACAACGGTAATATTAAACACACAGGGAGGACCAGGGAGATAAACCTAAACACGACAGATATATAAAGGGATTAGACACGAAACAGGGAAAGCACGACTCGAACACTGAACGGAGTTGGACAAACTGAACACGCAAACCACAAGAGAACCAAACATAGACACGAGAGTACAGGGAACTAGGCATTAGCAAACATAGACATACGCAACCGCAACATCAACAAACATAGCATTAAACTTTACAAACGTAACTAGACACCAAGACCTTACAACAGCGTGAACATGAGACCACGGGAAATACGACAATAACCTACCAAGCACAAGAGACAACCAGGAAGTATAAATACATAAACAGAAACAAGGAACAGCTGACGACAATCGTGACGACACGAAAACACAGAAGGAAACCATGGAAACAGAAGACAGGGGCGTGAACACGAAATGACAAAACCAAAACAGGGGCGAGGGGCGGAGCCCACCGTTACAGCTGCACATTCGACGAGCCTGTGGAAGAAGTGACTGCTGCCATCCAAAGGAGAAGACGCCTGCTGCTATTCTGATCCTACGAGCATCATCTTAGAAACGCTAGCGCTCTGCGCTTTACCTTTCTTATTTCTGTTTAATTTTGCTATAACGCCTGAGTATTTAAGTTGTTCCTATGGAACCAATAAAAGATCTTTCGCCACAACCTACGCCTTCCGCTGCCTACCTAAACCCGTCTCAAAACCATTAGTTACCTTTAGTTGAGAACTAAATGTAGTGGTTCTGGTATAATTTGAATATGAGACTGATTCTAAATTAATGAGACTGATTAATAATTAAGGTAAAACAAATTAATCTACTTTAAAGGATTAGTAGGTGAAACCCCTACACAGACAACACAAGAAACAGGCAGAGGGCGGAGCTAGCCATTACACTGGGGTTTTGAGGATAATGATCCTTCCCTTGGTTGGAAGGCTGTCGAGTTTGGTGTCTTTGGAATGCTCTCGCTGAGTTGCTTCCTCTAGGCTGGATTTTGATCCAGTGTCTGTAGTGGATGCAAAGTTATAAGGATCTCTGAAATATTTGCACCTTTAGACATGAGTTTAACCAAGAATTTCCAAGAGATGGCAAATTGGGGCTGAAACCTTGGGGAATCAGACAAGGCTGGATAGTGGAATTTATGACTGAAGGTCCTTCCTGGGTTTGTGGGCTCTGGTGTCCTTAGGAGATGTCACGGTATGGGAGGCTCTCCCTGGCGGGCGCCTCCACCACAGCGGCAGTTGTCCTGTTGTTGTTGCGTTGTGCTCGTCCCTCAGGTGGGCGGTGCCTATGATCCCCCTCACCTGACGGTCAATTGTCTGTCTATATATGTCTTGTCTTTGTACCACTTGACTGCTGGTTATTATATCTTTCATTCGGATCGCGTCACAGGTTTTTGGTTTGGGCACGTTATGCATTAAACCCTTCCTTTTCCCTAAGACTTGGCATGATCGCTTCCTTTTTGTTCGCACTCCCTTTAGAAGAGAAGACCATTGTGGGTGTGAGTTCCTCAGGGCAGAGGTGATGGGTATGAGGGTGATGACCTTTTCATTCCTTGTTACCTTTCACATACATTTTAAGGGATTAAATGAGGTCAGTCTCTCACACTTTGCGAGGGGAGGTCATCTCTGTGTGTCGTGATGGTGAAGTGGCTTTGGCTATCTCCACTACATTGTCATCATTGTGATCACCTGTATCCATTTTTCTCCAATGTATCCATTTATACACTATATTAAAGTCTTATAAACCCTCCCCCACACTTTTACGCTACATAAACCTTTCCCGTTCCCTTAATAACCATTCCCACACTGTTCTATGCATGTATTGTACCTTTACACTTGTCTGTACTGTAAAACATTTTGAATTCCTAAAAAAACTTGGGTACTGTACATAGAACTTGCAAGATGTTTGGGTGGCATGGTAGGGGTTGAATTAGCTGCAGTATTCAACGAGAAAACCACAGAACAAAATCACCACACTGCAGACAAAAAAACGATGCTCCACGTGAAACGGCTGAGCTAGAGTGTAGAAGGCGCGCAGACCCAGAGATGAGGAAGCTGCGCACAGACGAAACTTAAACAACTCGCCACTGTACTGAGCCAATCAGGCGCTGGGATACAAAGCAGCACTATTTAGTTGGTCGCTTCTCCTGCAAGCAACCTAAAGGTATCAGCTGATCAATGAGATGTCTAGCCTCAGCCACTGTAGGAAAGCTCTGCAGACAATTGTCGACGTAGAAACACTTCTCGACCGAGAACCTTACCTCGTCCTCAGGTTGGCTGTTATCCGCCACGTGTCGCTGCAGTGCAAACGTGGCGCAGCAGGGGCTGCACGTTGTGCCAAAGGGGAGCACTTGCCACTCGTACACTGCCACAGGCTCGTCTTGGGCCACGTCACGCCATATGAAACGTAGTAAGGCGTGATCCTCAGGGAGTAGGCGGACTTGGTGAAATATGCCCTTGATGTCACCTGAGATGGCTACTGCATGCTCACGGAATCTCAGCAGGACTCCTAGCAGAGACGCTCCTAATGTTGGTCCAGGTAGTAAGTGTTCATTCAGGCTCTGCCCTTGGTGCTGATGAGAGCAGTTGAACACTAATCGGTTCTTACCATTGTGACTGACCATGTGATGGGGAACATACCAGGCCTCCCCTTCTTCAGACAGCTGTTGCGGCTCGAGCTTAGTCACTGATCCTGCCTGAATCAGCTTCTCCATCTCTACCTTGTAGGTACTGGCCCACTCAGAATCTCTGGACAATCTTCGTTCAACCCTCCTTAAGCTGGATGACAGTGTCCTTAGTTGCTTGAAGGCAGGGCATGTTCTTCCGACGGAGCAGCGGTGTGGCGTAACGGAGGACACCATCTACGTCCACGCGTGAGGTTCGCATCTCAAGGAGGCTCACGGCCTTGTGATCCTGCCTGGAGCGGGTAACCAGCTTATCACTCCTAAAGGGGACCGTATCAGCTTGCCATAATTTCTCCACATATCCCTTCAGCTCATTCACCTGAGTTGGTACCGATGTCACCAAGCAAGGGGTCTGACGGTCTTGAAGAGCTGTATTGGCAGACCAGCCAAGTGCTTGTATTTTCGCTGGAGCTGCTCCATAGGGTAGGTATGATCTGCTAGGTCAATGCGAGCTGCAGTGAATGCACCTGTAATGTGATACTTCCGTTTGGGGTTGGCGGGAGAGGAGATCGAGAAGGACACTGATGTACCCTGGAGGATTTGCGCGTCTTGTCGTATGGTACGCAGTTAGGTTTTCTGGGTCACTTTGCAGACTAAGCCTGTCTGTAGCAGCAGGTAGCAGCATTGTCCTCTCTGAGCCGTCATCTAAAACAGCAAAGGTATCAAGTGTCTGGTGGCCGTGATGAATGAGTACACGGACAACTTTCAACAGGACTCTACTGCCTGCAGTGGGTCTATCAAGGTAGAGTACCTCGGTGGTCGAGCTCTCGCTATGTTTCTCCACTGTGGTGAGCTTAGCTGGTCCCCTGGATGATCTGGCGTTGACCTCATGAAGTACCTGTAGGTGTTTTCCCTGACACACGCCGCAGGCTTTCTTCAGGTTACACTGCGCTGCCTGATGCCTCCGTGCACATCGCCAGCATCTCCTGTTGGTTCTTATCCAGTCCGCTACCTGTCCTGCGGTGAGCTTGGATATCGCAGAACACTGGCTAAGGTAGTGCTCTGAATTATCACAGAAGGGGCAGTATGGCTGGCTCTTCCCTGGTAAGGGAGCTCGCTTAGTTGTTGAAGGGCTCTCTTTCTTTATCGCTTCACCAGCTCCATGCAGCACTGTGACTGATCGCCTTCCCTGACGTGGTTCCAGCCTTGGCTTCTGTCCTTACCTGGTCCCCTTTGCCGGTAGTTGGCCGTCTAAGTCTTGGCACCAGGCTTCGTAGTTCAGCCACGCTGCAAGGTCAGGCAGGGTGTAGCTGGCCCCGGAGTGATGAAACATGCGACGGCGAAATTCTGCTCTCTGCTCGGTTGGTAGCTTACTTAGCAGGCGGGCCACATGGGAGCCACACTGTAATTCCACTTCTCCTTCGGGGCCTAGAGTTCGGAGCATGCCTACCAGTGACTGGATCTGGAGCGCAAACTTCTCAAAGGCAGCAGTGTCTCCGCATCTCACGTCTGGGGAGTCCATCACTGTAGCGATCCGCTTCAGTGCTACCTGATGGGGCTGGCCGAATTTCTCACTCAGCGCTGTCATAGTATCTGTGTAGGGTTGTTAGGGAGTGCAGGTAGGCGTCTGCAATAAGCGTAGCTTCCTCCAGTTTCAGGTGATCTACCAATACCTGATATTTGAATAGCTCAGTCCCGTCAGCAGGCAAAAGGTTCTCTAATGCAATCTTCAGGCGAGCTAACTCACTCGGATCTCGATTTATGAAGTTGGGGATGGTGGGACGAGGTCCTCTGTAAGATGTCTCCGCCATGGAGGAGCTGAGGGGGAGGGATTGTGTGTGAAGAAGTGGCTGCGATCGAGCAGAGACTGAAGGCTGTGGGACTGTCGACTGTCGTTCAAGGTGTAGCCGGCCCATTGGTAGAATCCAAGAACTGGGTGAGGGTGTGGAGACCTTCGCGGTTAATACTTGAGGTGAGCGGGTAGTCCCACGGGCATGGCATCTTTCTCCTGTGTTCATGTCATGAGCTGGAGCATGGGTAGATGTCTTCGCTTCAAAGTTTATGCTTTCGTCGGTTGCCCTAGCCTCCATCTTGATGGCCTGAAGCTCTCTCATTATCTGATCCAGGCGGTCCGTTAGCGGTTGATCACTAGGTGGTTGCACCTCTTCTGAGTCGTCTGGCCAGGGAGGTGGTGCAGGCCAGTCATCCTCCTCGCTATCTGGTTCACTCCTACAGGATGGCCACATCTGTGTTGTGATCGGGTCCTGCTGCCCAGCACGGGTTTCTTGTTTCAATTGTGTGCTATGAAGAAGACCTCGTTCAGACTGGAGGTGACGAGCTGTGTCCACAAGCTCCTTCATATCTGCTCTGATTGCGCGAAGTTCAGCTAGGTCAGATGAAATGCACTGCTGTGACTTTCGTAGTAGGAGGCGTTCATGTTGAATCTCCTCCAGCTCTATTCAGTTGCTCTCTTCAAGCTGCCGAGAGAGAGAGTATGAATGTGGAGTAGAGTAGTCTCGCAGCGCTCCCTTATATATTTGTTCTGAGCGTATCTGAGATGCCCATTGGTTCTCTGATTCGTGCGTCAGGCTGGTGCCAAGGTAGCATGCGTCTGTCTCTGTCCAGGCCTCATCATATCTTATGGGCTGGTGGGGTGGTGAACCGTGAGTGAAGTTGAGGGGGGTCATCTTGCTCCTTCCCTCCCAATGCGGATTCCGCCCATCATCGTGTCCCTGCCTGTTGGGATCATAACCGGCTAACATTACCTCATAAACAAGTTGGGAGCCGCAGGCGCCGCTTGGGACGTGTATCCTGTGTCTCTTGTTGAACTGTATCCATCTTCAGGGGGTAAGCTCAGCGATTCGGCTCGAAGGACCATTAAATGTAGTGAAGACTAAGTTTCTGAGTGAGAGCTGGTCACTGGTCTGCTCACTTTGCTGAGTGTGTCGGCCAGAACACCACTTGAGGCCAGGATGTGTTCAACATAGGCTTTATTGCTGAGGTTTACAGGCAGGAAGAATTCCAGGGTGGCTGTGTATGTGTGTGTGTTTGTGTTTGTGGTCTGAAACACAAGAACAGATATAACAATGTATATCATCTCCAATTACATGTAACAATCTCAATATTGGAGAACACGTAATGAACACGTAGTGTCTTAGCACCATCCGGTGGCAAACATCCGCAACTGTCTCTGTGATTCATTAAAACTGCACGAAGGAGTCCTTAACTGCTCATAACAGCGAAATGATCTGCTGCATCAATACGTATCAAGTCCTCGAGCGCGCACAGCCATATGTAGTAGACACAAAGAACAGGTCTAACTAACAGAGGAATAACACGCTATTGGCTAGCTTATGAGTTAGCTAAACACATGCGGTGAGCACACAAAGCGGTGATCACTCGAACACAGATGTGATTATATTACATGTCCACATTACATCCTCCGTCATCCAAAATAACATAGAACTTATGTCATGTACGCAAGAGCTATATGCTCTACACAGCCAAATCCCTCTCGTTTATGTTGCATCAACTCAAGTGACGACACTGGAGTGAACGTATCTACCGACGGAGTGGCGCTGCTGAGAGGTGACGCAACATCCTGCTAACTAGACTCTTGCGCCACTGTAGGTCCTTTTGTACAACAACCCTACTCACTTTCCACAACAACCCCACACCATAATCTCCCCTCCACCAAACTTAACAACCCCACACCATAATCCCTTCTGCACCAAATTGCCCTTCCAGATGGCTCTCTACTCAATGCCCATTCCATGAAGCTCTCTACTCAATGTTCTTGAGCTAATCTGAAGGCCACATGTAGTTTGGAGGTCTGTAGTGATTGACTGCAGAAAGTTGTCAACCTCTACACAGTGTGCACTATGTGCTTCAGCATCCACTGACCCCACTGTCATTTTACGTGGCCTATCACTTTGTGGCTGAGTTGCTGTTGTTCCCAGTTACTTCCACTTTGTTATAATAGCACTGACAGTTGTGTCATAAAGCACTTTACCTTCCTCTCTACCTTAGGCTAGCTCTATCAGCCACAGTCCTGTATTTTTAAGGTATAGCTACTTGGTGAGGTCTGGAACTTAATTTCACTTGAAGTGTTGGTGTCAAAGTATAACAATGCAGTTTTAAATTTGGGAGGAAGGTTCACGTTTTCTAGTCCCTTCAGCAAGAGACATCTGTGCTGTTGTAAGCAACCTACTGAAGAGGAACTTTAGAGCTTCACATTTCAATTCATTAGTCTTCCCGAGCTAGTTGTTTTATGGGTATTTTATAACCATTATAGTACCTGGATAGCTAATTGTTCTTTCAGTGCATTTAATGATGGATGTCAGCACTCTGACACTAATATTTTTACATGAATTCATTTTCCCATTTATTGCTAATCTTTTGTAATGGCATTTAGCAATTAGCAAATCTGTACTTATGAAACATGATTGATGCATATGTTAGTATTATTAACAACTTTACATAGATGTTTAAACATTGATTCATTTTTATTTTATACATGATGGTTAAAAGGTGGTTAAATCATAGTATCACATTCACATCAAGCATTCTGAAGACTGAAGGTCTTTAAAAAAAAGCAGAATAACTAGATATAATACAACTCATTTTCACCCTTCTTTTCAGTACAGACTATATCATTTTGGGTTAGTATGAAATAAACTTCCAGCCACATTTGGGATGTTGCTGTACAGACAATTGTCACAGTGATGCTCCCAGACCCCTCCCTTTGGGCGTGTGTTTATGTCGTCTAAGTCCATATGTGTAGTTCCGTGGGTGTGTGCTGGTGTGGGTGTGTTCATCAGTCTCACCTGTGGCTCATCTCATCATCACAAGGGGATAGTGTTGTTCGTCTATTTAATGTGCGTTTACGCAGTGTCTTGTGCGCGTCTTTGTTTGGAATGTTTGAATGTCGAGTCGTGTTTTCTGTACACGTTGTTGGTATATTTTCTGTAATAAACGTTACGTGAAGGAGGAACTCTGTGGCGTTCTGTTTCAAACCCTTAAAAATTACAACAACTCCATGGACACTGCTGCTGCACACTGTCATCTAAGACAGGATCAAAGTAATTCTGTTTCCAGCTTTGCAAAATGCATGCACACAGGTTTTTCCCCATCTTTTTTTAATTAGTTTCTACCAGTTGCCACCACTAGCTGTAGCTTCCAACCCCACCCCTAAGACACACAAAGTAAGCCATTTTCTTGAGCTGCTGCTCTAGCACCTTCCTAGACCTAGCGGTACGCATGCTTGACCCTCTGTGCTACTCATAACGTGCTTGAACACAGTTTTGGCCTGTAAGTCACATAGTCTATAATCCAGGACAATGACGTAATGTCCACTTCTGCTGCAGTTAGCTTATCCTTCAGCACTGAGGGATAAATGGTTTTAAGGGCACTGGAAAAGTCAAAGACATGTCTGTGTTTCCTGTCCTCACTATGCAGCAGGAAGCTCTGGGTAGCAGGTACATTACAGCATTCTCCATCTCTGCATGTGTTCAGTAGGTAAATTGAAGGTCATTGGATTCACCTCTGTTGTGAGGTGGTTTAGTAACAGCCTTTTCAGGGACTTAATTGGATGGGATACCGCAGTGCTGTAGGTCTGTAGACTTTAAGTCTTTAGTGGGACACTTTTTATAGACTGACACAGTATTTGATTCAGACTGAATTCATTTAGTTAATTAAATTAATGAATTGATTAACTCATTATTTTAGTTATTTTACAAAATATGAGTTTTCAAACATCGGCATCAAGATACACTCAGAATAGCTATGATAGATCTCCTAAACAAATTTTGAAGGTACTGCTTCCTTCATTTCAGTCTCTGTTTAATTCACTGTTATGTCACCATGATAATAGATGGCCCAGATAATGAACTCTTCAGTTAAAGGTTGAAAACCCAATTACATGTCAACTTTTGAACCTCATCTCCCAATTAAAATTTACACATCCACACAGAGGAATTAGATATCCCGAAGTGAAAAATTAATTCTGATCTGTCTAGGTAGAATATGCTGTTATTAAGACAATATGATTATATTTCAGATCATTATTTTGATCAATATGTACTTTAGGCTAAAATATAAAGAGTGTTATATTCCACATGCAGTATTACATGAATATGATATGAAGGCTTTCCCCAAGAGGCAGCTATGAGTTACATATCAGACACCAACCTAAATCAAAATGCATGCCTGAGCATTTCTGAGCAGGATGTAGTAACAATGTAAACGCTTGTCAAGGAGAGTGGCTGGCCAGAGTTAGGGTCTGTGTTTAGACAGGGTTAATGTTACATTTAGGTTAGTATGGAATGAGGGTGGTGTCTAGATGTAAAACAATGAAAGATTACGTTTGGGTTAGGATAGGGTTAGGTCAGCATGGATAGGGGGATATTTCCAGTTACATGGCTGAATTTTTATTCTTACACATAATGGCATGTTAAGATAGACAGATAGAGAGTGATGTAAAGCAAAGAAGTGGGAAGGAGTGAAGGAGCATGCCCCCTGCTGTAACTGTGACAAACATCAGCAGGCAACGGCACCCTCCCTGCTGAGACCTCACGCTCCCAGCTCAGCCACAGTGGGGCGTTTCAGAGGCCTTCAGTCACACAGCAGGATTCCAGGCAGACCCAGATGGACCTACAGGACTGCATACTGCACCCACCTTTAAGCGAAAATGACCACTTGTGCCGCTGTCTCCTGAGTTGCTTAATTTACTGGATTTAATGAAATGGGCAAAGCAGCTGAACCTTTCTGAAAGCCACGCATTTCTGATTATGCAATTCTGACACCAGATAATTTTTCAAATATTGTATTCACAAATGTGAAAATTAAATGGCTCAATACACAACTTTTCTACTACAAATTAAGCTCATTATGAAAATTACATTCCTTCCCATTGCCATGGATCCCCAGGTGTAATAAGAAACATAAGATAATGATACCCTTCTAATTACTGTCAATTAAGCGCTAGTCATCTGAGTATTGTGCAATGACTAATTGTTCCCACTACTAGGAAATACAACTCATAGAGACATTTTTGCTGTCTTTTTCTGCTATCGTAACTCTCTGCTCTCCAGATATGGTACTTCATATGATGAGCTAATCAGGGTTTCAAGGGCCACACAGGTAGCTAAAATATAATTACATTTAAATGCTATGTGCATAGAATAGTGGATTTATGTTTTCTGTTTGAATGAATATATGGAGATTGGGAGAGGGACTAAACTGGGAATGTGCTTGATGATGCCCCAGTTCCCCATCACAAGCTGGCTCCCTGCTAGCAGTCTGTCTGTGCTGTGTAACAGCACTGTGTATGTCCCTTCTAACTAAAGTTAGACCAAAACTGGGTCAGGTTTCACTTCAGTGGTTCTCGAGTCTCTCCACGTGAATTTATGAATGGCTTGCATGTGTAAGTGACAATGAACGGCAACTTGATGCATCCTTTTCCAGAAAAACACAGTGATCACAAGAACAAGCGCCTATAGCTGATAAATGGAACTGACCAATGTTGTTGTATATACCCATTTCTGAGCTATCGGGTCTAGGCTGTGGGGTCTGGGCTGTCAGTTCTGGGGTGTGAGGTTTTGGGCTGTGGGGTCTGGGCTGTTGTGTCTGGACTGTGAGGTTCAGACTGTGCGGTTCTGGGCTGTGGGGTTCTGGGCTGTGAGGTTCTGGGCTGTGGGGCCTGGGCTGTGCGGTCTAGGCCATGAGGTTCTGGGCTGTGAGATTCTGGGCTGTCCGGTTTCTGAGTTGGAATATTTGTTCTCACGTTAGATGTTCCTCTCCCATTTTCCCTTTTCCTGCAAAGCCTCGGAGGACAACATTAATCATTTCCAGTGGAAGTGACAGTCAGTGAGTCCCAAATGGTAGGTGACAAAGAGAAATTAAGCCATTGACCCCTTTGGATGTCATTATGCTCAGATGATGGTATAGTGCCCTGGATTTGACCTTGGTGCTGTGAGGGAATAATGCTGTTGCCTTCACTTATCTTGATTCTTGTTTTAGAAGCTATTGGCAGTTGATGATGAGCAAGCTTGTACATTTTCTTGTTTAGTATGTTACATGCCACAGAAGATAAACCTTCGTCTTTTGTTCTTAAACATATGTGTACATATCTGCTTGGGTGTAATGGAGTAAGGTGTAATGGTGTAAAGGTTATAGGTAACTTTACTACAGAACTTGCAAAAGTTCAGGAAGCCTGAAATAATGATAGGACAAAACAAAACATTTTATATATTTAGCCCATTTGTTTCTGATGTTTGCTTAGTTGACTTGACTGTATCACTCTCTTTGAGATTTAAGTTTCTTATAGCATTTTACAGTTCTTAGAAAGATATTATTATTGTGTTCTTTCTGTGTTTGAAGTGGAAAATGACTGAGCGTCTTCAAGTTAACAGTTCATTGTTTCATATTAACTTATTTGTCTTTAATGTTTTTATTTGTACTTGTATAAATGTTAAATAATTTCCCACATTTCACCATACTGCATTTTACTGTGTAAAAGTCAATACAGCTCTTGTATCAAGAGGCAGACCATGGCTTCTAATTCTTGTATAAATATTTAATTACACAGGCTTTTACTGTCTGGAGATCTGTTATATTATTTGTTGTGGATTTTATGGAAGTCTGATATGAAATGTGTGAACAGCCAAAGACCACAAACTTTTTTTTCAAACTTGTGTCCAGTCAAAAGAATGAGCAGATATGGTACTCTTTGGTGATGGTTGCTACTGTTGAAAAAGCCTAATTTCCTTGCACAGGGTTCATGTAAAGCTCACATATCACTGCAAGCTCACCATCTGTTCTGTAACAGATTTTAGCATCCACTGTGGCTGGCATTCAAACGCCAGTGCCACTCAGTGACATAATTCTGCTGTGAGGTCTGCTGGGAATATTCTTGATTCCTCTACTTAATATGTGCTCCAATTATAGGAATCGACTTTCCCTCCAGTCTCCTGTGTAATTTCATCAGCGTTTAGGGGAAGAAAGCATGGCACAAAAAGGCATCATCCAACAGTGTGCGACTGATGTGGCACTGAATGAATGCTTAATATTTGGCTGGTCTATTTTAAGACTTTTGATTCTCAACCCTCCCCACCCACTGTTATTGCACAGCTGTGTGTCAGTACTGGATAATGTTATTTTAATTGAATTCACCAGACTGGAGGGAAAATACCAAACACTTACATCTGTATCAGAATTAAATTGTGAAATTTTAAAATTGTGTTCTGTATTATCATATTGAATGCATCTGCTTTGCGATTAGAGGGTGTTCTTTTTTCCCAACAATAACAAAGCATAACAAAAAAGGGGGAATTTAAATGTAATGTATGTGTGAGGTGGAATCCCACTGTGAGGGGGAACCAATGTCCAATTGTTGAAATCAGACATTTTGAACGAAATGGCTTTGTTTTTCAATGTCATCACTGTGTGCCAGTGCTCTTGTGAGGCATGTAACCTAGACAACATGACAATGTGCACAAATTAGGCCTGAAGGGGGGGGGGTGCATGATTAATGGGATGCTACAGGGACGTATCCCAGGGGAAGGCGGATTTGAGTACCTGTGCTTATAAAAATCCTGTAGCGTCCCAGGGGTGGGGGATAGATGGAGAGAGACACTGATCGAGTTAGAGGGGGTGGAATGGGACATGGGGAAAGCCAGAGCAATACCACGGAGCCCTAACTGACAGCTCTCAATGAATTATTTTGTGCTTGTGTACTGCATGTTCCTGGACATCAAGTCAGGTTTGCTTCCATGCACATGAAGAGTGTATGAATAATAAAAATAATCTTTGCAATATTAAATACAAGGGCCAAATTAACCACGCAGAAATGTAGACACGACAGAAAAAGCAATTGCTTCCGAGAGTGTATCGTGGTCACATGTGACTTAAAAAATATTTGAGTCTATGATACCGATTAGAAGCTTTTGGTCACCTATCGAACTGGATTTGCGTAACGTAGAAGTAGGGGAAACCATGTATTACTAACAACAACGCCAGCTTCAATATAGTGACTTTTTACATGTACAACAAAAACTACAATCGGTTTGTGCTACGATTCAAGACACACTTGAGAACCAAAGGACAAGTGAGAGTTCTGACGTTAAGACAACATCTTAGTCCAGAGCTTAGCGTGCTCTTGCGGAACCCCTATTTCAGGGCGTGGAACGCTCCAAGCTGCTTCATTCGGAGCCGGCGTGAGCTTCACAGATTCTCAGACATACCGGAGCAAGTCAAGTTTGGATATCTGCGGAACGAGGTGCTCAGCTCGTGCTTGATGAGGAGAGTAACCCCAGTACAAATGGCTGTTATCGCGAGCATTTTACCAGTCCTGATCATAGCAAGAACAGGTATGTTTAAATTGTTACATTAAAGTCACGATAGCTGTGAGACGAAAAAATGGTATGATTCTGTAGAGAAAGAAATCTGAACAATTGCGCACAAGGCGCCTTCGCATTTGGGCGTTTGCCTTTCCTCTTAAAACGTGTTGTGGCTGATGGTTACTTGAAACCTATAAATGAATGTTAACCGTGAAGAAATAAAACATTTTATTCCAGCCGTCAATTCGTATCTACGCGTTTCACGAACTCACTGTAGTCTACATGGCCAATAAGGCGTGCATGTGGCATGCAAGGTGTCGCACTTTCCTGCCACAACCTATTAGCTAAAATAATCTCAAACTTGATTCCATAACTTTTTGTGTTCAACAGTTTATATAACTTTCGCGTCTGTTTATATTTTGAAATACTTAACATGCCTTTTCAAACAATCCCCAATCAGATATAAGCACTGAATTATAATTGGGATAGTACTGCTCAGTTTAGCATCATACAGTACGCATTTTAACCTTGTGTAGTAAGTTCTAATGCGGACTTTCGAGTGCAAGCGCAGGTGGAAATTATAATGAAAAGTCAACTGTGCCCTTTAGATCTAGCCTATTCAAATCGCTATTGCAACTCACGGCAAGGATTACTAAAGAAAACATTCGAATGTCTGGATGACTATTATTTGGATGTTGTTCTCTTCAGTTGTAGGATTTGGAATAGATCCTGAGTTGCAAATTGACATCATCAATGAACTGGACTTGGCTAACGCAACATACGGAATAACCCAAATTGCAGGACTTCACAACAGCAGCAAAGCCTTCCTCTTTAGAGGTAAACCTCTGCGTTTTCTTCTGAGCAATATAATATCAGCGGAGTAGCCCAGTCATTCGTATAGTTCTGAAAAGCAAATGTGTTGGTGACTCTAGACTTTTCATGGAGATAAATGTAAAGAACAACATCCTACAAGTTTTTTTTGCTTTAGTGGAATCGGTAATTTATTGAAGCCTTTGACTTCACAATTACCGACTATGGCTGACCTGTTCAGTGGAAATGCATGTTTAATATCATACGACGCTTAAAAAGCTTTCATATCTGGTTGGGCGTAAATCGCAAGGCTTTTCCTGTCTGCATTGCCACAATTATGGTGGTATTTAAGTTTTCTGTGATGAAACATGAAAAAGTCATCTACAAGGATGTAATACAACCGACCCAGAGGTGGCATGATATCACCATTTGCCGGATGCTAAGCCAGATGGCTGGTGAGAATGTGATCTTTTCACTTCTTCCGAGCGTCAGCCGTTTCTCTCTTCCTCCCATAATCACTGCAAAATCGACCGATAATTCATTAATATTTAGTTATTTGTTTATTAAAGCTTTATAATTATAACACTGCGGTCGATTAGTGGAATGTTTAACGGTAGAGAGAATCTCTATATATTATCTCTATAATCTCTATCTGTCTCATTTTCATGAAACTGATTTTCTCCTGAAAACGAGTTGATTCAGGGCACATCGAACTTTTTGGTATTTGATAGATACTGTTATCCTTGGTGACTTGCATATATTTATCACAATGTGTGTGTTCCTTGGGGATCCAACCCACAGTCTTGATGTTGACTTCTGTACCTGCTCAACTGTTTGCACTACAGGAATAAAATATATTTAGATTCATATTGATCTCATGGCTAATGAATTATCCCAAACTGTCTGAACAATAACACCGGACCAGATAAGGAAATAATACTGATTTGATGCTTTAGCAAATGTTTAGTTTAGACTGAGCATAAGGGATTGCACTGTGTTAATAAAGGTCATATTCAGAGGTCTGATCAGTATACAGTATTTCAGTATTTAGAATATAGTTTATATAATGCTCAGAGTGACTACAGTGACTTGTTGATACAGAAAAGTTAACAAATGACTGGGTTTAACTGCTTGGATTTTTGTTTATTTTAACAATTACTTTAGATAATTTACAATTTCTGTAGAGTAATTGTAAAATAACATGGGAACACCTAACCCTTAAATGGCTTGGTTTTTGGTCAATGTCCAATACTGCAATACAAAGGCACATCTGATTCTCAAAGACATCTATATACATACAAATGTCTAATAACATTTTAGATATGGTCACCATGATGTCCTTTGTTTGAAACTGCAGTTTGCCACATTGTTGCCATATTGTTGTGCCTTGGTGTTGAGATTTTAATAATATGTATATCAGGTATATAAGGCAATAAATATATCAAATGACCTCTCTACTGCAAGCATTGGAGTCTGTGTGAAAGAATTAAGTCAGGAATAAGTAAGCACCCCATAGCTGGTTAAAGCAAGTTAAAAGTGAAATACCAGGCATGTGACTTTAGTGTGTTTGTGATAAGGAAATTCATTTCATCCCTGTACTTGAGTTGTGACTTTTAAGAAAAGCACAAGCCTTAAAGTGGACTTGAGAAGGCGCTGTTCATTAAAATCATAATGTAGCTCATGTTAACCTGCCATAATACTAATATTCACTCTACCAGCAAACTGAGTTGTTGTGATGAAGTGGTTTTAGGGAAATCAGGCCAGTGTGTATTTCCACGACAACCTCAACTCATCAGTCAGTTTAGAGTTTTAATCAAGAAACGTTACAACAGAGGGAAGGTCATTGATTGCTTTTATCCATCTATGCGAACTCAATCTAGCTAGCATGAATTTACAAATAAGGTGATATGTTGGATCAATACATTGTTAATGGAGTAAAATCTCAGACAAGTTGTCCAAAATATCATTGGGCATATGTGTATATGTATTTTTGTATCATAGATTTGGTGTGTAGTATTAGAAACGCAGAGTCATTTAGTGATGGGCTTTTAGATTCTTTATTTTAGCTGATGCTCTCATTGAAGTGAATAACGTTTCTGATCTCATACCATTATTAAATCCTGGTTTCATTAGAGGCAGGGAACGATGGGCCCTTTACTGGACTGTATTCCACTAGAGGCGGACTGACTCTGGGCCCCTGTGCCTGACCTCCATGACCCCTGGTGCTCAGAAGTGAACCCGAACCAATGTCGGTGTGAATACTGTTGATTTGCAAATGGTGTGAGTTGGAGCCAGGCCTGAATCAGGCTTCCTGGGCTCTGATTAAACTATGTCTGGTCCTGATCTTGGGTTGGTGGGATGAAGGCCAACATGGAGGAGTCAGCCAAGCTCGTTAATCCAGCCGCTGCGTTGCGGCCTTTTCGGCAGGCTTGCACTAAGCGGTGTGTGTCTTTTTTATAAGTTGCTGTCGCTCTTTGCTTTTCTAGCCGACATGTCTTGTGAAGGAGCTGGTAGAGAGTTTTGTGTAGAGGTATGGTGCTGTATGATGAAACTGGAGTAAGAGGACTTTTATGGCCATTAGCACAACATGCTTCTCCATTACTGCAAAATACAAGTTGAGAGAATTGATCACACATTCACATACTCAACTTTTAAGTATCCCTATGCCCACATCCTGTAATAGGCTGGAATTAATTTTTGCACACCTAGTATGTTTTACAGTTATATATTATTTCAGTATCTGTACCTAGATGATATATGAAACTTCTACCAGTTTCAGCAAGACTATCACTGTGTTCTGTATAACAAAATGTAATTAACTAGCATGACTGATGTCTGAAAATAATATTGAAGAGAAAGTTTTGATATAGCTTCACTGTAGAATTAGTTCAGTGTTGGTTAATGTGTTGCCATATAGCCTTGCGAAAACACATACACAACTTTCATTTGCAAAGTCAGCTTTTTTTTATTATAGCAATGTATGCCTGGACTTGTAGGGAAATACCTTCTATATAATGTCAGGGAGAGGTATAATAGATGCTCACTGTTTGATAAAAAATGTTGATGATCATAAATGGAATTTTGTTTTTGAAGTTCTAGTAGTCCTCAACATGGAAACTCTTCTTAATCTAAATATTTAGCCCTTGTGAAAATTGGCAGCATCCAGTTTCTGGATAATTTCTGTCCATGGCGTTTTTGCTGCAGTTTGTATTTATTAGTCAAGGTGATGGCAGACCACATGTTTACTGTAGTGGCCATTTTATTTGGAACTTACAGCTGATGGCCAATGGTGGACTGGGGCTTGTCTTATAAAAGTTTCATTGATTGCAAGTTATTGAACAGAGATTTAATTATCCCTGTAAACATGGAAATTGTCTTGCATTGATTGGTTCATTCGGATGCAGTGAGTTGTCTTGATTGAGAGAATGGGAGGATTTAATCCCAATTAAGAACAGTTTTTATGAAGAGATTCCATCTGTTCTAAGTGCTTTTTCCCTCAGTCTCCTGAGGATAAACCTGTTGCAAAGTGATGTTTGACTGAGTATTTCCTCTTTGGCTTATAACAAATGAGTCCTCACGGTTGCATAAATCTAGAGTCTTTTCATTTTGTTTAACCTGAGCATACTTTTATTGGTCTCTAGAGAAGATGTATTGATCCTGTTCCCACATTTACGATATGCCTACATCAGACCAGAAATGCCTGGATAGCCATGACTGCTTTTGTGTGTGGAGTGTATTTGAAGTGCAGTGAACTTGTGGAAGAGGCTGAGCTGCATATATCTCTTACAATGTATGATCACAAGATAAATTACACAAAATGTGTGGATTTGGTGAGAGGGTCATAATGTAGGAGTGATCTGTTGCCCCCTCCAAGGCTGAAGGTGGCGCTGGGGTCTATTTGGCAAGGCCTAAAACAAGCCCGACTCACCCTAGCCCTTGAGGTCTGGCCTCATCTCCACACGGTTGCAGACAGGAGGCCATCAAGCTCTGTGGCCTGGATCCTGTTCCCAAGAGCAATGGAAGCCATCAAACTGCTCATATTTTATTTATGATTCATGTGGCAGGCTAGCTGTAGAGGCTCTGACAGCAGTCAACCCCTTTCAGAGAAGAACAGGAGTCCTAAAGCACTCAATCAGCTGCACATGCTGAGAAGGTTTCTCTGAGCTGGAGTTTTTTTCTTCAGTACTGCCACCATTGTTCAAATCATGAAGCGAAAGTGATCAAACTGTTGGGGTGGAAGATATTTGACAGCTAGTTTGCTTTAGGTTCTATTCATTTGTGAGTGCTACTTTTTTATTATTCTAGAGCTACACATCTAAAATAATTTTTCATTTTATTATGACAGCAACACGGAGTTTGAGAGGTGGAAGGCATGTATGAACTGTGTAGAGCTTGCCAGTGATACTACCCAGGCAGCTTGAATAGACAGCATGGAGGTGCATGCTAACTGCTCAGCACTCTCTGCATCATCGAACAGATGCCAAGGGTACCGAGACAGTGGCTGGCACATTGAACTCAGCCATCTTTTCCCAGGCAGAACATGAATACTGCTGCTTTAGTGTCCAGCCCTTTTTGTCAAATAATTTATACAGTGCAGTGTTTCTTTATTCCCCCAAATCTACACTTTTGCTAACATTGTTGAGCTCTGTCTTCTTTGATATGATGTGGAAATACTGTATAACCTTGTGTTGTGTTCTAATATTTCTTATTATATTTGAATATATCTAAATAATTTGACCTGCTTGGGTGTCTTGCTATGGAGAATGAAGAGGAAGACATGCTATTACATTGCCCATTGCACATTTTAGTAGTATGATCTGTAAGACTGTCTTAATTAGCTTGGCAAAACATTTGTGGACATTAGCATCTGACTAAATTAGCTCTGAAATCTACTGACTGAGCCTTTAGGTTTAGGGTTAAATTGAGGATTATAGGTATGTAATTAGAGGGGCAAGACAGAGGGGTAATTTTTTTTATATAATTTGTCAAGCCGACAAGTCAACCGGTCAGGAGGAGGGAAGAAGGGCCACACTGATAGTAACAGTGAAATGAGATGTGAGATACAACAGAGTGCAGTCAGTCCACAGAGAAATGTCCCACAGGAATTGCGCATTTTCATTACAGTGAAGCAAAATGATTCCCTACCAAGTACTACTTTGGGGCATGTTGTTAAAATGGAGGCTAGAGTAAAGTTTATACAGAGTGTTGTCTTGGTCTATGCAATAGTAAAACAGGCCTATTGTACCTTTTGTAAGCAGTGCTTGATTTGCAGCCATGCTTAAATGCTTGTTATGCCACATTAGTCCTGGCGAAAAAACTGTATTTTATCGCCATCGCTAAATGAGCAATATACACATCACAAAAGACCTGATGAATAAGAAAAAAATCACATGCAATCATAAATAAAACACATTTTCTTATTTGACCATTTGGCCAATCATTTTATACCCGAACTAGACATTAGCTACCTTCAAAGCCCCAGCCCCTGTATGTTATGTTCAGCTCTTTATAGCCATGTTTTTTTTCAGAACTGTTGCCGATCAGTCAATGGTACGTTGGCTTTCTTTCGGTCTCGGTACTGCACTTTTGTGTTTGGTTTCAACTCCTTCAGACTCCTTCAGACTCTCATTTGCTTCCTCCTTTTCCCCTGAACGTTCTATAACCATGACACAGAGTTTAGAAGGAAATATTTTAAAGAGGACTCTTCATTTTTATAGTTTATTTGTCTTATTTAAATGAATGCCCGTTTAATTGGTTGGTTATTGATGTCACGGAATGCGAGGCGTTCTCTAGAAAGGAGCCGGAGATCACAGGCGTAGACAGATACACTTATTTTGTATTTTTATTTAACATAAGCGCAATCGCGCAAGACATACATTAACGACGTACACTAACGACGTACACACAGATAACGACGAGCACGGGACACTGTGCAAGCGCACATTAAATAGACGTACCACACCAACCCTTGTGAAGACGAGACAAGCTACAGGTGCGACGAATGAACACTCACATTCCCACACACCCACGGAACTACACAAAAGGACATCGACACCAGGAACACACGCCAACAGGGAGGAGTCCGGGGCTAACAGTGACATAGCCCTCCCCCAAGGGGCAACTCCGCCCCGGAGGCCCAGCGTAGCCATGAAGCCACGGTCCCACACCAATGGGCGGTCCCGTGGTCGTCGCGAAGCTTATGCCTCCGAAAGACGTCGTTCCCCAAGGGGAGCAGCACAGCCACGCGCCTCAGACCACCCTCCCTGGGAAGACAGGGTAGAACACGTTAGACAAACAGGACAATGGCACAAAAACAAAAACACATACATGCACATTGACTAACATGAGTACAAGAGGAAAAAGGGGATTCGGGAGAAACACTGGGATCGACATTAACACTGGGATAGGGAGCTGCGGAACTACAGGTGGGAGTTGCGGATATAAGAAGGGAAACTGAGAGAACGCGGGACCAGGTTTTCCTGCCTGTGTCCCCGCGAATGCTGGAGGCCTGCCTGGGTTCGCAGGTCTACCTCCCCCCCCCCTATAGCGGCACCCGGGGGTCTTCTCCCCGCCGCCGGGGACTTAGGCGCCTGCATTGTCTCCGGGCACTGGGTGGCACGATCCACCCTTCTCCCGAACATTACCGAAGCTCGCTGGCCCTTGTCTGGCTTCTGCCAAGGGGCTTCCTGCTCTACCCGCAGTCTCTGCGCGGGGGGGAACGCCTCTAGGCTCCGCCCCTACGCTTATCTCCCCTCTCGAGGAGCAGGCGCTTCTCATGCTAGCATCTCTCATCTCACTCTCTTCGCGGCAGTCCATCTCCTCGCCGTCTGACAACGTCAGAGGCACTCCCCCCCCTCCGGACCCTCTGTAGTCCATATCTGCAGAGGAGGGGGGACCGTAGTCCTTCCTGTACGGCTCCGCTTTGGAGGAATACTCAGAGTGGGAACTCCTCTCCTCTTCCTCGGAGTCTACCTCGCCGTGTGTGTATTCCGACTCCGTCACGTACTCAGCAGAGGAGGGGCCGTCATACTCCCCCACATACCTTTCCGTGCTCTGAGAGCACTCAGAGGGGGAACTCCTCTCCTCTTCTTCAGAGTCTACGTTGTCGTGCGCGTACTCCGACTCTGTCTCGTACTCGGTGGTAGAGGGGCTGTCGTATTCCCCCACATAACGCTCGGTACTCTGACTGCACTCCGAGGGGGGAGCCCCTTCCTCCTCCTCAGAGTCCTCCTCCCCAAACTCATACTCCGGGGGAGTGTGGCCCACCTCACCGGTGGCCATCCAGAGCGCTGCTCCGTTCCCAAAGTCGCCTGTTTCGTCTTTAGGGGAGGGACGCTCACCGTCCGGTGGCCCAGCCTTTCCGCCATGGTCTGGTCCGCTAGCTCGCGGTAAAACCTTGCCATCGCTTGGTCCTTGGCTTGGCGCCCACACCGGACCAGGTAATCGTGCAGTACCTCTGCTGCTGCCTCCTCCGAATCACTGCAGAGGTAGGCACCCCGGACCTCCTCCTCGCTCTTGGAGGTCCTACCCCTAGCTACGCAAGACTGTCTGGGAGGGGGGGCGCGCTGATGCCTCCCCTTCCTTCTGCCCACTTTGGCCTTTCGGTCTTTCACGTAGCCCGGCATCCTTCTTCTGGGCTCGTCGTTCTGTCAGGGAATGAGATGCGTTCTCTAGAAAGGAGCCGGAGATCACAGGCGTAGACAGATACACTTATTTTGTATTTTTATTTAACATAAGCGCAATCGCGCAAGACATACACTAACGACGTACACACAGATGACTCAAATAACGACGAGCACGGGACACTGCGCAAGCGCACATTAAATAGACGTACCACACCAACCCCTTGTGAAGACGAGACAAGCTACAGGTGCGATGAATGAACACTCACATTCCCACACACCCACGGAACTACACAAAAGGACATCGACACCAGGAACACACGCCCACAGGGAGGAGTCCGGGGCTGACCGTGACAATTGATATGTAATTTGCTCCATGAAAGTGGTTAAAATAATTTCTTTATTCAGTTTATTCAGTGAGTGTGTTAGCAGTGTATCTGTGAATGCAGAATGACATTGGGCCTGAGTAGGTAGTATGCTCACTTAAATATTTGTTCATTTATTGCATATTGCATGTCTCTTCATATTGTGCAGGCCTACACCACATGCAACATTTTGATTGACCATGACTTGTTTTTCATTTGCAGAGTTCAGTAATTCGCATTTTTCTACTGTGATTTCATGCACGATTCCTGCCTGTCTGAATGGAAAATGGGAACAAATTAGTGGTTGATGCTGATATTTGGAAAACTTTTTTGTGTTGGGCCTTTTGCATCTTATACATAAATTTTAATACTTACAGACGAGGCACATGATTACTGACTGTGGACACTGAGGTCAGTAACCACATCCAGGGCTCCAACCTGGGTTGTACTGGTGATAAACACAAGCTCTGACCAAAAAGCGAGCTCTCGGGCTTAGCAGCCAGAGCACCCATTTTAACTTCCTGAGTCTCCATCACACCACCATCTCCTTCAGGGAATGACGGTGTCTGTCATACTGGTTTCACTGGTTTGGGTTTTTTTTTTTTTTTTTTTCAATTTTATTTATATAGCGCTTTTTACAACACATGTTGTCTCAAAGCAGCTTCACAAATTGTATGGGTCCAGATCCCTAATGAGCATGCCAAAGGCAACAGTGGCAAGGAAAAACTCCCTAAGATGGTGGGGAAATAGGAAGAAACCTTGGGAGGACCAAGACTCAAAAGGGAACCCATCCTCCATTGGGCGGCCCTCACAGCAGGGGGGTTCATTGGCTTCACAGTACAATCCCATTTCTGATGAAGGCTGAGGGCAGCAACCATACCCAAGTCTCAAGCTCTGGTCCTACAGCTGGTAAACACAAGCTCCAACCACCAGACCAAAGAGCCAACTCTCCTGAGTGATGGTCTCCATTACGCTGACCTTTTATTAAGTTTATCTGCATTGTCTGCGTTGCACTTAAGTGCGGTGCACTTATTTTAAATTAAAATTTAACAAATGTCCACAGATAATCAAAAAGTCAAAATGTTTTTTTTAAAGAAACACCTTCAGCAGGTGCTGGGGGAAAAACAAAAAAAATTGAATATGGTGTGATGATCTCAAAATGACATTTAATCTGCCCAAATAACTGGGTGACCACTAGAACAAAAAATACTGCACTCTGCTGAAGTGAAATTGCACTATAAGAACACAGCAGCCCAACTATAAAGCCACTGAAGCAGTGGAGTGTTGCAGCGGTGGAAGACACTAAACCACTCTCTCAGCTAAAAGAGACTTCTGCCATGGATGACACCAGCTTGCCTGGCCTGGTACATGGTGATGTTCCTGGGAGTTGCTCAAGCCACAGTTCTGCTTAATGGTGCAGTTCTATACCTGGTCAGAAGACAGTACCACTGTTCAGCTAACGCTGCAGTGGAAGTCCCCCTCAATATATACATCCTGAATCACAAAGACAACTCTACACACTGCTGGCAGCAGTACAAATGCTGTTCAGCCAACCTCATGCCGTTCCACAAATGCATCATCGCTTAATGATTCGCCCTCGTCGGAAACGGGAGAGACTGGGGTTTTGCTGAGCCCAGCTGCATTCCCTGGTGAGGTGTGCCTGCCCAGGGTGTGCTGAGCAAGCCTTCCTCTGTTCCCGTACACCAGGTAGACAAGTCCCCATTGTGGCTTCTGTTACAATGAGCCATTTACTAGCACAGACTGATTAGCAAGAATAAATAATAATCTTTATTTTTATAGCATTTATTTCTTTGAGTCCAATATTTGTATTTTACATATAAAAGAATAAACAAAGTTGCTGCTCTAAAAATGTAGTGAAATATACAAGTTATAAACTTAAATAAAAAGGAAAAGTTCAAGTTGCATGAGTTAGGATAAAAAAAAAATAAAGCACCGAAACGCGCGAGGTTTGTAGACAGAATGCAGCGGAATCGTCCGACATAAACGTTTATTTTACATAATACACTATTACGGTAGCATACACAGAACAACATACACATTCCAAACAAAGACGAACACGGGACACTGTGTAAACGCACATTAAATAGACGAACTACACAAGACCTGAGTGAACACGAGACGAGCCACAGGTGAGACAGATGAACATACTCACACCTAACCACCCCCACGGAAATACAAATAAGGACAAGTCTAGACACAGACAACACAGACACACGCCCAAAGGGAGGGGTCTGGGAGCTGCACCGTGACAGCTACATTTGTTCTGCACCATGGTAGGGCATTTAGACAGGGGAGAACAATTAGTCTCCCTTGATTTAATTGGTTGTCCCAAATATTTACACTGAAGAGCAGTGTTGGACCACTGTTGGCTCTTTAAGTTATTAAATGTTATAATTTAAATTATTAAAATTTCATTGTCATCCTTACAGCATGACTAGATGTCGTTTCTATCTGATGGAAGCAGGACAGCATCAAAAGTTAATAATAATTGTGACGGGCAGGGAGTGCGAACAAAAAAGGAAGCGATCACGCCAAGTCTCAGAGAAAAAGAGGGGTTTAATAAGTAAAGTGCGCAAACCAAAAACCCGTGCACTGCTCCGAATCAAGGAAACAATAACCAGCAGTCAACTGGTACAAAGACAAGACATATATAGACAGACAAACGAGCATCAGGTGAAGGGGTTAATGGACCCTGCCCATCTGAGGGACGCACACAACGGACAACTGCCGCTGAGAGGGACTGCGACCGGTACGGAGAGCCTCCCTCACCGTGACAATAATGATAATAATAATAATAATAATAATAATAAATTATAATCTTTATTTGTATTTCATACATGCATGCACCTAAAAGTGCTTTACAGAAAAAAGAAAATAAAAAACTAAGGATAATAAAAATAACATAAATAATTATTAAAATAATGGATGAAATCCTTCTTCTCCTGAAAAAAGTTTTGGACTGACAGTCCACTCTGAAATTAGTAGGGACATGTCCCCATCAATGTTTATTGTAGTTAGGATCCTGTCCACATCAGTGTTTATTGTAGTTAGGATCCTGTCCCCATCAGTATTTATTGTAGTTATGACATTTAATATAACACATTATTCCTAAATTTAGTTGTTTTTAAGGAATCATTTCTGAAACGTTTTGTTTAGAATGAAACTTTATATCTTGGGAGCCAAGATAGGACATATGTGTGACATATACTTGGACTTTCTAGCACATAGTTCAACCTGGTTGAACCTGGTCCTTTTTCTTGCCAGAATTAGTGGCAAGAATGTCAGTCAGAGCATAATGCTGTATCACCATGCTGTCTTACCATGCTGTCTTACCATGCTGTCTCACAGAGAAGAAGATGACCTACATGAACAGTGGGGCATAGCATGCTGATGAAATTTCTTTTGCCATGATTTTCTCAGTCACAATACCCTTTGTCCAGAAAATGACCAGTGTAGTTAATATAATGACATAATTATATTTATAATGACATAATTACAGTTTTTAAAGGAACATCGTTCCTAAAATATATATGAATATCATAGAAGTGTGACGGGTTTAGGCAGACAGCAGGAGGCGAGGGTTGCGAGCTTCCAGTTTTATTTTCATCCATGCTCAATAACAGACCAACTCAAAATAAAGGCACTAATGCCCAGTAACGTTGCAGAAAGAAACGTAGAATTAAAGCAAATCAACGGCGTCGTTCAGGAGCAGCTAGTCTTCCTTGGAATCAGCGTAGCTAGGTCCATCCAAGTAGGGCCAATGCGCAGCACTGAACGACAGGACCTGTGGGTTTAAATAAGACTCCCAAATACCGTGCACAGGTGTTAGTATTCAGGAGAGAGAGAAGGGGGGAGTGACATGGTCTGTGTGGGTGTGCGTCTGTGCCAGGTGAGGGTGTGTCTTGTGCTCGGTGCTCTCACGGGTGCCCTCTGGTGGCGATCCCGCCTTCTCACCGTGACAGAGCCCTCCCTCAAGGATTCCTCCCGACGTCTAACACTGGGTCTTCCCGGACGCCGCGGAGCTGGCCGATGGGGGAATTCGCGGTGGTAGTCGACGATCAAGGAGGGATCCAACACCTGTGCGGCCGGAATCCAGCTTCTCTCTTCTGGCCCGTAACCCTCCCAGTCTACCAGGTACTGGAGACCCCTTCGGCGGTACCTGGAGTCAAGGAGTTTATTTACCTTATAGGCGGGGCCATCTTCCAACATCATTGGCGGCGGTGGAGGTTGTTCCTCTCCGTCACCAAGCGGTCCCTCCTTATACGGCTTGAGGGCGGAGGCGTGGAAAGCCCGTGACACCCGACGATCCGCTGGTAAACCTACTTTAAACGTCACGCGGTTTACACAATGGGTGATCGTGTATGGTCCCACGTAGCTGGCTTGGAGCTTACCTGGGCTTCCCAGCCTGCCGTCCCTCGTAGAGACCCAAACCTTATCGCCCACTTTATATTCAGGCGCGTCGGATCTTCTACGGTCCGCCTTCCTCTGAAACCTCCGTACCGCTGTCCTTAAACGCTGATGCGTTTCCTCCCACACGCTCTCACTCCTCTTACACCAGTCCTCTATCTGAGGCTGGTCGGAAGCGGCAACGTTCCAGGGGTAAAGCGGAGGTTCTCTCCCAAACACACACTCAAACGGGGTCTTACCCGTGCTGGCCTGTGTGAGTGAGTTCTGGGCATATTCCGCCCATGCCAGCAGTGGACACCACGCCTCCTGATGTTCACTGCAGTATGCCCTCAAGAATCTTCCAAGTTCTTGATTTACCCTTTCCACCTGTCCGTTTGCCTGGGGATGGTAGCCTGACGTGAGACTGACGGTCACGTTCAGTTTTGACAGGAACTCACGCCAGACCCGCGATGTAAACTGCGGGCCCCTGTCAGACACAATGTCCTCGGGCAAGCCGAACTGCCTAAACACGTGCCTGAACAGGAGATCCGCAGTCTCCCAGGCAGTTGGCAGTCCGGGCAGGGGTAGGAAGCACACCATCTTCGAAAACCGGTCTATCACTACCAGGATGGTGTTATTCCCTTCCGAGACCGGCAAGTCAGTGATAAAATCGATCGCTAGGTGCGTCCATGGCTGTTTGGGTATGGGCAGGGGTAGCAGCTTACCCGCGGGCGGCGTCCTCGGCACCTTGCTGCGCGCACACACTGCACAGGACCCCACGTGACGAAGAATGTCGTTGTGCATCTCGGGCCACCAATAACGTGCGCCCAGTAGCTGAGATGTCCTGGTGGATCCGGGGTGTCCCGTGCCTAGGGATGTATGTGCCCACTGTATCAAAGCGGTGCGCTGCGCGGGGGGGCACATACCTGCGATGCGGAGGACAATTGGGATGGGGGTTCGCGGCTTCGATGGCCCGATCAATTTCCCATTGTAGAGCTCCGACGAAGCACTCGGGAGATAGCACTGGCTCCTCACTGGTCGAGTCCGCACTGCCTGGAAATGAACGTGATAGTGCGTCGGCGCGTGTGTTTTTCTCCCCGGGACGATACGTGACCTGAAACTGAAAACGGGAGAAAAACAAGGACCAGCGTGCTTGTCGGGCATTCATTCGCCGAGAGGTTCTCAAGTACTCTAGATTCTTATGATCCGTCAGAACCAAAAAGGGGTGCCTGGCTCCCTCTAGCCAGTGTCTCCATTCTTCAAAGGCTAAACGCATCGCCAGCAACTCTCTATCGCCCACTTCATAGTTACGCTCCGCGGCGGAGAGCTTACGGGAGAAAAAGGCGATGGGCCTTAGTAGGCTACCTTTTTTGAGCCGTTGAGATAACACCGCCCCTACTCCCACGTTGGAGGCGTCCACCTCTACCACGAAAGGCTTAGTGGGGTCTGGCTGATGAAGCACAGGCGCGGTGACGAAAGCCTGCTTCAGATCATTAAAGGCGTTATCAGCCTCCTCTGTCCAGGCCAGACTTTTGAGTCCACCACGCAGCAAGTCCGTTAACGGCTTCGCGATAGAGCTAAAACCGCGGATGAACCTCCTATAAAAGTTCGCGAAGCCCAGAAATCTCTGCAGCTCGCGTCGTGTGTGAGGACGGTTCCATCCGGTCACCGCCTCTACCTTGCTGGACTGCATATGTACGGAACCGGGCTTGATCGTATAGCCCAGGAAATTTAATTCCTGCAGATGGAACTCGCACTTCTCCAATTTGCAATACAGCCGATTGCGGAGGAGTGTGCGGAGGACGGCTCGTACATCATGCACATGTTGTTCTGCGGAGGAAGAATAAATGAGGATGTCATCGATGTAGGCGATAACACATTTATTCAGGTACTCACGTAGAACCTCGTTAATGAACGCCTGGAAGATCGACGGAGCCGATGCCAAGCCATACGGCAAGACCCGGTACTCATAGTGCCCGGAGCGGGTACTGAACGCCGTCTTCCACTCATCCCCTTCACGTACACGGATGAGGTTATAGGCGCTGCGTAGATCCAATTTGGTGAAAATTACTGCCTCTCGCAACTGCTCCAGCGCCGACGGCACCAGAGATAGCGGATAGGCGTAACTGACCAAGAGGGAATTGAGCCCCCGATAATCCACGCACGGCCTCAGACCACCGCCTTTCTTTTTTCACAAAGAATACGCTGGCTGAGGCAGGCGAGGTAGAGGGGACGATATAGCCCCCTGCGCTAATGCCTCCTGGACATACTGCTGCATGGCTTTCTCTTCTTCTAAAGACAGAGGATATACTCGACCTCTCGGGGGAACACTGCCCTCCCTCAGTTCTATTTTACAGTCCCAGGGGCGGTGCGGGGGGAGCTGCGTCGCTTTAGTGGGACTGAACACTTCGGCCATCTCCTTATACTGAGGAGGAATCTTCATAGGGCTTGCCACGCTAGGACTCTCGATGGTGGTGGATGTCAGTAGCAAGGGGGCGTGGCTCTGCGGACATGGTGTGGGTGCACTCCAGTGTGAAATGTGACTGTCGTGCCAATTGATAATAGGATGAAACTGCCTAAACCATGGGAGCCCTAGTGTCAAATCATAGTGTAAATTCGGAAGAACGTAAAAAACTTGTGAGGAGGAGTGCCCTTGGATCGTGAGAGTGAGGGGAGGGGTGTGCTGGCGCATAACTCCGCCACCCACAGGCCTGCCGTCCAGTGCATGCACTCTTCGTGGCCGTTCCAGGTTTTCCAGTGGCAGCCGCATCCTCCGGGCAAGGTCCGCCCCATCATGTTCCCCGAGGCTCCCGAGTCCACTAGGGCACAAACCCCGAAACATACCCCTTGGTAAGTAAGGCTCACTTTTATGGTCAGCAACTGAGTCATCATGGATCTACTCACCCGGGCTGGTTCACGGCTCGGGTGAGCGCGATCCTCTTCCACTGGTTCAGTCGCACCCAGCTGCATAGGTTCCGGACTTCCCCGGCTTCTCATAACTCCAGGGGGCGAACGTGGTCGGAAGCCTCTCGCACGTCCTCCGGGAGTATTCCTTTCTTGTAGGAGCCTGTCATAGGTGATGGCCATCCGGACCACCGAATTGAATGACTGCGCCTCCTGTCTACACGCTAATTCAGCGCGCAGTTGAGGCCTCAGGGCCGCTAAGAAAGCGTCCGTTAACGCCGCGTCATTCCACCCTGTTCCAGCCGCTGTCGTGCGGAATTCTAGGGCGAACAGCAGGGTTTGCCCACACGCCCTTCCCTGGCGCGGGTGGTGAAACACCTCTTTGAGTTCATTGTTGAAAGTCTCAAAGTCAGACAATATGGGGGAGTCCCCCGTAATTAATGCGGCTCCCCAGGCCAGTGCCTTACCACTGAGCCTCGATATTACGAATGATATTTTCGCCTGGTCGGTGAGGTGCTCCTGGTAACGAAAATAGAGTCCACACTGGGCCAGGAATCCCTCACACTTCTCGGGGTCTCTATCATATGTCTCTGGGGGCGCCAAGGGTAGTCTCGCCCCCTCGATCCGCTGAGGAGGGGGGTGACTAGCCTGCTGTGACAGGGATTGCACACAGGTGGTTAGCGTCTGCATCAAATTGCGTAACTCACCCATCTCTCTATGATGCTGCTCCAGCACTATGCCTTGGGCATTCAGGATTTCCAAAGCAGAAGGCCCGCTGCCTCCTGCTGCACCAGGCTGCGCATTCTGTGACGGGTTTAGGCAGACAGCAGGAGGAGAGGGTTGCGAGCTTCCGGTTTTATTTTCATCCATGCTCAGTAACAGACCAACTCAAAATAAAGGCACTAATGCCCAGTAACGTTGCAGAAAGAAACGTAGAATTAAAGCAATTCAACGGCGTCGTTCAGGAGCAGCGAGTCTTCCTTGGAATCAGCGTAGCTGGGTCCATCCAAGTAGGGCCAATGCGCAGCACTGAACGACAGGACCTGTGGGTTTAAATAAGACTCCCAAATACCGTGCACAGGTGTTAGTATTCAGGAGAGAGAGAAGGGGGGAGTGACATGGTCTGTGTGGGTGTGCGTCTGTGCCAGGTGAGGGTGTGTCTTGTGCTCGGTGCTCTCACGGGTGCCCTCTGGTGGCGATCCCGCCTTCTCACCGTGACAAGAAGATTAAATCACTTGTGTATTGTTAGGCAGTTCTGGTTAGATTTTAACAATAACATAAAAAATGTCAGTTATGTCAGAGATAAAGAAAGCAAACATTTTGCATACTAAATATTCTGTATGTAGACTAGTAAGTAGTTAAACACTGACTTTAGTACAGATGTGTGTCTCATTGTCTCTTTCTCCATATGTCCTGAGGCCTAACTCATTATCTGTGGGAAGGAAATGATGGCTAACCCAGCTAATCTCTGTAGAATTACCAGGCAAAATCTCAGTTCCATATCAGCTCCATATCTGATTTATTTAGCAAATGTGCAAACACTTTCCCGACATATCTAGATATTTTTTGTGTAAGTTTAATTGAATCTTATTTCTAATTAGCCCCATTGGCTGTTTAATATTCTCTTCTGAACATGTGGATGAACATGTGGCTGACTTTTGCACAGTCTGCAGACAGCTGAGAACCTACAGTCTATATATATATATATATATATATATATATATATATATATATATATATATATATATATATATATATATATATATGACATTGACATTGGTGAAGCTCAGAAGCTTTTCTCGTGAAGAATATGAGAAGCATTAAAAAGGCCTTAAATCTGGACCACAAATCCAAACATGTCCATAGCTTGTGTAAGCACTGGTTGTTAACAGAAAATCTACCTCCACTTCATGGTACCACAGTTCCAGGACTGTGGTCTAAAAACACCACCAGCATACAGCTTTTATTAAACTATTTGTCCTTTTCAGGACTGTGGAAACGATCATGTTCTCCAAATGGCAGTTTTCATTTTGCACATTGCACACATTGTCTTTTATTCAGGTGCCTGACATTGTATTCACTGAAAATGAGTGAATGAGCCATGATTAGTGGTCAGGATAAACTGTAAAAGCTTACTGTTGGATATGGAACATATTGTTTAGTGAAACTGGCCCCTAAGGAATAATATTGCTCTCATTAGGATCAATGTGCTGATTAAGATTTCAAGTATAATGTGAATATGGTGGATAGTTACAGTAAGGTAACATGCTGATTTATGTCATTTATGTACATGTCTTACCAGTGAGGCAATTAACTTAACATTCCCATTTACATGCAAAGCAGTAGCTCAGATTAAACATTACATGTCTTACTTGCAGTGTTGCAGTATTCATGCCAATATCAGAATATTCATGTGCGGGGAACCTTTCCAGTTTCATTGTTGTTTGAATTGCAACTAGTTGTTAATTAAATAATATGAAAAATGGGTGAACGCGAAAATAAAGACCCAGAGCCATGGCTCATTCATGTGTGGACATGAAGGGGTGTTACTTTTACAGAGTCAAACGGAATGACATTTCTGAAATAAAGAAGACATGCTTTTGTGTTCACCAAATCAATTTTATATAAAATAAAGATATTTTTGTCCAGTTCAGTTTTGAAACTTGGGGCATGATGATGGCAATAGTAACTGTAAATTGGTACAAACCCCACTGTTAAATACTGCATGGTGGTTTTGTCTTATTTGTCTTATTATTGTTTTCCAATGGATTTCATTCCCCCTGAAAATGAACTGTCATTGAATTTTCTTTGCATGTATTAACAAAAAAAGGCATTTGGTTATTCTTCATATAAACGTAGTGGTAGGAATATGTTGTTCATTGCTGCTCAACCTCGTCCTCCCCCCACACACACAACCATTTTTTGTGACTTCAGGTTTTTCAGCCTTGGAAAAAAACAGAACAGCATTCTGAATATGGCCGTTCTATGTCGTCACATTCATCACTGTGTTGCTAAGTCACTGATTGTTTATCGGTTTGGCGCATAATCAGAGGCTAAGATTAAAACGAGCAGTGAGATTATAATTAAACCTCAAGGCTGCAGGCTGTTTGTTAAGGTTGTCAGCAGAGAAAATTATCCTGGTGGTAAGACACACTTTTCACCAGCCAGCTGGTCAATAGGAAACTGCTCTGCTTGAAATACTTCTTTACTCCAGCCAAGCTTAAAAAGGCAATACTGAATAGAGCTTAAGATGAAGAGGAGGATATCTTTATCAGCACAGCTGAATGTGCTTAGCTGGGCTGTGTGTGCAAGAGGACTGTCTTTCTTGCTAACCCCATAACCTGTTAACTCCAGACCACTGTTCCAGTGTGTCTTGTGTCTTGCTAAGGATGGTGAACACTGCATGAATCATTGTTGAGCTAAGAACTGCACAAAAAAGAGGAAGTTGTTTCTCAAAAAAAAAACATGAACATCTGGAGTGCCATTAATATTAATAATTCATCTCCTGTCTTCATAATCATACCATATAAGTTATACAGAGAATATGAATGCATATCGGATCCCAATCCACCATTCCTCTGATATTGTACTGTAGGAGAGATCTAGAAGCTGAACATGAAAATGGGTTTAAATATGTTTCTGCACGCATGTGTACATGTGTGTGAAAAGGGACTGTGTGTTTCTGTTTTGAAACAGATGCATTCTGATAATATATAGAAATATGCCTTTGTTTTAGCACTAGACCTCCAATACTTGAGTACCAGTGTCAGCATTGTCTGCAGTTCAGAAAAGCTACAGTTCTTGATGAAATCTTTGCACTTTTTCAGTGCACTTTTTGATTTGAGCCAGCTGTTTATCATTACTCAATTAAGAGTTTGCTGTCCCAGTGTACTGGAGTGATGAATGGTTCAGCCCATAAATTTGTCTCGATCATGGCCAAGGTGTACTTTTTGCAGAAACCATGTTTTAGTGGCTGTAATAAGGATTGTGATGTTATTATCGTTGTGTTGCTGTTGCATCTTTCAGTCCTGAAGTTTACAGGAGGCAGCAAACAGTTGCTTCTGGTGTCAGGTTTGCCATAAAGCTGTCTGAATGCGGTGAGTGGCTGGCCTCTTAGAGTCTGTGTTGGATGCAAGGCTCTCTGTGCATGTTTGAAGTCTCAGGTTCAATTATGTTTAGGGTTAGTGTGAGTATGTTTCTAAAAATGGCAATATCTGATCACCGTGATGAGAGGCCATTTCCTTCAGCTTGTTTGGTATGTCTGATTGGCCCAGCGTGAAAAGCTGTGACAGTTTCTGAGGGCTGAGTCATTGTAATATGAAGGCTCAGCAGGAGAGCTCAGTTCACTGTATGTGTCCTTCTCACCATCTGTGCTGGATTTCTAATCTATATCCACTGTTCAATACAGGGGAACTCTGATGTTGTATGATGGCTGTAGTATTATCTTAATTTAATATGCTATTATTTTTACATTCAAAATGTGCTATTTGAACAACTGAGGGGAAAAATAAACCAGGTTTTTAAGAAAAAAAAGATTCATTTAAATATAATGGCCTGTTGCAAATTGAAGAGGAGAAAGAATCTCACCAATCAACATGAGCACAAAGAGCGCCATGTCTGTAATTAGATAAGGTTGGAACAAATAATTATTTCAGAAAGTGACTGATTTTGTTTTTATTGGTCTTGAATAATTGAAAAATCTGAAAGCTTGAGTCACTGGCAGTGAGTTCAGATTCTTTCTCTTTGTTTCTTTCTTTCTTTTATTTTATTCTTTTATTCTTCTTCTCTAGCACTGTATACAAATCAACACTGATGGGCCTAATATATTTTGCTATGAATGACAACCTAAGCAGTATAGAAGTTTTAGTGATTTTTATAGAGAATACTTTATATCGATTAAATCCCTAAAAGCTCATCTCAGAATGGCATATTTAGAAATTATTTCCAGGAAAAAAGTGCATTAATACCTTTTGATGTAACTCCACCACTTTGCCTTCATTCAGTATATGCAGATGAATGAATATGCAAAACGTCCCTTGATCTCCACCTGCTCTTCCACTGCTTGCTTGCTCACTTTCTACTCTGTTCATCAAACACACAAAACTCTGCTTGTTTTCTGTATATCTTGATACTGTGCACTACACATTGGCAAGTGGTAATATTAGTTATGCCACATGTTAGAACCCGAAGCTGCAGCAGCAGAAGAATTGTACAGGGTTGCAGACAAGTCGATGTATCAGAATAATGTATTTTACATGTTGCTCTCTCCAGCATTTGAAATGTAACAGTAATGGGTAACATGAGCCTTCGGCTTGACTGTTATCAAACAGCTAATAATGTATTGCTAATGTTATACAGCCTTTAGTCCCAATTGCCAGCTCTGACAAGTTAGCTACCGTGTGAAGATAAATATCCAGATGAACCAATGGGGAGAAACTCTTTGAACCCTATATAAAGTCTCTGGAGGAAAGCATCTAGTTCACAAATAAAACATAGTCTCCATACAGTATGTTCTGTACAGAATGAAGGAAGTATATTGCCAGTGCATTACCTCTTATTTTTATGCATATAAGAGGTGCTTTACAATCCCCCAACGAAAAGTATCCTCATATCCTCATATCCTCATATCCTTGTCATATCATGTGCAATTAGCTGCTATGCATCACTGTTTGTCCAAAATATCCTAATAATGGTTGCTACGTGACCACAGATGATTCATATGACTACATATAGGAGAAGTGTGCCTTCAGGGCTTTCTGCCAGAAAGCAACATTCTCCATGTGCCATATGAACTTGAATGAGAATCTTACCTTGCTAACACTACACTTGTAGCTCATGAGGATGACCTTTATTGCAACCTGCTTTCTTCATGAAGGTTCAATGACCCCAAAGTTATGTGAAGCATTCTGTCAGAATTATAATGAATACAGCCATCATCTAATCCAAGGTCTTAGATGTTTGTTGTGAGTAATATTTGTCCTAACCTAACAACTCCAAGGAAGATAAAATGTGCTGTTGGCATTTGACAAGAATGATCAAAACTTGGCAGGCTAATATTGTCTAACGTTAGCACACTGCGGATTTCTTGTACACGGTCAACAGATAAAACATAAGTAAAATAATCTTGCCGGCAGACCAGCGTATTAGCCCTTACTTGCTGTGTTTTTAGGGGAAAATTGAACTGCATCAAACTTCAGTATGTTCAGTCTGCTACAGTTGGTGACGGAACCCATATTTATTTTTAAAATAAAATCTTAAACTCTGTAAAATGAAAATTGTAGTCCAGAGTTTCTCTGGAAGTTAGACTTGGACAGTCTTAACTTTTTCCAAATAAAACTGCACCATTTTTTTCCTGATTTTATGATCCTCTGGATATGGATGAAGGTGCACACTTCCACCTTCAGCAGTTCTGCAACCGAAACCAATACACATCTCTGCCATTGTTTTGAAAATAGTGGCTGAAATAGCATTGTAGCTTTATGCTAATGAAATGGACTCAAACTTTTTCTTGTAAAAGGAGCTAGCCTATATTAATAAATTTGACTTTGATTTTGAAAACCTCACCCCACAAAATGGGGTTTGTGTGCGTAGGAAACCCTGGCCATCTGGACCACAGCCTGTAAGGTGTGGACCCATGTTTGAGATGTGCAGCGGTTCTAAAGCCAAGCATAGTGTTTGCTGCTTTCTCTGCTCTTGATGCCATATTTTATCATATAAAAACACTGCACAGACATGTTAACAGGGTTAAAACATTCACTATATGGATTTTTTTGCCATACAAATGTACTATATCAGTAGAAGGCTGGTAGTTGAAAGAAGGTAACAAATGCTCTTTAAACAAACAATCACCCTCACTCTTGTCTGGATGCTCATTTGGTAGTGCAGATAGCACATGGGGCAAGTGGCACCAAGGTTGTGGGTTTAATTCCCAAGAAGCACACACTTTGTGATGCATAGTGAAAAATGTGTTTGTAAAATGAATGGAATTCATTGTTTTGCAACCAAAAGTTTCCAAATCTGGCAGACCTGTGTATGAGGTAGCCATTTCATAAATGAGGCCGGTAAACATTTAAATTATGCAGTCATCTAAAATTTGGTAAAGTGTCTGTTATCAAACATTTCCATCAATAAATACATGCTTTGTATCGACATGGAAGTCTAATCATTGCAGCCCTAATATGGATTGAACAGAAATACTGGTGAATATCCACTTCAGCAGTCCATCATAAACATGCTCAGAATTTCAGCCTGATTTCTTAGGATCCAAAGCTCTTGCTTTGGTTATTCTTTAATTCTAAATAAATAGCCAACGTTTCTTCCTACTTAAGTACCTACTTAGGTTTTATTTATAACACACAGGCTGCTGCATCTGCAGATGAGCAGACTGGGTTATGAGCTTTAATGACACCCTCTGTGTGGCGTTTAGTGGTAATAGTGCAGCACAGGAACACTGTGTCCTACCATTTCCGACTCTGGAGGAGCAGTCTCCTTCATTCTGTGGAACATTTTCTATTTTCATTTTCCATTTTCTTAAAAAATAAACAAAAATGAATAGATAAATTATTATGAGAGAAGGTTATATGTCAATAATGGTATGGTGTTTGTTAGTCAGATTAAGTTTAGAATCTTAGGGTGAGGTCGTGTGGACATGTTTCCAAACAGGCAATATTTTATCTCCATGATGAGAAGCTATTTCTTTTTTGCATCTCTCAATGGTTGCCTTATAAGAAAAGATCAGGGTTATCATAATTCTTATGTACGATGGATTCAGTTGCAAATTATTAATAGTGATCTGGATTATGGACCGGGTTATATCTGTTTATGTTGTGCAAAAGTATCAAAAGCTATTTATTTAATGCAAGCAAATATTGTTGCTTGTTTCTCAGAATAAGGTTACTGATCCAGGAGAAGGATCAGCAGCAGGTCTTTAATCTATACCTATATAATCTATAATCTATGTACAGAGGTTTACAGTATAAACAGGACAGTGTGCGTGTGTGTGTTTATGCATGTGCTTACTGTAAGAGCTATGACGAGAGGGATGCGATTGTGAGTCTGAACTCTGCTGACCCCATTTTGTATCCTTTACCTTGACCTTGCCTGGACTGAGCTAGACTAACCTGTGTGCGAGTGTGAGTGTATGTGTATGTGTGTGTGTGAGGGAGACAGTTGGCCACAGTGGAATTGTTTGTTTTCATATCCATGCTGACTGAGCTGTGGAGCTTTGCTACTGTGGCAGATTGACCAAAGCTAAAGACTGGATTGGCAGAGGGCCAAGTTCCCCTTTCAAACAAGTCTGTTCCACTTGGCATGCAGACAGTTCAGGTGTGGGTGTATATCTCAGGGTGGGGCTTTTTACACAAAATTTTTTAATATCCTTTTTCAGTTTTTTCATGTTTGTGATGTTATTTTTCATCATGGGGCAAATAAATACCATCTGTCAGGAAATCCTCATTAGATCAATGCCTATAATTGTCAAGTTAATCATCATCTTTTAAGATTTTCTAAAACTCCATGGGACTAGTTTACTTTGCTCTATGCAATCACATGCTTGGTTTGTAGAGTGCTTTCCTTTGATTTTTTTTCAGGAGTTTTTCCTCAGACCTATTATTTTCTGCATTACTTAATAACAAAGACATGGTTGAGTGTAAACTGTGAGTTTCCCTTTGTTCAAACTTTGAACAAACTCTCACTTCACGAACTCCACTGGACTGTGAAGTGAGAAGCTATAGAGAAGCAGTATGCTTTTCAGAACCAAAATCAACCATCCTGTGCTAGCCATGATTAAGCAGTAAATGATGATGACTAACAATGTAAGCAACAATCCATAAATTGTTAAGTGACCTTTTGTTTTGATAAAGGTGTTATGTAAATAAAAATATAATTTCTTATGGGAAAATGTAATGTTTTACTTCTGAAAAATGCGGATTTATGTTTGTTAGTGGTTTATTTTTACTAAAGTGCCTTTAATAGAAATTCATATGCATGAAGCTGCTTATTTTTATGTTGCGGGAAAAGCCAGTTGAGACCTGTTGCGCAAATATCACCACTGCCTGTTGAATTACTGAGGGGCTGTTATTGAAGTTCTGGGTATTCTGGCTGTGTAACTATAGTCTGATGCCAACACACACAAACTGATTTATTCCTTATCAAGCAATCATGCAACTGCTCGTGTGTGCAGCAGTTTCCTGACCCAGTACTGGACTGTAAGCAATACCCAAATTTGTCCCCTGGAGTCAGTCATAGGTTAATCTATAACGGTATGAATCATCTTCAGCGGCCCCCAGAATTGTCTCCACACCTTCTTGTTGGACTAGACATGGGGAAGTAAATGTGGGTCATTGAAATTCATGTCCAGCTTTCAGTTTGGGTGTATTAGGCTCTTTGGAAGGCTTTAATCGAGTTGGTTTCCTGTCATCATCTTCTGTGGCCGCAGCACTCGTCCTGTGCGAGGTTGCTGCCCAGTGCATGAGCGAGTGTCCAAGTCCCATTCATTCTGCTTCTGCACAGAGGACTGCCTGGTTTGATATGAGTAGAGCTGCAGCAGCTAGGCCATGGCCCCAGTGAGCCCTCAGTGGACTTCAGAATCTCAGAACTTCAGAACCTCTATCTTAGCTCAATGTATCTGCATTTATCTAAACACTGCATCAAACTGCTGAATGTCAGAGTATGACAGCATCACGAGATGGGAGAAAATCTACTGGACTACTGTGAATGTACTGGATGACAGGAAACCAACTCGTTTAATATCCTCCTGCCTCTTTTTTCATAATGTAAAATTTTTTCTTCCTTTTTATCCTTTTTAGTGTTTTACTGTTTTTTATTTGTATTTTTTTACTTCATGGAGGAAGATGGAAATTTATTTTTACCAAAGCTTTACTTGTGGTGATCAAGATGCTTAGTGATGTTGGTGGATGTTTGGAGACTCGTTTTAGTGCCCCCTACAGTTTTGGGGATAAGGAACAACATAACTACTTCTTAGTCTGAACATTTAAGAACGTGTACTAAGAAAAAAGACATCAGGCAGATATCAGAATGAGTGTGAAAATTAATTTAATGCTGTGTAATGTGGAACATCCCTGTAGGGCCTAGCGTGACATTTTCTACAAACAAAATTGCACAAAAGGGTTTTTACTTTTGGATATAGCTGAAGCTGGACGTATGGCACATGCAGCAGCAATACCAAAGCCCAGCTGTAGTGGGTGCTGTTTCATGCAACATGAAGGCTATCTTTTATCTCCTGCCTCAACTCATGACTTATTATACTACGTAGTTTGATGTCAGTTGGAACCGCATGACAGTAATTGCATGCGATGCATCATCTGCAATTCACAGGGTAAGCTGCACATATCAAACAGAGAATCCTGTTATAACTTCAAAAAAAGAACTTTAGAACTTTAAGCATAGGCAACTGTAATGTGTTCTTTAATAAGGATATGATATTATCCCAGAGGATCTATTTGCATAAATAGTACTGTTACCAAGATGTACACACTCCCAGAAGCCTTCGAAGTTATGCACACCAAAACTCCTTATTCTCCCATTCTATCTGTGATAGAAGAAAATCACTGCTCCCCTGCAGTACAGGTCCATATATGGAGAAAGATGATGACAGTATCAGAGTCATTCTTATCTACATTGGCTGTAGCTCTCTGAAGGCCTGAACTGGTTAATAAAGTAGCATGAGGCTCATGATTGGGGAATCTCCATCATCCTTGAACATGAGTATTCCAGCAAGTTCTTATCTGCCAATGAAAATGGGTTGATTATAAGCCAATGCATGTGGGATTCATGGGGGATAAGCACTCACACAGCTCTGTCATGTCTGCTCTTTAAGGAAGCTCTGATACTGTAGGGAACTGTACCAATTTACTAAAGACCAATTATTGTTTTTTTTAAGGTGATCTCATCTCAAGAAAAGTATGAATGTTTGCATAAAGGTTCTTACTACTGTAATGCCCAATTTTATTTGAGTGTATTTTTCTACATTATTCTTTACAGTTTTTCTCAGTCGATCTGGTACATTTCTCACATCATGGTGTACATTGGCATCACAAGTGCATTTCTTAAAACAGTTAGTGCAAACAGCAAAACTCAATGAAATACCAGCAAAAGCACATACGTCACTCAAAATTCTTTGTTTTTGCCTCAAAAACAAATATTTAGGCCAATCAATTTGTCAGTGCCATCAGAATATCTGTGTCTGTGTGCCATTGCCTATGAACAAGGCAGTCAAAATACTTGGTCATGTTGTCACGGTGAGGGAGGCTCCCCCTCCCGGTCACCTACGGTACAGCGGCAGTTGTCCTGTTGTTGTTGCGTCGTGTACTTCCCTCAGGTGGGTGGGGCTTATTAGCTCCCTCACCTGACGGTAGTTTGTCAGGCTATATATGCCTTGTCTATGTACCAGTTGACCGCTGGTTATTGTATCCTTAATTTGGATCAGTGCACGGGATTTTGGTTAGCGCACATTATTTATTAAACCCCTCTTTTTCTCTGAGACTTGGCGTGATCGCTTCCTTTTCGTTCGCACCTCCTGCCCGTCACACATGTTGTCAGTGCAACTATAAGTCACAGTCAGTGCAGACTGTAAGTATATTCTGATGGAAACTTGATAAGCTTTTGATCAAGCTCAAGAATGCTGCACGTTCTGTGGTATATCAAATGAAACAATACATGTTACACACAAAATACTAACTTAAACAGTAAACAGAACAGTAAACAGAACAGAAAGTTACACATGACTGTATGTGGGAGACTGATAGCAAGAAATTGGACTGGAATCAAATTTGTACAGTAATATTGTTTGACTGTATTGTTTGCACTGCAAATTTGATTGAAATTCAGAAAAGACAGACAACTGACTGGAACAACTGCAACATTTGAAACTTACTCTACACATTCAAAACAACCTGAGCACATACAGCCTCCTTGTTGAGGTGTGAAAATGGAATCTCTGCCACCCCTATGAGCTGGTCTTGATATCCTATATGATATAAGAATGGAAAAATGCAAAACAAAAAATTGAATACTGTAACGTCAGAATTTTTGTCAACATTACAGCCGAGAGCACATTTCTGAAGACCGTTGAGACCACTGGTTGATCTAAACCTTCACAAATTCACTTTTTTACTGTAAATGAATGTTCACCTGCGAACAATTTAATCAAGTTCGGATAAATTACGAAAATGTAACCAAAAAAAAAAAAGTAAAATGATGCCTTAGAGATTATGACATGTTCAGCACTTTTGCATCTAATGACCTAGGCGATGATCTAAAGACTAAATGGTTTGGAGCGTAAGACAATTCAACAGACAATCAGTACAACACATTTTAATAAACATGACATAAGCAATTGATAATGCAAAAAACAACAGACAATTGTCCATGACCATTTGCAAAATGCACAAAAGCATTTGCAAAATGTGAAACACAATGAGAAATGCAATTATGATGTGCACAAGTGACAAGGAGATGTGGAGATTGAATTAACAGTTTTGAGAATTTCAATTCTGATCTGAGAAATGAACCAAATCCACTGAGAAAAACTGTAATCAAGTTCGGATAAATTACCAAAATGTTACCAAAAAAAAAAAAAAAAAAGTTAACCGATGCCTTAGAGATTATGACAACATGTTCAACACTTTGCATCTAATGACCTAGGCGATGACCTAATGACTAAATGTTTTGGAGCGTAAGACAATTCAACAGACAATCAGTACAACACATTTTGATAAACATGACATAAGCAATTGATAATGCAAAAAATAACAGACAATTGTCCATGACCATTTGAAAAATGTACAAAAGCATTTGCAAAATGTGAAACACAATGAGAAATGCAATTATGATGTGCACAAGTGACGAGATGTGGAGATTGAATGAACAGTTTTGAGAATTTCAATTCTGATCTGAGAAATGAGCCAAATTGACTGAGAAAAACTGTAAGAAAGCTTTCTTCTTAATGTTGTCCACAAGTAGATTATTATGACTCTTTAAAACTGATAACACATGCACACAAACAAATTTAGGTTATTTAATTAGACTTCATTAAGTTTGAAGCAAATTAATTTTATCCTTCCGAGCTGTATGGTTGTGATTAGAGATATTTGATGTTTCGCAGCGGATTCTTTGCTACAACGTAGCTTAGACAGAGAACTCCAAAACAATGCTTATGCCATTTTCCATTTTATTTTTATAACATGGCTGGGGTGGGAGGGATTGCATCACATTTAGGGACCCATTAGCACAGACCATACTTAACAGAGAATTAAAGCATTTGTCTAGTTCTCTGCCTCATAGACCAGAACACTGGATAAAGTAAAGTGATTCTAAAGCGCAACACACTGGCTATTCTAAATGGACTTTTGAAACTAATGGGAAGAACCTCACATTGTTTCATGCTTAGTGCAAACATGAATTCAGAGTGCTATTGAGGTAATTCCACATATCCTCTGTCTTCCTGGCTAATCATGTTTACAGGCAGCATATCCGGCAGGTCGCACGGAGCACCTGTCTTATCGTGCTCCACTTCTGTCGCTCTCAGCAGTGACCCCACTTCTTGGGCCCCAGTCTCTTTCCTGCTCTTCCCCAACTCCTAATAATTGCTACCTGCCTGTCCTTGGCCATGCTCAGCCAGGAGATACAGAAATTAGGGCAGGTCCTCTGGGTCTGGATGATAAGCAGCATGCAAAGATGAGCTACCCAAGGCCTGGTCTCCCTCATGCTTCCCTCTACTCTATCTCTTACAACCTCCCACACCCCCGCCAGCTCTCACACAAGTGTGGCTAACTGCTAGCGACCCTGGGCAAATTTCATTTATCTAGACCTCCCACCGGAAGGATGGAGAAAGCAGGAGAGAATCCAAAATGGAGCATTCCAAAACCAGTTGTCACGGAAAAAAAACATTGAAACAAAATTTAACCTGAGCTAATGCATTAGGACAGTGCATAATAAAGATGTTTGTTCATAGTTTCCCCAAAGACCTCCAGCATTAATTAACCCTTCCTTGTAGATATTAGAACCATGACATGTATTGAATAAATCATGTAAAAATATGAGGAATTTGTGCATTTTATAATAAACCAAGAGGACTTGTAGAGAAATAATAAAAATTAAATGCTGGGTGAAGAAACAATGTAGGTTATGTGATGGTGAGTGAAGGGTGTGTGATGCTGTCGTTTGTTATCAGTAGAGTGTTGGCACTCTGTTAGCACAGTCAGTGTTGCTGCTCTAATGAAGCTGTGAAGGCAGTATGAAGAAGCAGCATGGTCAGGGTTTAGAGGGGCTTTATAAATGTTAGTACAAATTGACCTTTTATTAATTTTAAATAAATGATTTTTACAGAAGAAACAACAAGTACTCGTTTTCTGAAAGGGAGATAATTTTACATTCACAAGATTTGGCAGATGATCTTATATAGCATATTATTGTTCTTTGAAGTGCTTTTACAAAGATGGACTTTCAGCAGCCGTTTGAAAACAGCAAGGGTTTGAACTGAGGAGACGGGTAGGGGAAACTCAGTCCAGTATTCTCATCTTCTTTTTGTCTTGAGGGGTGCTGGGTTTGATCGTGGCCTTTAGGGGCTTGTGCTGAAGTGAGCTATTTTTATCTTTGTAGGGATGCATCAGTGTTTTAAATCCACTGCAGGAAACCAGGAAGCAGTGGAGTCATGTGGGAGACCTCCATGAAAAGTGAAGATAATTCATTCAGCTGAGTTCTGGATCAGTTGCAAGCATGCAATGGCATATAAAGACAGTCCTGCCAGGGGCAAGCGGTAGTGCCAGGTGTCAAGATGACAGGGGGTAAGCAATCACCTGAGTGGTCTCTTTGGATAAAAAATATAGTGCTAGAAGAGCATACGCCAATATCTGAACACATAACTAGGAAACCCAGAATCTGCTGTCAGGACTATGTCTAGAGATCCTCACCAAGGGGACTATCAGTGCTGCAAAGACTACTGCTATAACCTGGTAAGCACCTGCAGACTGAAACTAAAAAAAAAAGGTTGGGGAAATGCATAACAAAGAATGGAGAGAAGCAAGAGGAAACTTGCTACACAGATGGAAGACATGGAAAATCCATGGGTAAGTCGGGAGATGGAAGAGCTGTCGTCAGGAGCTAAAGGCAAGTTCGCAAGGTCTGGTAAGAAAGGGCGACGCTGTAGGGTGCATCTTGAAAAAGAGGCCTAGAGGGGCCAACAGAAGAACAGTAGAGGGTTTATAGGCCGATGACTGTCCTTCTGTAAGATGTATCACTATGATGCACAAGTTATGGTTAGTTAAAAGTCACAGTTATGCAGACCAGCATTATGAAACAGAATAACATTAATGAGATTGGGGGATAGGACTGAAAAGAATCCGATGGCCTGAGGGGGTACTCAACTAGAATGGGAGCAAGGTACAGGACGAGATGCATACAGGAGACGCATACAGGAGGTATGTGTCTCCAATAAGTGAAACTGGAGGAGACGCATATAGAAGAAGACATAGGTCATGGCTGAAGGTAAAAACAGGCAGCAGTGAGGGCTGACTGCACATGGTCTTTTGTACAGGTGCAAGTCAAGAGAGGGAGATGTTGAAGGAAACTATGATGGTTTTGTTGTCTTGAGGAGGAAGAAATGAAGGGATTATAAGCATCATGGCTCTTGGTACATTCAGCAAATCTGGGAGGAGAGAGAACATAGAAAAGAGCAGTAATTTTTTTAACTCCAAAAATGGGAGGCTTAAAGTGGTGAGATAGTGTGGAGGAGTGGATTCTAAAGGAAGCCCCCTGAAAGGAGGAAGCCCAATGAGAGGACAGAAAGAGTGGTCAAGGAGGTAGGAGTGAACTACAGAAACTTCAAAGCAGGGAGGCAGGAATGGAACTACAGAAACTTCAAAGCAGGGAGGCAGAGTTCGGTGGGACTGGCAGCTTATTCAAGGAAGAGAGAACAGATCTCATGGCATGAAGAGACCTGGCAGAGCAAGAGACCGTTTTTCAGGTTAGCAAGTATAACTGGCAGCGGTGCTCAACAGGAACATTTTTCTTTTAGACCTCTTTCACTCCTCTTTAATTCCTGATGGCAATGCTGGCTTCAGGCCTGTCTGTGAATGACTGAAAGGTTTGGAAGCAGACAGACCATCCTTTGGATTTGTCAGAACAAGACATGAATGTGTACCAGATCTTAAGTTACAGCAAGTTAGGAGAAAATCTACTAGAACTAGGAATCCAGGAAGATCTTGACAGTCTATTTCAGAGTTTGTTGGTTGTCCACAGTGAACATCCTCTTTGACCTGTAGGAGATTTTGCAGTGGACAAGTGAGAAGCTGCTAGGAGTTTACATCTAGTATGACCTTGTAGGTCTAGCTGCACAAAGCACTGCATGTCTGTCATGAAAATCTCTCAATATGGTGCCTTGCTATTCAGTTCATATCTGACATGCAGTTTGGCGGAATACGGCAGTGCTAGTGGTGATCTCGACCTCCTTTATTTCCTGCTCAGAAGACAGCATCTTGCAGTAATTCCACAAAAAAGTAGGCACACACCCTCTTTAAGGCTAATTGGATTTGACAGGGTCCAATTTATATTCATAAATGCAAGGTTTAACACAGAAAAATGCAAAAAATATCCACTTCAAAAACAGAAACTGGGTTTTTTTGGTTCACAGATATATTAAGTTTTTTTTTCCTCACTAATTTTTACAGAGCTGTTTATCTAACTCTCTGAATTGCACATGTGCATTCACTTGTATGAAAAAGTGCCACACAATAAAACAAACATGCTGCTGGTTATGACCTGGTTTGCACAGATGATGTTTCAGTGAAAAAAATAAATGAAACTATAAAAATAAGCAATCTTTCTTTCTTTTGCTCTGGAAAAATATCCAGTAAATTGATATATATGCAACATAAACAACATAATCAACAATATGGTAGGTAATATTTTATTGGAGGCCAGTTTTTATTTCAGTGTAGGACATAGCCCTTCGGCTAGAGCAGTCCATGATGGAACTGTATAATAATTCAACTATTTCAGCCTTCCTTCTGCCATTTGATCCCATCGGGTTCACCCCCACTGCAGTTGTAGGCTGGAACAACAATTAGAAAATCTTTCTGGAAGCAGGCAAGGAAACCATCTCATCCTCCAGTCTTTAATATCTGATCTGACCCAGAGACTAAATGCAAGGACCACAGCTAGGAGCAGTTGGAATGCATGGTGCATATGCAATTGTGTCTGTTGACTGCATTGATTTATGGCCACTTGAATACAAATCACTTGCAACGGATCCATTTACATGGCTTTGTTTGGAGAGGTCAACTAATGTCTGTGATTGCTTTTTAAAGAAATAAATGTGACTTTAGATGTGGATTATTTTGATTACTGCTGTGCTGTGTTTACCAAAATCTCTGTGCATGTTAATTGCCGCTGAGCAAATGGTCTGTGGGGGTGTGTATGTAACTGCAGTCAGACATGAGCCCTCATCTGTGGCCGTATGCTTGTGTGTATTTTGGGCACCCCAGCAGAGAACGGCTCCTCTCCAGAGCCCAGAGCTTGCCTTTGATCTGACAACTGAAAATCAGGGCCTCAGCACACTACTGCTTTACACTGTCTCTGCAGTGTCTGAAATAACACCACATACCCAGCTTAGGCAGTACAGTCCAGGCCGCTGCTGTACACATGCACACGTTTACACTTCATCTTTTCATCATCTCTTGAATGTTAAAGCATAAGAAAAAATCCTTCATTCTTTAACTGCACTCTTGACCTTGATGTTTGAAGTCATTGTAGACTCATGTTTTCTAGATCAGATGTGATATTCCCATGGTAGTTTTCAGAGTAATTTCTAGCGTAAAGATCTATTAACCTTTTATTGATAACCTTTTATTAATCATTGCAAACTGAGTGTTTCTCTCTGACATGGCAATATATGGGCCTTTGATTTGGTAAGTTAAACTCGATTACAGTAATGTACACTGATAATTATGGTAACGCCAGTAACTCTGGAACACATGCCAACTCTGTTACCATATGGGTATCTGTAAAGAAACACTTAGAATTCATTAGTAGATTAAAAAAACCCTATACAGCACTTTGTTTGTCAACAGGTAAATATGCAATCTTTACAAAAACCTGATATTAAAAAAACGTTTCATCTCTGTCCATACAAACGGCACACATCCAAGATCTTGCTTTTTAGAAAATGGAACCTAATATGACTGGATTCTACAAAGAAATGTGCTTATTATTTTTATGTATTCCTCTTAATTTCATGGCATGCAGCTACATTGTTACAAAGTTACTAAGTTGCAACAAAGTTGTTGATGATCAGTCAATAAAGTTGACATTGTTAGGTTTTATCACAATAAAGGAAATAGTTTTTAATGCCGAACATTTTTGAGCATGCTTGCGTGTCATACAGCTCTCATTCACCCCTCAGATGCCATGTTTAAAAAAAAAACAACTGGTGCTCACACTGAGCCTTTTTGCCAAGATTGACAGTAATTCAGTCAGAGGAGAGAAATCACACAAACCCTGATTGTCTAGCCATTTGGATTTTGTACCATTGTGGTTATGGAGTAGGGGTGGGAAAGAGTGATATTCTGAGAAAGGCGATTAAATATATGACGTAAAAGGGCTAAAATAGTGTTCATCTTAAAGTTGCCAGTAAAGTCATTTTTATCAACTGCTTCCTCTTTGTGTTTAGGCTAGTCTGAAACATCAACAATTTTTGTGCTCATTTTGAAGTCTGTCATCTCCATACACACACTAGCCTAGTATCTTTTATCTTTTTTTGTGTAGTTGCCGTATGAATTATGCAGGCACCATGCAAACACCTCAGCCAAAAGGAGCCCGTTTGTGGTACAGCTGCCTGAGGCTGGCATTCACAAAGGCTTGATTTGCATGTCCGCACCATACTGTGGTGCAGGCCTTAGCTAATTCTAGAGATCAAACCTCATCCCCCACATGAGTCCTTGTTGTGCCGTGTTTGTCTGCTTCTGTTAACTTGCCAGACTTCACTGAGCATCATTTTAATCCTCCGAGGCAGGAGCGGTAGCCTAGAAACCAGTTAGCTGCTTCACTAGTGCTACCCATCAGTGTTTGTAGTTTTCCCCTATTATGGCTCATCTTCACGTAGCCCGAGGTGCACCATTTTCTGGTCTTAGCTGCGTCGTAACCTTGTGACTCTTTCTCGTGCTGGCCTAAGCCTCATCATGATTTTCCATGGCTTTTTTTTTTAAACCTCTCCCACCCTCCCATAGCTGTTTCAGTTTGCCTGGCTTAGCTGTGTGCTCAACAGCATGACTGTGTACTCAAGAGACTGGGGTGTTGGGGAGAAGCTACTTATGGAGTCTGGGTGACCTGTTGGCTGGGTGAGGGAGAGGTCAGACTGCCTCAGCCGAGGGAGCCTAACAGCTGGCTGCAAGGGCAGGATGCTGTTCAGGCTGGATTCTGTCTCTCGCTGATGAGGGCAGGAAGACTAGGGTGCTTAAGCTTGTTAGTGTGCAGTTATAGGTTATAGGGACACAGAACGTAGTTGTAAGGGGTAAAGAGAAAATACATTAAGCCATTGCTGAAAGGTTGTTCGCCCACAAACAGCCGTCAAGTATAATAAGAGCTATAAATGTAATCACCTACTGAAGGTCTCTGCCTTTTTGCTTTTCTGTATAAGCAATTAATGTGAAACCACTTTAAATCCAGGTCTGAATGTGTCATAACGCCTAAAGCTCATTATTCTAACCCTGATAGCTGTGTTATTGAAGGTATGTGTAGGGCATGTGTTGTGTTGGTAATAAAGCAGTTTAACGATGGATGATGGCTCACCACAAAGCCTGCCATTCAACAGAGGCGTCTCTTTCTCAGCTTTTCTCAGCTGTCTTTTAACTGCTACGTCATATCTCATCAAGTAACAGCCACTGTGAAGAATTACAGCTTTGGATTTTGCATTCACACCTGTTCCTGTTCTCTAATCTACAGATACACAAAGAGCTGTCCATGCTCCGTCACAAATCACAGACAAGGTCCTGGAACTCTTCAGGACCCAGAACGAGTTCACATTCATGGCCTCTATCCAGCAGAAGGCCTCCACCTCTGGAGTTCTCTTCTCTATCCATGAGTCTGACCACAGGTACGTGTTATATTTTTCTCAGCTCACCGCTCCTGCCTTGTTGTCTCTTTAATTCTCTGAATATGATGAAGTATGCCATTTTATTTTAAGACTAAACCTCTTGAGAATCTTTATCATTCTCTACAGCAGGCTACACAGAAAAAAATAATGTTTTCTGTTTTGAAGCCAGAATAGAAAAACTGTTACATTTTATAATTAATGCAAACTCAAAAAAGAATAGTATACTACCATGTGAACTGAACCAAGACAAACACTTTTCTCATTTGACAAAGTGCTGGGACAGTTTTACTATCTGTGTTGAATAGGTGTTGAAATGAGTTTTGAAATTTAAATTAAAGTTTTTTTAATGAATGCAGCAGATTAAAATATTATCCCATCAAACATGCAGGGCACAAGGCTAATTTATTGCTCATTTGATGTTAATTTTTTTTGTTTATAACTTATGTTTTCTCACATTTACAACTGTTTCTAGCAGTCTACATTACTGGGCCAACCTATTTCATTGTTTTACAAACACTAACTGTCTAATTGGACAAAAGTGCCTGCCAATACACACAGAGCTAGCAGCATGTGCCGCTACATGGACATACATACATACATACCCAGCTTGTGGGTTCCCTTTAGGATAACTGAAGGCCATGTCTGGAAGGGATGGGCTCTTTGATCAGCTGTCCTAGCCACCCTGTATGAACAATGTAAACAGGCTCCAACAAAGTCCAACAGTCTATTTTACACAGGGCATTTTACACAGTCTGTATTTCCTACCTTTTAAAATGGAATTTGTGTGTGGTTTTAGGCTTGGTGGGGCAGGGAGTACAGCTATCAGTATGTTTTGCGGCAGAGTCATTTATTCCCTTGGGTCTACCCAGCCGCGCGTGCTGCACACCTGCTTCTGTCGTCCTTCTGCTCCGCCAGATGGTCTTGTGCAAGGTGGTGTGCTTTCTCCAAGAGTTGTTGCAGCTCCCACAAGTTACACTGACCTTTCTTCCTCTCCAATGCTGAGTTCTAGCAGACTTCCAGATAAAAGGTCTACTATAGTGCAAAGCTGTCTCCCAAATATGAGCATAGCTGGGCCAGCAGTTCTTGAACTGCTGATGAGTAAGTCCTTCGCCCCAGGGGCACGGTCTCATTCTCACTGGTGCTGGGTGATGGCTTGACCTGTACCAGTCAACCATCTTGTCTGCTGTTGTAGTGGCACTGCATGCACCTCAGGCGACATTGTAAAGTAATCCAAGATATACCTGATGGAGTGAGAAAGGGGCCTCACCATGTTAACCTAGACACCTGGAGAGAGTGAAGCAGTGTCTATGAGATTTCCACGGACCCCTTTTTCACTGTAGACATCACAGCAGTGGACGTGCCGCTCTACACCCTATTCCACAACCCATTATGCATTCCACAGTGGTCAACTGGCCCTTTCCTCTTGCTGCTGTCACTATTCTCAGGCAACGTCTCCACAGGGCAGCCCCACCAGAGCAACTTGTAGAGTGTAGATGCTCTGGCTGGTGCTTCCATCAAACTGGGAAACGTTATCCACGCACTAAACTCTACAAGTGTGTAGAGTTTTTTGCAGAATTGCTTTCTAGGATTTTAATTGATTTGGATTGTCTTAATCCTTAAAAACCATCAATTCTGAATTCATGAGGAGAGTCTTTTGATCTCATACAACATGTATCAGGTCCAACTGATAAGCACGGTCACATTCTAGATTTGATCATTTTTTAGATTAATTATATTGAAATTGCTGATGTTGCAATCTCTGATCATTTTAGTTATTTTCCAATATGTCAGCATCTGTTAGCACACAATAACCAAGCTTATATTAACAGACTTGATACAGTCCCTCCCTCCCCTCACATAAACTGGGAATTAGTTGAACTATTCACACACACACAGTTAGATATTGTATGGATGTTATGGCAACAAAGGTAACTAAAAGTATTTCTGGCAGGATGAAGATGCCCTGAAGGAACACTTAATCTGTTTAAAAACTTAAGCAAGACTGCAGGCAGACTGAGAGGCATTGGCGAAGTCAGCATTGGAAGTACATTTTGATATTTGCAAAGCAACATTGCAGAGCAGCTGCCCTGCTCAGAAGTATAGACCGGCTAGTAAACCCCACCTCCTGTGTGTTCCCTGAATTTGTTTCAGATGAAAAATCTGATTTTTTTAGGGACAAGGTAAGAAGTATAAGGAACAACATGGCAACAAGCAGTACCAGACTGTCAACCCAATTATAAGTTAATCAGCCTAACTGTAACTTTATTGTTTCCAAGAAATTGACACGGTAACACTATTTGATGTGATTTCATCACTAAAATCCTCCATGTGTAAGCTGGACCTTTTACTGACATACTTAAGCACGTTATGAGTTCATTATCTAATGATGCTATAACGATTGTTAATCGGTCTTTGCAACTGGTAGAATTCCCTAGTATTCTTAAAAGTGCAGTGGTTAAACCACTACTAAAGATCATAAATCTTGATCTCACAATTCTCAGTAATTACCCATATCTAACCTTCCCTTTCTCGGCAAAATCATTGAAAAGATTGTGTCAACACAGTTGAATGATTGTTAAAGCAAACCAAACAAATAACACTTTTCAATCTGTATTCCGAACCCTCCACAACACTGGAACGGCAGTAGTTAAGGTCGTAAATTATTTGAGATTGAATAAAGATACGGGCAAACTCTCTGTCTATTTTCTGCTGGATTTAAGTGCCGCTTTTTGACACTGTTGATCATGAAATCCTTCTTGATTGACTCCAGAACTGGGTAGGCCTTGGAGGCTCAGTCTTAGACTGGTTTAGATCTTATCTAAATGGCTGTGACTATTATGTTGCATTAGGTGCTTCTTCCTCCACACCTTAAAAAATAACTTGCGGGGTCCTCCAAGAATCAATTATTGGGCCTTTACTGTTCAACCTGTATATGCTTCTGTTACCCCATATCATTAACAAACATGATATTAGTTATCATCAATATGCAGATGACACTTTACATTTCTTTAGAACCTAAAGCCCTCAAATCAATTTAGCTTTCTGTTTGAGTTATTAGGTGATGTACAGACATGGATGTCTAACAGTTTTCTGCAGTTAAACAAAAGAGAAGACAGGTTCTTGTTTTTGGTAGTGATTCACAAAGAAATGATGTTCAGATGTATTTAAATCGAATTAATTTGAAAGCCAAAAATATGTGTAAAGAACTTGAGTGTCACTTTTGGTAATGAGCTCAGCTTTAAATCTCACATGACTACATGCAGGACAGCTTACTTTCATGTTCAAAATATCACTAGGGTCCGAGACATGCTCTCTCCTGCTGAAACTTGTCCATGTATTTATCACATCAAGGCTAGATTATTGTAACACTGTATTATCTGCTCTCCTAAAGAGCTCTATTTCATACCTGCAGCGAGTTCAGAATGCTGCTGCAAGGGTCCTGACCCACAGGAGAAAGAGGGATCATACTGTATTACACCCACGCTCCACTCACTACACTGGTTACCTGTCAGAATAGATTTTAAGGTTCTGGTGATGATTTTTAAATGTCTTCATGGCCTTGCCTCCTCTTTACCTTAGTGAAATGTTTGTTTGATATGTTCTAGTCAGGTCTCTCAGGTCTTCAAATAGCAATCTACTGGCGACTCCTAAAACCCGGTTAAAGATTTGAGAGGGTGCTTTCACCCATTATGGCCCTAAGCTCTGGAACTCTCTTCCTGAGGAATTCAGAGACATTTCATCCCTGCACACCTTCAAGAAGAGCCTCAAAACCTTCCTGTTTAGTTCTGCGTTTAGTTGGGTGATTTCTATGGTTTACCATTTTATTCTTTTATTACATTATTTTATTTTATTACATGTATGTTTGTTTCTATTTATTTGAATAATTATGACATTTTATTTTATTACATTATTTTATTTTTTCTTCTACTTATTTTATGTAAATTCTGCAAAGCACTTGGAGTTGCTTGTATGTACGAAAGGTGCCATACAAATAAATTATTACTATTATTATTACACACCTCACTAACTGTCACCTCACTAACACACTAATTGTGTATGTGTAGCTCCTTAAAAGTGATTGCTGACTTGATTATTTCTTCAACAGTAGTTGGTCAACACAGGCCATTTATCAACTCAAGTCTGCCCAGGCACTCATTTAGCTGACGTTTTTGTTCTGTTTCGAGTGTGCATGATGGGACACTTTGCAGCGACACTACTGCTGCACAGGAGTGTGACGTGCTTGGTACAGGGGTTAGAATATCTGACACTTTTACAATGATGAAGGTGTTACAGAGGATGAAACTACACTGAGGTGAGGTACAATGTCGCTGCTTTGTCATTATTTGTAATAAGTACTGAAGTCATCAACGCATGCAGTTTAAGTTACAGGTTTTAGGTAACGCATGCATGGACCCTTCAAGGAGGATTGGTTCCCTTTTGAGTTTTTCCTTTCCACTGTTGCAACTGCTCATTATGTATCTCATTATGTATCCCCTCCTTGGTGTTATGGTTTCCATGGTGATACCAACGGATGTGTTTTGTTTACTTCCTGGTTTTGTTGCGTCTGTTCCTGGTGGTGTTCCATGTGTTTCTGTTTTGGTCTTTGTTGTCCTTGTTTGATTCCTAGCCCTTGATTGGATGCAGCTGTGTCGTGTTAGGCCTTGTTAGTGTGTATATTTAAGCCCTTTGTTTCTGAAGTCTGCACCCTGTTATGAGAATCACTGTTTCTGATGATTCCTTCAGTGTAGTAGGAGATGTATTACACTGTGTGTGTGTGTGTGTGACTAAGCCAGGCAGCTTATGATGACTTATGTGTTTGCCTTGTGCTTGTGTTTTTGTGTTCCCCTCTTGCCTAAATCCCTGCACTCTTCCTACCGCCTCATCCCTGCCTAAACGTCGCAGGTGTATCTATAATTTCAGCATTACTTTTCTTTTTGATCTTTCTTTTCATACCTTCAGTCTAAACAACAGTACTTGAATTTAGGTTTGTATTTTATCCAACAATGGGCCTTTTTTAATGCTTCAAAAATAGATTGCAATTGTAAACATGCTGTGTCCATGGTAGGGCAATATCATTCACAGGAGCTAAATGATTTTTCAAAAACTAATTACTTTAATATTAAGGGATATTATGACAGCACAAAATATCAAATTGTCCAGATGAGTCTCATAATGGTGGTCAGGTGGTTAAATACTTTCGCAAGGCACTGAAACCTGAACCAGCAGTGCACTTTGCTAATTAATCACTTGCATCATTGACTTATTGAGGAGAACTGACGAGTTCTCACAAGTGAACTCTTGCCTGGCTGAAGTGTAGTGCTCATTATTGATGCAGTCTCAGAAGTTAACCATACCCCAAACCTGGATGAGTGTTGCTGATATTGCTTTGGTGCTCTATACTCAACACCTGCCATTAGTCCCAGCTTGATGCTTGAAATGGTGCACCATGTTATGAGAATTTCTAGGAGCAGGAGATGTAGAGGGTGCATGACCCAGTCAGACAAGCTCGTGAAGGAGCATGGCTCTGGTGGAGGGGACGTTATTCAGAAAGGTGGTTCAGCTCTTTGCTTAATGTGCTCTGTGTCCTTTGTGTTCCACACCACCTCCACCACCTCCACCACCTCCACCACCAGTATGGCAGAAGCTGTGGTGTAATTTGTATGGCATAAGGGCACAAGATAGGCTTGTAGAAATACATATTCTTTTATTTCTTTAGTGTATCTGTGGTCATGATCCCGCCATAAAATGAGCATCTCTGTGACCACAGCAGTTGGTTTGTTTTCCATCTGCATTGTGTCCTCAGACACTGCTGGAGTAGTTGTGTGTCATACTCCACACTGCTGGAGTAGTTGTGTATCCTACTCCACACTGATGGAGTATGTGTTTGTCCTGGAGTAGGCCTGTGTCCTCTCACACTGCTGGAGTGGCTGTGGAGGTCGATGGCTGCAGCAGAGTTGTACCTTGGATACTCTTGTGGAGAGCCTTTAATGCGTTTGCTCACAGCAACCACCCCAGCCTGAAATGTCGCTGGAAGCTCTAGCTCAGCTTTGCAAATCTTTCATGGGACATTACCGTTGTACCTGGGCATCATCAGCAGTGCTGATGTCTCTCTTGACTGGGTATGTGTCATCATGTCACGGGGCACCCTTGTAGCACATTCTGCTGCATGGCTGACTGTATGTGAGCCAGCTGTGCTTTTCACCCTTCAGGCAGTTTTCTAGGGTCTGTCTTCCTGTCTCAGTGTGCATTGCTCCTCCTCTCTCTTAGAGGTAGGTCAAGCTCTGTGTTTTCTGTCTGGCTCTCCAACGTAGCCATCGATTCCTCCCCAGTGTTCCTTTGCCTCCTCCACATTTAGCTTGGCATTGTTCAGGATTCACATTGTGTCTTCAGGAGCGTATTCATTTTAGTGTTGGTCTTCAGATTTTCCTTATCAAAACAGAGTCGATGTATTTTGCCCTAAAAATTATATACGGAAAGTAAAATACCCCCCCCCCCCACCACACATATCTAAGTAAGGTGTTTTTTAAATCATTCTAAAATTTTTAACATCTCTGTCCTAGAAAAAGGAATGAGCCATTTTGGGGACCAAAAGCCAAAGCATACTATTTCAAGAGCATGTGCTAAATACATTAATAGGGAAAAAATGACTGAACATGCTAACCAGAATCTTTGTCAAGGCATTGGATTCTCCAAAAAATTGGAGATTCAGAAGATATGTCACGGTGAGAGGCTCAGGAGGCCACCAGAGGGCTCACCCGGCGTGGTTGCCAGGGCAACACACACCCAGCGTCGCACAGGTCCCCACGTCACAAACCACTCCGCCCCTCACAATCACCACAGTACTGACACCTGCACGTAATTTCCAAGCACATTTAATCCCACAGGTTCTGCCAGTCCTTTGCTGCACATTGAAGCACCCATGAGGATCCCCTCTGTGAAGCTAAACCTGCGTGCATCACTGACTGTTCCCGGGGGTTTGTGCCTGCGAGTATTTACTTACCAGACTCTGTTCATCCTTAGTTCTTTTGTTTGTTGCTACAAAGCCTGAGTTCTTGAGTTCTGTGCAATGAATAATAAAGAATCCAGTTCTACCCACCTGCCTTCGGCTGTGTCCGTTACACCGTTACAAGATAAAGTCTCCTACAATTAGTAGTGCTCACTGTTCTTTACAAACAGATGATGAAGCAAAGGTTTGACAACAGTGGGGCAAATTCATAAAACGTATTGCTAGATTTCATGTGATGGTAACAGCAAATAGCACCATGCTAACACATTTTTCTCATTCATAAGTATGTAACCATTTGGGTGATATATGGATCTCCGTACCTTTACGTAACTTGCATATAAAAGCAATTCATAATTTATAATGCATCACTTTGCAGAAATACTGCCTAAACCTGTCTGACAGTAAATGTCCTGGTAAGAAGCTGATGTGGACTGGATTTTTTCTTCAACAGTATTTGGTCAACACAGGCCATTTATCAACTCAAGTCTGCCCATGCACTCATTTAGCTGGCAGTATTTTAAAACTAAACGTTTTTGTTCTGTTTCGAGTGTGCATGATGGGACTCTTTGCAGCGACACTACTGCACAGGAGTGTGATGTGCTTGGTACAGGGATTAGAATATCTGACACTTTTACAATGATGAAGGTGTTACAGGGGATGAAACTACACTGAGGTGAGGTACAATGTCGCTGCTTTGTCATTATTTGTAATAAGTACTGAAGTCATCAACGCATGCGGTTTAAGTTACAGGTTTTAGGTAACAGGCTGTTTTCAGCATACCACTGGTCTCACAACTGGGGTTAATCAGTCATCTGTCCCATGACATGGATCTTTAATATGCATGACCTCTTTTCCTATGGCAAATGTGAATTTAGCATAGTGGTAAGTTGACACATATGAGCTAATTATCGCCATGGTAGGAATAGGAATTAAGAATGTGTTGCACATTATGCATAATGTAGTGTGGTTAAGTTTTATGAATCTGACCCAATATGTTTAAACGCCATCGTATGTTAAAGGTTCTCTGTTCAGCTTCATGTCTAGTGCAGAAAAAGCTCAGGTGTTAGAGCTGGAGTGTTTGTAATTGTTTGGGCATGGGGAAAATACACAGTTCTTCATTTCACTAGGAGAACGTCCAATGGCCATACAGGCCATAGGGTATAGAATAGGAAAACATTTTCTTGTGCCTCTTAGAGATAAATGCCTTTTAATGGCATCACATTTCTGGGTGCTTTGATGGAGATTGATCTAATACATGGTTATGTGAGAGCATATGGAGTTAGAAAGATGAGTTTCAGTCCTGACTACATTATTCTCTCCAAGCCCCAAGTGCAGTGCAATATGTGATGAAGTTTGAAGAAATGTAACTGACACCAACAGTTCTCCTATGATTTGCTCATCACTCATATCCTGACGTTTTGGTTAGAGAGAAAATTAGCTGGGATTTGGTTTTGTGCAAATAGCAATTTCCAGCCTCACCACATCACCCAAATTATAGATTTTTTAAGGCAGACAGGATGCTACTGTGTTTCTTCCCCATCATCTCTGACTTCACACAGAATAGATTGCCACTCTCAGATGTACATGTCCCTTCACTAGCAAGCTCTTCAATCGATTTCATAATTCTGTGCCAGTCTAAAAATTCTGTAATACTTGAGCTTCAGCGACTTTATGCCTAAAGAATGCTGAGGTGTGGTGTTTAAATGCTGTGGTCATCTAGCATGTCAAGGCTACTGTGTTCTACTAACAAAATATTTTACCACTTCCACCGAGTCCACATTGTTTACTCTTCTAATACGTGCTCTTTTCACCCACAATGCCACTCAGCTCTAGGTTTCATTAGTGCCTCTAACTTTTTGAGTATTCAGTTTAAGGAACAGCACTGTTGAAGCGCAAAATTAGGGGAGGAGGTTATGCAAATTAACAACCTGTGGAGTTTCACTAATGTGAAGTGTGTGGAAGAAGTGCATGTGTTTTTTTTATGCCAAGGACAAAGAGGAGGAACTTTTCCTCACTCACGTCTGATCACAAACAGTGCTGTAGCCATTGTCAAAGAATCCATAAGCAGAAAGGGAGAATTCAACAGAGAGCTACTAACAGTATTAAAAGTCTATTGACTGTCAAGTCAACTTGTAGTATCAATATTTAATAATAAAAAGATGACAGAACAATGGAGGTATATACAATGGTATATATGGCCTTACAAAATGTATAGTTGTCCACCAGTTGTTGACATCTGTTTTTATAGTTTCCACTATAACTAGCTGCATCTGTAGTAGTAGTAGTTTTATTGGGTATTATTTTAAGGTTTGGCAAAATATTGTGTTTAGTATATATAACATTTTTGATTTTGTAGTAAAAATTAATTCTGTACTCTCAACTAGTTGCTGTGGAGAGTCATGTTTACTTGCAAAAGACACAGATGGGTTACATATCCAAGGAAGATTTCTATACAATATATGGGTTCCGTAATGTAGGTGGAGGTTTAGATGGAAATCATTTTCATCCCTCCATTTCATTCTGGTGAAAAATGCATTTTGGCTAGAGCTTATATTGGTGTCTCTCTATCATTCAATTAAGCCAGTTTGCAAATGATGTCACTGAAGGGGTATGATGAACTGGCGGTGCACTCTAAATGCTGGTGTCCATTGCAAATTTGAGGTAAATCTGACCTATCTGACCGGTCTTTTCCCCATCTCTACCTCCTCTGTCAACTGTTTACTGGTGGCAGCAGCTATAATAGAATAGCTGTTGCACATCACAACAGAGCTTGATGCTACAATTCAAGTGATGGCAAACAACCAGTCTGCATCTCTGTGGGAAACTGGCAGTAACATCACACCACTCCAGTTTATTGTCATGTACTGGAGTGGCCATTCACAGTGCTTTTGCTTTTCTCTGCTGAGATGCAAATCATACGTCCAAGAACGATGGCTCTTTTATTTGATTGAAATGAGCTGTCAGATCCAGGCACATGGCAAATGATGTTTTGATTTGCATGTTGAAATGATGACAAGCTGGTTGCATTCCAACTAATGTCCTGCCTTATGACTCACCCTCAGACAGGAATTCAGAAGCTTCAGTGTTGAAGGGAACCACACTGTAATAATGACTGTTAATTTTCTTGGTGTTAATTGCTTAAGATTACTGCAAGGCCCTACACAGGAGGATGCCAGTGTTGCTATGGAAACTGTTGAAGATGAGCTGGGGTCATTTGGCAGTGACACTAAAATGTAAAGTTTCTTTGTTTTTTCCATTAAATAGATATACTGGAGAACTGTCGAGGGAATGTAGAGGTGATGCTTAAAAATAAGGTGTGTAATTTTAGAGTAGTTGTCTTGGCATAATGTATCGCATTAGTTTAAAACATGCATGTATCCAGACATGATAATAATGGGACAGAAAGAAAACATTCAAAAACTCAAAAGCTCCTAGCTTAGTCTGTCAAGTCTGTTGACTCAGTGCCTCTGTTTAGAAGCCCTGGTGTATGCTTGAACTGCATTGTCTCAATAAATTGAGAGGTATGATGCTGATTCACACCCTTGAAAATTCTACAAAGCAACAGAACAATGTATGTTTTGTTTTTCTGTAGAGTTCCTCAGTTTGTGATCTTTCGAGAGGAGATCCTTTTCAACAGGAGAGCCAGTATGGTATTGGTCATACTTGTTCAAATAAATCTCTTGACCTCTTTTTCTATGGCAAATACATTCCTGTATATTCTCAACTGTATGTTCGGGCCTTTTGGTTTAAAGGCCACGTGGAAGGCTGAGTATGTGCTCACCGCAAAACGCTTACAAGTCACTTGATTCATCCTTTTATAGTGGACTCTGTTTTCAGACAAAGTAGGAAATGGAAATGTCAAATGATTTGTGATGCTGCTGCCAACCTTAAGATCATTGGCTCACAACGCAAGGACGTTTGTTAGGGTGGAGGTAGCCTAGAGCGCCCCCTTTATGCTAATATGCTAATGCTAATATCTTAGGGCACTGGGGGATCATCTCCCAGCTGTGCAGCCAAGCACACAGAGCCCCAGGCTGGCACACGTTGGCTGAAAGGCATCATATATAGATACCTACAACCTACACAACACCGTTAAGTATGGAACTTAATTTCAAAGGCCCTAGGGTTCAGCATTCCTCTGTAAATATTGAGATATAAAAACACACACAAACATGGCAGAATGATGCATTAGGTGTGCTTAATCTAATAAAGAGAATAAAGGACATGCTTGAATATCAACACTTCTATAACTCTGTGTTGTCCTGACTGTGTGATTAGAATAAGATCATTATTCCAGCACTGCCCCACTGTTTTGGGGTACCTTGGGAGGATGAGATTTGTCACCCCATAAGTCTCTTCTCTCAGGTCTTGAAATAGTACCGAGACACCTGGTCTCCTAATGCTGCTGATGTTTTGCAGTGCCTCAAAATGCACATGCACAAACGTGTCTGTGGACTTATTCTAATCAAAACTTTTCTCACTGTCAACTGCAATGTAATTTCCTTTGTCTTGCAGGACTGCATTCAGATGTACAGTGCAGGCTGTATATAACTGGACAGAATGTCAGTCTTAAATTTGTATTTCTACACTTTGGACTTTAACATATTGTAGTCATACATACTAGATATAAACTCTTACTTGAGGTTAAAGAACAGAATGTGTTTAATTCAAATGTAAAATCCAATCATTAACCACTGGAATCCCAGTTTCATATAGTCTTATTTCATGGGACTGTAGGTAATTGGACAATTTAGCATAATCCTAACTACAATTGTGTAGCATTTCCTTAGACAAAATCCTTTGCAGTTTGTAACTACTTAAAATCTCTAACACAAACATCACCAGATATGTTCTCATTCTGGAGCCATTTGCTATTCCTGCTTCTTTTTGGATTTGGTTTGATCTAAACTATACACTTCATCAGGCGAGCAAGATCATTCTGTTGGCAGCAATAAAGGCCGTTATCATCGTAGATTGTATACTGTAAGTGGAATGGACGATAGCGGGTGCAAAGGGAAGCCACTGATTCTTTAACGCTGGGCGCGGCGTGAAGGAATATGGCAGACACAGACGTTGAGGAGAGCGAGATTTATTGCTAAGCTAACAAAGTTCCACAAAGGTCCACAAAGCCACACAGAGCAAACAAAGCCAAACTAACAAACTCACAAAATGATCCGCAACCCACAAGACAAAAGACAGGCATTAAATACACTTAAACAAACTGAGAACACCTGTGAAGCATTACAAAGGGAGTGGTTACAGATAGAAAGGAGGGACTAGGATGCACATGGCTGACAAAAACAAACCCTGTCGGGGAATGACAGGAGGAGGAGGGGCCAGACGTGACAGATTATGGGAGATCATATGTACACGATCGCATTCTTGGTTGTGTTTGCTCCCAGGACTGAGAGAGAGGGTGCATGCAATAACAAATGTGGCTGGGGTTTAGGTGGAGACACTGTCCTGTCTACAGTCTCTAATGCACATGCAATAACAAATGTGGCTGGTTTGGGTGGAGATACTGTCATGCCTACAGTCTAATGCACATGCAATAACAAATGTGGCTGGTTTTGGTGGAGATACTGTCCTGCCTACAGTCTAATGCACATGCCCTGGCTCCAATTTTCATTTACCATACAATCGCAACCAAAATGGCAGCTCCCATGTGAGCCATATGGGCAATAGTGGTGATAACATTAAATATATTGTTACCTGTAGGGTGTAATCTTTTAATTTCACACTGCCTTTAGGTAAGTAGTTATTAGTTAACTACATGCAAGTATGGCATTCCAACACTTGGAAACAAATCTAACCTAGCTACCTAGCTAGAGGCTTGGTTGGAGATTAGGTTCATTGGAAATATTGCTGGCTTTTAACAAGAAGTTCCTGACTATGTTAAATGTGATGAGCATTAATTATTATTACATTATTGTTGTTATCTAACTTTAGGTTGGTTTGCTTTGCCCAAGGTGAAAAGACTTGCAAGTACTTGGCTAACTACTAAGATACACTAGTCGGTATTTCATCACATCAGTGTCATTCTGGTGTGCATGTTTCTGACCAAACTGTCAGAAACGTGACTCCATGAGAGTGGCATGAGGACCCAACATCTTCTAGTGGGACCTGAGCTCACAGCCCAGCACTGTGAAGCTCAGTTGGCATTCACCAGAGAACACCAGGTACATCACTTGTGCTCCATTGTCTTCACAGATGAGAGCAGGTTCACACTGAGCACGCGGCAGAGGTGAAGATCTGGAGATGCCATGGTGAACATTATGCAGCCTGTAACATCATCCAGCACGACCGATTTGGCAGAGGGTCAATATGGCCTGGAGAGTCTTTTCCTTGGAGGGTTGCACAAACCTTTATAGCCAACAGTATCCTGAGTGCTGTTAGGTACTGGAATGAAATCCTCAGAGCCAAACGTTATACTGGTGCAGTCGGTTCCTCTTGGTGAAGGATGATGTGCAGCTTCATGTAGTTAGAGTGTGTAAACAGTTCTTGGATGAGAAAGGCATGTATGCCATTGACAAGAATGAGGTTCTCAACTGGATTCAGGTCTGGGGAATGTAAACACATGTTATGTATCAGTATATTTGATTCTGTAGTGCCAGAAAGTCTCAGGAGCTCACCGATGCCCTGTTCAAGGTCTGGGAGGAGATCCCCCAGTTCAATTCAATTCAATTTTATTTATATAGCGCTTTTTACAACACATGTTGTCACAAAGCGGCTTTACAAATTGCGTGGGTCCAGATCCCTAATGAGCAAGCCAAAGGCGACAGTGGCAAGGAAAAACTCCCTTAGATGGCAGGAATTTAGGAAGAAACCTTGGGAAGACCAAGACTCAAAAGGGAACCCATCCTCCACTGGGCGGCCCGCTAGCAATGTCCGCATTCACAGTTCAGGTATAGTCCAGATATAGTCCTGTAGTTATGATTCTAATTCCAGGCCGAGTGGTCACAGTCCCTTCAGAGTAGATGAGCCTCAGGTGGGAGTTGGCATCATCGCGTCCTCTTGCGATAATGGCACATCCAACCATGGCATCGGCACATCCACTGGCAAGCCAGACCATCTCCTAGATGCTTGTATGGGGTGGGTAACAGGAAAGGCTCGTCTCTCCTTGTCCCGATATTTCTCGGGCAGCCATTGGGAGAAAGAGGGACAATTAGTTCTGTATGGAATATGTTAGACAAAGGAAATGTAAACATTTCTGGAGTGTGGCAGCGACTCCGGCAATTAAATTATTACAGCCTAGCTAAAGGGCAGAACCAGAAGGTAACACAGACTTGGGAGCATCCTGAGACACTGGCATCCATCTACTACACCGTCGACAAACTTGAGTGACCGCGTGCAGTGATAGGATGACAGCACCAGCGCCCTAGTTTGCCATAAAACCCTTTGCCCATGAACCCCTGGATCTGTTACCTTATCTAAAGGGGCACATTAATTACCAAATGCTAGATCAAACAAGTAAGTTTTCAACCTAGACTTAAAGATTGAGACTGTGCCTGACACATTCTGGAAGACTATTTCATAGTTGGGGGGCCTTATAAGAAAAGGCTCTTCCCCCTGCTGTTACCTTATTAATTGATGGGACTAATAAGAGGCTAGCACCTTGGGATCGTAGTGGACGCGGGGGTTCATAATAAGAGATAAGCTCTTGGAGGTAGTCAGGAGCAAGTCCATGCAGTGCTTTATAAGTCAATAGAATAATTTTAAAATCAATACGGAATTTTACTGGGAGCCAGTGCAGGGCCTATAAGACTGGGCTGATATGTTCAAATTTCCTAGTTCTAATTAGAACTCTGGCTGCGGAATTTTGAACTACTTGAAGTTTATTTATATTCCTATTTGAGCATCCTGACTGTCACGGTGGAGCGACGGATTTGGATGCACAGACGAGAGATGTACAGAGACAGACAGAGATGTACACACTTTATTCAACATAGTTTTCACATAAAGCGCTATTGAGTGCTGACATGTGAAAACACTTAACATTCACGACTCCACTACGGTGACTCAAACAAAGACGAGCACGGGACACTGCGCAAGCACACATTAAATAGACGAACAACACCAACCCCTTGTGAGGACGAGACGAGCTACAGGTGCGACGAATGAACACACTCACACCAACACACTCCCACGGAAATACACATAAGGACGTTGACAACAGTAACACACGCCCACAAGGAGGGGTCCGAGGCTGACCGTGACACTGACAGTAACGAGTTGCAATAATCTAATCTGGAGCTAACAAAGGCGTGTACTAATTTTTCTGCATCATGCTGGGATAATGCATTTCTTAACTTGGCAATGTTACGGAGTTTTAGAAAAGCTATCCTGGTAGTATTATCTATGTATTTATCAAATGATAGGTCAGAGTTGAATAAGACGCCGAGAGTTTTGGCTACCGAGCCAGGAGTAATGGGGTAATCTGCAAGATTTAACATTAGATCTGGTATTTTCTGTCTTGTGGCCTTTGGGCCCAGAAGGAGAACCTCCGTTTTGTCACCATTAAGGTGGAGGAAGTTTAGCGACATCCAACATTTAATATCACTTACGCAGGGCTCAATTTTTCCTAATCTGGATTTGTCATCAGGCTGATATATAAAGTTGGGTGTCATCTGCATAGCAGTGAAAGTTGACACCATGTTTATTTATAACTATTCCTAATAGTTATAAATAAACACCATCCAATGTGTCATTACGAACATTCCCAGACATCATCAGGACTGTATACAGGCATGTGGGGCTACACACTACTGACACTTGTCACATTTCATCACAGTTGGCGTGATAAATTCACACACTTCCGATCAGTCTGTGATTTAAATCTTTTACTTTGATTTTCAGTGTGATTTTGAATCCAGCTCTGGTTTGATTATTTGATTTCCACTGACCTCATCCTTTATTCCATTATGTAATGCTGTTCTCAGCAAAGTAGCAGTGTATATCAGTAAAGATTGTCTGCTTGAATTTTTTGTACATCAAGATCTGATGTGTGATTTTTTAAGTGTTCCCCTCCCACTGGATGGGAGAGGACTTGCATGTTTGCTGTCAAGCATTGAAGCTCGATGAACTTTTTCAATTCGATGGAACCTTCAGGCACAATGTAGTTAGCATAGCACCTTCCACTGATTACAAAGGCTGACTCTCTGTGTCATGCCGTCGTCGCAACTGCTCTAATGTAGCAGCTAGGTTAGATTTGCAGGCACAAGCCACTGATATATTTTGGTGCTCTGTGAAGCAGATTAGCTTTGATGATTGCAGACCTCTGTGAATCAAGGCATTTTTCTCAGCAGTAAGATATGCGAAACCACTCATATGATGGTTCCTTTGTAAGATTTGAAGTACTTCAGATGTTATATTGTTCACACATGTGGGATGCTGAGCAACGGAAGCACACATTTCCTGTCTGTTATTTTTTGCTTCTTCTCACTATGTCATTTAATTTCTCAGATTAATTTATTCTGATACATTTTGGCATCCTGATTGTCTGATATATTGCCATTAACTTGTGCCAAGAAAAAGCATCAGACTCCAAATGAAAATGCCACGTCTAGACCTCAGCTTCAGACCTTTTAATTATCTTTCTTGTATGAACTAATAGCGCAGTGACACACAGCTGGATAAATGTCCATTTACATGAAGAGACATGGTAGGCTGCCATCTGTGTATACTGTGGCAGTTTGGTCATCTCTGTGTGATTAAATAAGAGTAACACTTCAGTCCTGGTAGGTATACAAAGAGGACTGATAGGAAACATGTACCCAAAACAAATAGATTACATTTAACAAGGGTGGTGATTCCTATGTTGGATACCAACTATAGAAGGAAATGATCCTAGAGTTTGCAGTGGAAGGTTATGGTTACTGTTTCATTTCAAATGTGGTGTGCTAGTGTACAGGCTCAAAAAAGCAATAATTCTCATTTACACTTTTTCTAATTGTTTACTGATTCTGTAGCTCACAACTTCTAATTATAATAAGAGTGAGCTGCTAGATTTTAGTTTTATATTCACTAATGCTGGTTGGTTTTATTTTTGCCAGAATCAGAAAGTTCTGCAGGAAAGGGAAACAAAAACTAGTTTGTGAAGCCTTGTTTGGTATTCCAGAGCAGTGTGTGTTTCAATGTGCATTAATATGGATGAAGCCTGTTTGGAAGGAGCATTGAGGAAAACGTGATGGTGGGAAAAATAAAATTGTGTGCTCTGCTGAGAGGATCCCCCGGTGAATGGTTGAACAGCTTAGTCTTTCTAACTCTTTATCCATGCTGATCAAAAGCCTTCCTCTCTCGTCTGCATGCTCTCTCTCTCTCTCTCTCTCTCTCTTACCTTCTTTTTCTCCATGTACTTTCTCTGCTCTTGCACTCTTCATGCTCTCACTCCTCCCTCCCCTTCTCTTCCTCACTCATTCTGTTCTGCATGCTCTTTCTTGTTGTCTTTTTCTCATGCACTCTATTTCCCTCTCTCCCCCATGCATCTGAGAAGCAAATATAAATGAATGTGAACCTTTTCCTCTTCTTAGACCTTTTCCCTCCTTAGACCTGATACATGGGCGATTGAGTTTTAGTTTTAGGACTGTTTATGATGTGAAGGTCCTGTGTAGAGAGAAAAGAAGGCTCTGCAAATGAACTACATGGGCTCCACACACAGACTCCACAAAACCTACATTCAATTTGGTGCTGAGGACTAGCTACCCAAGAGAATGTTCTACTGGGATTTCTAAGCATTGCAAATACCACGATGCCGTTGCAGCCAACATAAAAATGCAGTGGACTCTAGAGAGATTATGATGTTGTTGTAAAAAGTGGCACAACGATGCAGAACATTCAGAGAATAAATCAGGCTTTGCCCTTGTTGTTAATGTTTAGCGCCCTCAACCCACCTGCTGCAGCAGCATGTTTTTGCGTGGATTAAATGAGTCATGAAGAACAAAACTTCCAAGGAAGTGTTTTTGCGATATTACAGATTGCTGTGAGCAGCAATTGATATGGCAGCGTATCAAAAACTGGAACCAGTTGAACCAGACGTTGAGTGTCAAGGACACTTTGTAAAAAATAGCTGCATATACCTTCAGCTCCAGTCAGTGTCCTAAGTAAGTTGTACTATAATAAAAAAATCCTCAATGTTCTACCCATGCATAAAATGAGAATTAAAATGCACTAAGCTGCCTGCTGTACTGTTGTACCTTTAGGCGACAAATCCATGCTCAGTTGGTTCTTTGTAGTCAGATATTAATTGACTGACTTGGTCTCTACACAAATGGGCCATGGTGGCCTCCTTCACTATTTATACAGTAGGTGTATCTAATAAAATACCACCATATATGTTCACCCTGTATTTGAGCCACTTGTAAGGACCCCATGAACTACACAATTTGTATTTTCCTGCTTTAACACAAGTGCCTTAACTTCTAATTATTAGCATAATAATAATTAGCATAATAATACGTGGGTGAGTCCAAGTTTGTTAAGAGTAGGAAAAGCAAATAAATATGCCACATATGGGGTTCTTAGGAATGGGCCTGGCAGAGTAAAGCATGCTAACCAATGGTTCTCTTCTTTTTCTCCTATAGTTACTTCGAGCTTGAGAGCAGTGGGCTTCGTGAGGAGATCCACTACCATTACCGCCACAAGGGGACGCCGCACTCCGAGACGTTTCCTTACAGACTGGCTGATGGGCAGTGGCACAAGATCGCTCTGTCCATTAGTGCTTCTCACCTTCTGCTTCACGTGGACTGTAACAGGTAAGTGTTGAAGTAGAAGAGGAGGAGTTTGCATGATGAGAGATTAGTTCTCATCATACTGGGACTTGACATAATCTTTGTTTGGAAAGATAGCTCATGAAATCACTCTAGGACATGTTTATTATGGCTGTATGTCATTCTATGGTTACATTACATTGGTGAAAGAAAATATTTCAAAGCTTAGTTCAGAAACTACCAAATATCAAGTCAAGACCCATATAAGTTAAACAGAAGCACAATAGAACATGCAAATTAAATGCCTTGTGTGTAGTGGGGGATGTTACAGGCTGATTTATACCTTTAGGCTCACCACAAAGATTGTTTAGCAAGATAACTATATGATTTAATGGTATCGCACATGGATAGCCTGCTTACTTGATGCTTAATGGTGTTATAGCATGTCTCTATATGGCTAGTTTAATTACTGTGACAGGATATTCTCTTTAGACTATGTGCCTCATTCTCTTCATGTGAATTCCCTTCTGTACTTCAGAAGAAAAAGGAATATTTTATTTTATATATTCTCCAATAATTTTAAATATATTTCTATAAATGTATTAAACAGTGAGGGGGAAAAATGTGAGAACCTCTGTTAGTTTGAGGTCGTGTTTGCTTTAAGCTCCGTGTGGAATGGCATCCAGGCAGGTGAAGTAGAGCATCCTGCTGCCTGGTGATAGCGCCAATCCTTGCCGATATTGCCAGGTTCCCTCCCAGCACTCTGCTTCTGAGGCACAAGCCCTCCAGGAAGCTGATTAGCTTGCCTCTTTCATCAAAGAAAACATTTACATCTGGAGATTTTCTCACTCTCTGTCAAACTGTGGCATTCAGAAAGGGGCTCGACAGCTGGATTGTACCGTTGGGGAGCTGGTGCCATCTGAGGCCTAGTTGTCTGGGGTGGTGTGGAGAGCCCTGTCTTTTGGTTCATTGCTGAAGATGCAAGTGAATGGTGTAGAGGCTGACATTGATCTGCCCTGCAGGGTAAATGGTGTGACTTGGGAATCAATCCTGAATGTGTGTTCCCTGAATATATTACTGATGTTTTTAGCAGTGGCACATTATATGACTAGAGTGAGCAGGAACGATGCCCCCCCCGCTGTTTTTGCTCACTGTAAAATACATGCCCTCTGTAAAAAAACAAACAAACTAACTTATGATTTTTAGTATGTTATGATGATGTTATGTAGACTGCTCAAGTCAGAGTGCTCTTTGATGAATCGTATGAATGTTTTTGAGTGAATTGTGTTCCGGTTTTGCAGGAACTGATTACTAAAATATAGTAAGGTCTTATTTGCAGTTTATTTGCAATTTATCTGACAGTACAAGACATAAAGAAATGACGGCTCTTATTCATCAAAGCTTTTCGGAAACAAGTACTTGCAAATTTCATTTAATCAGTTTCATCACTGGCGCATTTGTGCAAACCACCTCATGTCTTGTAGGAGTGCATGTAAATTTGAGCACAAGAAAATCCTTGTAATAAATTCTTATGCAATTTAGTTTGATTACTGTCAACATCAATCGGTAAGGCTAAATGTCAATTGGATTTTTCAGATCTTGTCCTTCAAGGAAGTATAAATAGACAAACATTTTAACTCAGCTTCATTGAAATATGAATTGTATATACTTCCTTCCTTCGGTTTGTGTTCCATTTTGAGTGAGCAATTAGCTTAATGCATGTCTTTTATTGGCTCACTAGTGCTACACCTGCAGCAAATATTATGTATATGAGGGCAATTCAGGGTGTTCCCTTGGAAGATGATCTGTAAATGCGGCGAAGGACTTACTTTCATGCAGCTGAAGCTGATTAATCGATTATGCTCAAATTACCGCTCATTTTGATGCCTTGCGATGGTTTCTTGAATCAAACCCACAGAAGTTTGTACAGCATCAGGACGGTCAAATCTGCACTCGTTAAATGCAAATTTGAATAAGTACCAATGTATAAAAGTACCGGTAATTTAATGATGCAGTTAATCAGCAGTAAAAATATACCTCGGAATAGGAATGTGTGTACATTTGTATCATATTTAGCCTTTTTATATGCTATTTCATATTTTTAATAGCACTTTGAGTTTCATCCCCAAATGTAAAGTACGGTATAAATAAAATTGATTATTATTATTATTAATGACGTGAACAACTTGACATAGTGTAGTCTTTCTCCAAATATCTAGTTATTACAACTTAAATAAAATAAATAATACATTTTTGTACTAATGCAATCATACATACAATCAAGAATAGCAGTTATGAAGGGTTTTCTTGAGTTAAGACAATAGACAAGTTGCCCTGATTTTTTTGGTTTATACTTTTCCAAAAACATTGAGACCTTCATTACAGTTTATGATACAGTTTATTCAGCATTATCTAGGTGTATATGTGTGTGCCAGTAAATGTCAAAGAAGGCTTCACTTCCATTGAGCTTTCAGAGGATCTATCTGTATGTTTTCCTACTGAAAGGCATTTCGTGGGTTTACCCATAACTTAACAGTTTAAATCGTACTTGAAGCGGAATGGTGTTTCAAGTACCCTGCAAGGGCCACCAGAGTATGTGCCCATATGAAGAACACTTAAGGATATTGTGAGAGGACCATTGTTGTATGCTTTGTTCAAGTCTGTGCTTTTTCAGCTTCTATTGCACAAATGAAGAGTTTGTATTCATCGCACCCCTATAATTTCCCAGCTCTTTGCTGCCTAATTTTATTTAAAGCCACTGTCATTTTGTTCCACCTTACAATGAGTAATGTTGCTGTGCAGTGTGGCACCTCAGCCCTGCTCTGTAATCTGCAGGTCCAGAGAAACTTGCTTCTTTTATTCAGATGCTCCAGAGTGATGGTGGGGATAATGAGATACTATGAAAATATAATGAATCATGATGCTTAGCTATGGTAACTATCATTTTAGGAAGTGCACACTGCTATGGAAGCCCGTTGATTGTGTGTGAGCTCAGTTCAGTGGTGTAGACTATTAGGGTGTAATTCAAGAAATGTAAAAAGTTACACATGGCTAAAACAGTTTTGATCTTGTACTTGTACTTTTTTGTTGAAAATTGTTGAAAACTGGAAAGTACAACTTTTCCAGATTAACTCTCTTAATTACTCTTTTCAAATTTCATTCTGTTCTTCCACTTGCATATTTATTTGCTTTTTAATTGCATAAAGCATTTAAATGAAACACACAGATTGCAGTAATTGCTGTCACGATTAGACCCTCCTCCTCCTGTCACTCATACCTGTTTTGTTGTGTGAGCCATGTGTTTCTTAGTCCCACCTTGTATTTTGTAACCCTTCCCGGTCAGGTGTTTCTTCAATCCTGTGTCCATTCGTGTTCTCATCTGTATTTTTGGTTTGTGCCTGGTTGTTCCTTGTTTTCAGTATCTCTGTACGTATTGGTTATGTTTCCTGTTCTGACTCCCTTACCGACCTGACCCACGCCTGTCTGGTCGACCCTGAGTTTGGATTGCCCTTTAATAAATCTCGCTCTCCTCAGCATTTGTGTACGCCATATTATCCACCGCCGCTACCGGCGTTACACAATTACCAGCCACACAAGGACACAGCGAGGGAGTGAGACTCTGGTAAGTTCAGTCGCTGTAACGAGACGTTGGCTGCTTCCGTGCAGTTCAAATCTCCGGTGTTGCAGCGTGAACAAACCAGAGACAGGAATTCCCCTGGTGTTGTGGGAACAAGGGAGTCTCGTCACTCACGGAAGAAGGTGCAGTTACTTTCGGTTTTGACTGGCTTTCGCGACGAGACCCCAGGTAAGTGCTGTGAGTCTACCCCTCTTGGTAAACACTACAGGGAGGAGCGACCTGTAGCGCAAGACGTGGCTAGATGGAATGAATGTGCAGACGAGCTTATGCTCGGCTCTTGGTTGGCTTTCAAAAGCCACTGCGAGCTCCCGGTGCCTCGAGTGAGGGGGAAGCCGTCGCAGAGAAAGCAACCGAGAAGCAGTGGTGTCTGTATGTTCTTCCAGGCTCGTCCAGGCTCCTGTGGATAAGGCCACGCCCCCTGGATGGAGCCCCGCTGCTGCAGCGCCTCCTGTGGTCGCCCCCTGGACTGCTACAATCCCAGTAACCACAGACCTGCCCCCTCTGATCCCACCGACCTTAGCTCTCCTAGAGACCCCAAAGATTTTTTGGGGGGGGAGTAGTGGCCTTACCCTCCAGGAGAGGCCAGCTCGAGTGCCGGAGGCCCAGGAGGGGCCAGCTCGAGTCACTGCCGCCTGTTCCTGCGACCTGGAAGGGGTCACCGCTGCCACCGCCGCCTGTTCCTGCTGTACTTGTTCCCGCGACCTGGAAAGGGTCGCCGTCTTCTCCCATCCCTGCTGCCCGTCAGCAGACTCCTCCAGGCCCCCCAGTGACTGCACTGCCCACCTGTGGACCTGGCCTTGTGTGTATGTCTGATCCCCCGTATGATTGTTCCCTTTCTGTGCCCAGATTTCCTTTGGTTCCATGCTCTGTCCCTGGTTTTTTGTTGGTCCCAGTTTCTGTTGTCTCTGTCAGTATCTGCGTGCCCGTCCCTGTGTCTGTATCTGGAGGAGTGGTTTCTGTCCCTGTCCCCGTGTCTGTTCCTAGAGTCGTGACCCATTTTGTTCTTGTCCATGTGTCTGTTGTCCTACGTATACTTACCTCTGTCTTTGCGTCTGCCCCGTTCCCTGGCCCCACTCCCATGTCTGATCCCAGCCCTGTCTCGTCCTGCCCCTTGCCCCATGACCTTGTCCCACCTCATGTAGTCCGCCGTCCGGTTAATGATGCCGGTTCCCCTCTGTGCCCTGGTCCCCCCGTTTGTTGTTCCATTTCTGACCCTGGTCTGTCCCCCTCATGTTGGTCCTTGCGTGCCCCAGAGTGGCATGGTTTGAGGGTGGGTAATGTCAGATAAGGATCCTTCCTGCTGTCAGTCCTGTCCTTGTCTTCTGTCTACCTTGTCTGGATCCGTTCTCCAGTCAGTCCTGTCCATGTCTTCTGTTGTTCCTTGTTCCGTGTCTGATCTGTCCCACTGTTACGCCCCTCTCGTTAATCGTCTCCAGCCCAGTCTTGTTTGAATTCCCCTGTTTCCAGTGTTTAAAAGCCCCATGTTTGCCCTGTTCCCTTGTCGGTTGTTTCTGGTCTATGTAAGTACCCCTGCCTGCATGTTGTTAGTTTCCCCCAGTTATTCTATGTATATTCTATGTTAGGTTTTTCTGTTGGTTAAGTTGTTTACGTTTGTTTTGCCCGTTATCAGTAAGTTCTCTGTAGTCTGTTAATTTATTCAAGTCCTGAAAGTCTGCATCTGCGTCCTGCCTGTATGCTCCTCAAACGTAACAATTGCCTTATACTTAACACACTTGAATGCTTGCATCCCTGCTGATCAGTTGCCTTTTTTAAAGATATCTGTATGAGTGTATTGATTTTTATATAGTCTGCTATAGATCTGCTATAAATAAAACACAAAGCAGAAATACGGGGGTTTGCTGAAGGTAGGAACTGCACTAGAAGCCAAGGAGACTGTTCTAGATGGAGTGAGAGGCAGTTATAGGTGAAGGTCGTGTTTAGAACAGATGCCCCCACTTTCAAGGCTGTTAAGTGCCTTCCTTGCTTGAAATGCCTTCAGTGCAGAAATGTTTTTAACAAATCATCTGAATCAGGCATATTAGCAGAGAGCTGGAGACATTCTGAGTTTTACATAAGGCTCAAGAAAGAATGTAAAACTGTGCCCATTAATCGTGTAACTATATAAAACTACACCTATTAAATCAATACTAGTATGATTACTATTTGTGTTTCCTAATTCAGATCCTGATGTTCCCTTGCAATGCACAGATTTGCATATAACTAACTAATGTGGTGGGGGTATTGACAAATTCTGCATCATGCTCATTGGATATGAAATGGCTCAAAGTGAAAGGACAGACCATTCGATAGGACTTAGATTCAGCCAGAATCCGCTTTTATTGATGGACAAAGTTTTCCTTGCCTGGTTTGAAAGAATATTGGAATGTTGGTGGTAAGGTTACGTGGAGCAGCCTGTTACTTTGAAAGCTTCTAGGTCATATAAATAACTTTTATAGTTGTCATCACATCTTTTGGACACTAGGAAAACATTCTTATTTTCACAGGCAGTGTCTCTTTAACTGTAATAACACATTCCAAGTTGTCAAACTCAATAACTGCAAATACCACCTCCACTCCCCTCAAAAAAAAATCGTAATGTCTACCTCACCACTTTAAAGGACTTTCTGTCAGATAGCAAGGCTACAATATTGACTTGTGCTACTGACTGAGGTTTTAAAACCTAATCACTGGAGCAACCCTATTCTGCTATGAAAAGAATTGTTTTGCAAAGAGGCGACCATCACAAACACTGCGTGCTGTTCAAAGCTCCAGCTGCTGTGGAATCTCACAGTCCTGCAGCATTCAGAATGTTTTGTCCTAATCCCTCCCAATCTGCAGCTAAGAGCGGGACTCGCTACTTTAATGATTTCATTCTCATACATCAAGACCAGTGTGTAGTAATCGCTTAAATATGGCTTTTATAGAGTTACGCATTTTTAGCAGCTACATACAATGACTCTGTAACGACATGGAAACTAATATGAAAGATATGGAAGAAGAGGGAGAAATGGGGCTCTGGCAGGTCCTTCTGGTGTAATACTTACGTCTTTGAGTGTGGATCGCTTATGAACTAGTGAAGTTGCTTGTTCTGTCCCTCACTTGCTGAGGAACATGCAGAAGAATGAGGAGAGGAGAAGGAAGCATATTGTGAAATTGATGACACAACAACCCTGGGAAATGTGATCTAAAGCTATACACTGCACATCTTTCCAGCTGTGTTTGCTTCAGAATGCTAAGGTGTGACATTAACAAGAAGCAGTGTTTATGCCTTGATTGCAGTCTTTATAGGTGCTAAGGGAAGCATTCCACACAAACACTGCAATATTGCATTATTCCTTGAGACCAAGAAGTCTGTTTGGAGAACTACTCATGGTTCCCATTTGTAACTGCAAAGCAATTAACATTTAACTATACTGTTCTTTGTTTTAACATTATGAAACCAGTGGTAATACCCCACCAGTACCTTAAATGCAAGAACATGCATCATTCTTGGTATATTTTATAGGTCTAGAAATAATCAGTAATGTCATATTGATGGATGAGTGAAGCACACACCGGACAGAACCTCTTACAGTTTAAACGATTTCCTATGTAAGCCATGTCTGACAGGTAATTAGGACGTATTTGACTGTTCATAACAACTCATCTACACCTACCCCCTCTTAGTTACTGGCTACAGCCTCAAATTATTGTGCTGTATACAGTGCTGTAGGTTATTGTCCATGATTTCTTTATTATTATTTTATATTTTCCTTCATGATTAGGTGTTTAAAATCTCACTGTTCTGACATATTTCATTGTTTTTGTGATATCCAGGAAAATTCTACCCATTTATCATGCTCATTATTATCTATGATCAATGGTATGCATACACAAGAGAATTTGGTGATTGCCAAAACTAAAGCAGAAAGCAGCAGTTTTGGATGAGGATTGCATCATTTCTGCTTAGATTGGGTTTATGCATGTAACATGTTACATTTTTTTATACTTTTTCTCTTTATTATAGGCCATCCACATAAAGGGGGATAATACAAAGTATCCTCCAATGTTTTTTTTTTAATTTTATTATCACTAACAATCTCAATCTGTAGAAATAGAATCATAGAAAAGTAAAATGATGTATTCAGCTTGCAGTGTTGAAATGAATACATCTCTATGGTCTTGGGTTTTCGTTATATGAGAAGTTCAATGATATTTTCCCGTTTCTCTGGGATGGTAGCCACATGCCAGTCACTCAGGCAAACAATTTGTTTCCTTAAACTGTAACTGTAGACTAAACATTACTGTTACATATTAGTGTGGTAACACACAATGGGTGTTACTCCTTTGTATGGACTCCATTGTATGGATGTTGGGCTCGTATGGCAAGAAATTATTTCTCATTCAAGATGTTACGGTACACTGGACACTGCTCAGACTGGGGACTGTGAGGCCCTCTGCATTTTAAAACATGAGAATGAATGCAAGAACAAATGAGGACAAGTGATTTAATTCACTTATACTTGATATGTGGTCTTTATGCTCAACTCTATGCTGTTTGACCTCTATAATGTGAACCTGCATGTCAAAACATGTATTATGAAAATCCATCCTGTAATTGTTTTACTGTATAAACATGTATGTCGGTTATACTGTATAATGTATGAAGAACGTGTGTTTCTCAAACAGGCACCATAATTTTACCCACTTTGTGAGCAAAGGCCACACAGTGGAGCTGCAGCGGAGTTCAAACTAGACATCAAAGCTTAATTTATCTAATTGGCGCATTCATATTGCAGCATATTCATCCCTGTTTTAGGCGAGTGCTAGCTAGCATTTCTTTCCAACAGTGCAGGTTGACTTTTATAGTGGCAGCTTATGATTGTGTATCCAGATGAGGCAATAGAGCGAATTATGTTTGGAATAAGAGTCCCGTGGTGGATTTTTCCATTTTCCATTTTACCGAACTGTAATGTTGTGTGATATGAATTTTGTGTTATTCTATTTTGTGTAATGTTATATGTGGTTGTGTGAGTGAGAATGTGCACACAACCGCATGTGTTACAGACCTCATGGATGACCTTCTATGCATGTATGACATGTATGACCTTGTAAGGCACACGAGGTGTTTTCTAGATTGCCGCATACATCGATCGCTCCATTCCTGCCACACACTGAGTATATGACCTGGATGTGTCCTTATATCTATGTATGACAAGCTTTGAACCTTCTGAATTTGGCATTAGCAGAGGGGGTTGTTTTTGCTGTTTTGTGTGTGAAAAGTCACCCACAAGATATTGTGACACATTGTACCACGTAAAGATGTTAGAGGGAGGACTAAATTACAGTTTAGTTGTGACGTAGACAGTTATTAAGGTCTTGGTCATATGCCTTTTTTATTCTTGTAACACTGATTAAAATTGTCCTAGTTGCTACTGACCTCTGCATGCTGAGCTGATGTTTGAGTTAAGCTTTGTTTAGCTCTCACTCAAACTACACAATGCAGCTAATAAGTATCATAAGGAACAGTGATTCATTTAGGGATATTAAGATATTAATCTGTATGTGTGCAAATTTCATAATACATGTCTATCAAAGAAAAACAAAAGAAAAAGATTTAAATGCATATCATAACATGGATCAATCAATTTTCAAGTATTACTATTCTCTGATTCTACAACCTAATTATTAATTATTCATGTAATCCAAAACAATCAGAGAATAGTAATACTTGAAAATTGATTGATCCATGTTATGATATGCATTTAAATCTTTTTCTTTTGTTTTGAAGTATAAAATTAAGACATTCGGCATGGTGCCAGCCACAATCTAACACTCTTCTCAAGAACTCTTTTTTTCTTCATAGACTGTGCACAACCCATACTAAATAACCATGCCTCACTTTCTTGGAGCTGTGATTTTGGTGGATGTTGTCCTCGTCAACCATTCCACAAAGCTCAAGCGTGCAGTGTTCAATGGACTGGAATAACTAGATGATTCAGAGAGAGACAGAAAGCACCAAAGGACAAGATGGAATTGTGCTCAGAATCTAGATTCTTCAGGCCTACTTTGTAGCGGTCAAGCCCCATGCACTCTGAGATAGATTGCAGTGACATCCTGAATCAACCATGCTTAGAAATATCTACATCATGATAATCAGTCTTATGATCACTTAGGAGGCAAAAACTGGAAACATTGGTGCAGGCAGTTCTTATCTCAGCACTCATCTCAGCACGTCTTATCTATGCTGGGTCTGGATTTTGAAGTGACTCAATATCTATTCCAATATCTATTGTTCAAAGCAGTAAACAAATAAAATGTAATTTAATTAAAGTTGAATTTAAGGTAATGGCATTGTTTGTCTGTGCATGTTTTTAGCATATGGACTAATAGGATATCATGTTTTATGCATTCAGTATCTGACTTCTGATGATGCATAACTCTTATGAGTATCAGACATCAGAAAAGCACAAATTGCAATATACAAAAAACAGGGTGTGAGTCTATAGAAACTGAAGAAATGTGTGCGCAGAAAGGGAAAAAAAGCCTAACCTTCAGAAAGCCCAATGAATGCAACTGTTTCTGGGGATACGGAGTGTCATGGCTATCCATACACTTCTGTGAGATGCTACCTTGTTTTTATTGATGTCCTTATTGATTCAGTAATTAAAGAACCTAGTAGTCCAATGGATTGTGCACATTTGAGTACTTCTTGATAATTGAGAGCTGTTTGTGCAGGAACTATAGCTGCACCACACAGCAGCAAACTCAAAGCAGTTTGGCTAGACCACATGCTTGTGTTGTTCAGTCGCAGCCACCTAAGGATGGTTGCTCTGAACGTTTAAGTAAAGTAAGCTAGATTATAGAAATTGAACACCTACTTAAGTACATTCAGATATTCTGACTGGGTACATTACTACTGCCATCAGAACCAAGCAGAAGTCTCTCTTGCTTAACGATTACCACTGAACCTGGAGCCTTCCTTAGTAAACAGTGAATAAGTAAAACGTTACCATTCAGTATAGGTGAAATATATGAAATATATGCTTCTTTGCTGCCTATTATACACTAGTACTTTAGAACAGCTGGTGGTTTGAGGAGCAGCACTAAAGCCTGTGTTGACTGTGCATCTCGACACCACAGAAGCCCTGCAGGCAACAGGCTTGTGGCACATTTATCCACGTGCATAAACTCTGTTTGCGTTTCCACTGGGAAAGCAGATCTCTGAAAACTCTCAAGAATATATCCCCGTTCCCCGAGAGAGGAAAAACACAGCCAGCTGGGAGTTACCAATTGTTACCAATAGTTATGTTAACTTCTGTGTGGTTGTTCTTTGTTTGGTGGTTTATTTTAATTGTGAATAAAACAGTGGTGTCAGAAAGGGCCATTTATGCTGCAGACGCACAGGGGCTAGAGAAGAGGAAGAACTCTGATGAGCATGATACAAGCATGAATGTTGAGAGAGTGCATTTGATAATCACCTCTTATAAGAAACAATAATAAGCTTGACTAAATCTGCCTAGGGAGTGTTTCCTTGCCACGGTCACCCCTGGCTTGCTCATTAGGGATCTGGACCGATGTGATTGTAAATCTGTTTTGTGACATGTGTTGTAAAAAGCGCTATATAAATAAATTTGACTTTGACTTTGATGCTAGAGACATGTTTTCTACATTTATCAGGATACATAAAGTTTCCTGCTGTGTTCTTGTTTGTTTCATTTTTATCCTTGGATCTGAAATATTTTTGATGGAAAAACTTTGGAAATGTACACTTAGTCTACAGAGACCATCTGTTAGCATGGAAAATGTGTGTTCTCCCCCTAACTTTTGATTAAGCCTGAGCACACTTGGCTGGATACTTTTGGATATCAGATCTTTCCACCCAGAAGTGACAAACCTTCAGTAACACTGCTATGTCTGATGCATTCGCATCGTTGTAATATTTATTACCTGCCATGTTCGTGTCATCTCTGTGTTGTGAATAATATCTGCTTTTATACCTGTCAGCAGTTACTAACCACTGATCAATAGGGTAGCGTGGAACTGACCAATTTTCCATGCCAATGGGTGGGTTAAAGCTTGTAATTGTACAATTAAATGTGTTTGCAAGGTAACATTATCTAACAAAGTAGCCAGTGAGCCAGTCGGTGCAAGGCAGCAGTTACTAATTAGGTGTTGTCTTGATTTATTGGCAGGTTTAAATCATTCAGGCCTAAAGAGCCGAGCCTTATTTCTGTCAAAATTGAACAGATGTATTTGATTCTGAATAAAATGCTACTGTCCTTTTCTCAGACACCGCAGATCTCCCTCTAGATGTGAGTCTGCTTGTCTTATTGTATGTACTTACATTTCAAATCAAACAGCAGAATGCCAAAAAAACCTGTTGAGTTTTGGAGGAAAATAGTTGCTTGATTCCAGCCTCACTTTGATGGATTCTTCTCCCTTGGTGATGCGTCTGCTCTGTCTTCCCTGTGTTCTTGTTTTGCAGGGGCGGTAGGTGTCTGATAATGATATTGTAATGGGTGCTAAACTCACAACACTGTTCTGCAGCACTACTTGGTGAGAGATTGGCAGATGCCATGTCACGCAAAATGCTGGCACAATGATGGGAAGAAACTTCACGACCTAGGAATGTCTTTATCCTTCAAATAAGAGGAATGTCCTGATATAACAAAGGAGAACACAGTGAGACAAACAAACCATTTATTTTGTGATCCTAATCAGGTGCTTTAAAGATTCTTGCTAATTCAAGAGACTTTCGGGAGCTTTAAGTGTTTTGTATATTATATATTTGTATATATTACAAAGTGTTTGTAAATTCAGGTGTCTTATGACAATAGGATAACATTGCTGTCATACAATAATTCTATGGGCATCTCTAGGAAAGATCATTGCCAAAAAAGATTTGGTTCTTCAGCTGCATCGTATAGAGACTGTGTAAATATGAATGATTTTAGTACCATTATAAAATAATGACTGCTTGATGATTGATCAGCATTGACTGCTCAGTGGTTTGCCACCCACTAGTTTAAAATGTTTCTACTAGTCAGAATGCTATTACCGTGAAACGGGAGTTCCGGTTCAGTTCAGACCATGAAGTAGGATACAAGTAAAATGCATTTGGTAAGAGTTTGAAAATGAGACTGAAGTCATGTCCAAGCAATTCAGAGAGTGTCATCTCAATCCGTTGTCTGGTCATTGTGGGTTATGATGTATGCATGCTTGAGCTGGTAACAGACCTGGAAGTACTGGTATGCACTGTAGAATAACAATCTTTATTTGTATAGCACCTTTCATGCATGCATGCAACTCAAAGTGCTTTACAGATTAAATAAAACAAAACATTAAAATGAAGCAAAGATTAAAATAAAATAAAGTAAACAAACAGGTAATAAAAGGTAATAAAATAAAGGTAATAAAATGACAAATTCTTAAAATAATAAATAATGTAATAAAGTAAAGTAAATAAAATGGATAACAGACATAGCTTAACTAAAAGCAGATCTAAACAGGAAGGTTTTGAGACTCTTCTTGAAGCTGTGCAGGGATGAAATGTCTCTGAGCTGCTCAGGAAGAGAGTTCCAGAGTTTTGGGCCATAGCGGTTAAATGCACCCTCACCAATCTTTAATCGGCTTTTAGGAATCACCAGTAGATTACTGTTTGACGACCTGAGAGACCTGACTGAAACATATCTAATCATTTCACTAAGGTAAAGAGGAGCAAGACCATGAAGACATTTAAAAACCATCACCAGAACCTTAAAATCTATTCTAAAACTGACAGGTAACCAGTGCAGTGAGTGGAGCGCAGGTGTAATATGATCCCTCTTCAGCAGGAGAGAGCATATCTCGGACCTTAGCGATGTTTCGGAGGTGAAAATAAACTGTTTTGCATATAGTCATGATGTGTGATTTAAAGCTTAGCTCATTATCAAAAGTGACGCCCCAAGTTCTTAACATAACATATTTGCTTTCAGATTAATTTGATTTAAATAAGTCTGAACATCTTCCCTTTGTGAGTCACTTCCAAGAACAAGAAACTCTGTCTTCTCTTTATTTAATTGCAAAAATTGTCAGACATCCATGTCTGTATATCACCTATGCACTCAAACAGTGAGCTAATTGATTTTAGGGCTTTAGGTTCTAGAGAAATGTAAAGTTGAGTGTCATCTGCATATTGATGATAACTAAAGCCATGTTTGTTAATGATATGTGGTAAGGGAAGCATATATAGGTTGAACAGTAAAGGCCCAAGAATTGATCCTTGGGGGACCCCACAAGTTATTTTTGATGTGTGGAGGAAGAAGTACCTAATGCAACATAGTAATCGCGCCCAGTTAGATACGATCTAAACCTTTCTAAAACTAAGCCACTAAGACCTACCCAGCTCTGTAGTTGATCAAGAAGTATTTCATGATCAACAGCGTCAAAAGCGGCACTTAAATCTAGCAGAAAAAGGACTGAGAGTTTGCCTGCATCTTTATTCAATCTCAGGTCATTTACTACCTTAACTAGTGTTGTTTCAGTGCTGTGGAGAGCTCTGAAACCAGACTGAAAAGGGTCATTTATTTGGTTTTCTTGGCAACCACGGCAAGTTTCAGAGAAAATGAGGGTTTTAATTATTAAAGTGTGCCAACCAAAAACCCGTGCACTGCTCCAAATTAAGGATACAACAACCAGCAGTCAACTGGTACAAAGACAAGACATATATAGACAGACAAACGACCATCAGGTGAAGGGGTTAATGGACCCCGCCCACCTGAGGGACACACACAACGCAACAACAACAGGACAACTGCTGCTGAGAGGGATTGCGACCGGTAGGGGGAGCCTCCCTCACCGTGACAGGTTTATTTTAACATAATCATTCAACTGGGTTGACACAACTTTTTTTCAATGATTTTGCTAAGAAAAGGAAGGTTAGATATAGGTTGATAATTATTGAGAAATGTGGGATCAGGATTTCTATTCTTTAGTAGTGGTTTAACCACTGCAGTTTTAAGAATATTAGGGAACTGTCCCAGTTGCAGAGACTGATTAACAATCATTAGAACATCATTAGATAATGAGCTCAGAACAACTAGTGTTACCATGTCAACTTCTTGGAAATCACACATATTACAATTAGGTTGCGTAACTGATATCAAGGTTGATGGTGTATTTGTGCTTGTTGCTATGTTCTGCCTTATACTATTTATCTTGTCCCTAAAAAATATTGCAAACTCGTCACATATTTCAACTGAGACAGATTCTGGGAAGACACGGGAAGTGGGGTTTACTAGCCGGTCTATATTTCTGAATAAGACAGCTGAATTATTATTGGATGAATCGATCAAAGTAGAGAAGTATTTTTTCCGTGCTGATTTCACTTCACTGTTGTAATTATTCAATGTTGTTTTATAAATATCAAAATGTACTTCCATTTTTGACCTTCACCAGCGTCTCTCAGCCTGCCTGCAAACTTGCCTAAGTTTTACAATAGAGTGTTTCTCCAGGGCATCTTAATTCTACCAGAAATAGTTTTAGTTACCTTTGGTGCCACAACATCAATACAGTTCCTAACTCTGTGAGTGAATGTTTCAACTAACTCACTCCCTTTTTCTGAGAGGGGAGGGAGGGACTGTATCATGTCCGTGAAGGCCACGGCACTGCCAGCACTGAGATAACGCTTGGTTATTGTGCGCTATTGTGTGTTCTAATAGTTCGCAAGTTGACTTGATGGGTGCTTCGTAGTGTCATTAACAGTTTCTGCTGGTGGCCATTCTGAAGGCAGTTTTATACATGTAAGTTTATGACTGAAAATGTATAAAACGATGCCGATTTTGCCATAGAGAAGGCGTATGCAGCTTTGCTGCTGCATTGGCTCCAACATTACATAGAATAATAGAACTTGGTTGAATGTAAGAAGAGTTATTTGAATTTAATTGCTGCAAGTGAAGTTTGAATGTGAGTTTCAGTATGATTTTATTAAGAACAAGAACAAGTCTTGCTTGAGTTAGAACCACAATTAACCTGTCCTGACATAGGTTAGATTCACAGAGCAAACTGCTTATCTGATAAAATTGCTTGGGTTTGAATAAGATCAGAGTGTGAATTTATAGTAGCTTGTCAATCCATGTGCCCACCTGTAATTTAAGAGATCCCCATTCATACATTTCAAGTTCAGTTTAACCAAACTCTTAAAGTCTTAAAGTAAGACTTTTTTTTCTGTTGTTCCTCTCGTACCCAGAGGTCTGGCATATTCCTCTTCAGTAACTTATCATTCAGTTCTCCAAAGCTGAGAGAAGGAGGAAAGTAAACCTGGCAGGCTTTTAAATCACTGATCTACTGGATATGCAGACTGAGAGAGTTCAGAGTGGACAGTATGCCTGTAAGCAATTAGAGAGGAAGACGTGTTAGTGAGGGCAAATGGATCTTGGTCCATAATTTCTAACCTGTTTCTCTAGCAGATTGATATGTAGTGGCACAAAAAGCTCAAAGGTAGCATATCAAGGCACGAGTGTCTTCATTATAAACATATCCTCTTATTGAAAACCAATTTATTTTAAAGATGAAGATAAGAACAGTCAAATTATGTGCTTGAAAATTGGACAATGAAGTTGTCAAATGAAAGGGTGTCTATTGAAGTTTAAAGACTTTTAAATAGGTCATGACATCCCTGAGGTCAAAACTAGGTATACGACTAGGCAAAACACACTCTCAGTACCCTAAGAACATTATTGTGAGCATCAGGAATGTGATGTGAAATGTGAAAGCTGTATTATTTTTGTATAGATCTGCTGTCTCATTTGGCCTCGTGCTGAGTGCATAATTTGTTGATGCCATCTTGAGTTAACATCATATCACAGAACGTGACAATTTTCTGAAATCAGTCATACTTCTTCATACTGAGTTACATTACCAAGTATTTTTCATCTGCAGATAAGTAAGTGAACCAGCTTCAGATACCGAGGATCAGAACACCAAGACTCCCGCCTTCGGCCACCGCCCGATCCACAATGCACCAGACTCCTAGTACTACCTCACACACAGGTGGGGGGCCCATGAGAGAATGGACTCATGTGTCTCCTTCGGGCTGTGACCGGCCCGGGCCCCATGGGTCTTTACCACCAGGCGCTCGCCAAGGAGCCCCTCCCCCAGACATGGCTCCAGGGTGAGCCCCGGTAACTCTGATCCGGGCAAGGGTATCTGGGTCCTGCTATTTCTAAATTCCACAGGGGTTTTTTTATGGATCACTCTTTGTCTGGCCCATCATATAGGATCATCATCAAAGTCAAAGTCAAATTTATTTATATAGCGCTTTTTACAACACATGTCACAAAGTAGCTTTACAGTCACATGGGTCTAGATCCCTAATGAACAAGCCAGGGGCGACAGTGGCAAGGAAACACTTGGAAGGAGTATTGTCATCCACTCCAGAGTCCTAATATTGGATTTTATTCGTGTTGGATTTGGATTACAGAAGGCATTAGCTATCGTCATCTGTTATAGCTTCTACCACCTATAATTTTACTGAACATTAATCAATGAGTCTTTGGCCTTAGGGTCTTTGTGTGACCTGGTCCTGAACCATCAAATGAGCTGTGTTGTGAATGGAGCAACACGGAACCCTCTTATCTGCGGCAGCCTTTGAAGAAGCTTTGCCTTTGAATTTGTGGCAACCTGTGTGCTGACATTCCTCTGTTGCACTCCACCTATCTCAGTTTTTGCAGTAATGCTCTCAGCAGATGTTCTTTCTGGTCACTACAGTTGCTCACTTTAGGTGGGAATTCAAACCATGCTTTCCCTAAGCCTCCTGTGCCTTTCCCAAATGATCATTTTAAATAGCTAATATGTACACTGAGGGTGTTCTGCTTTTAATTATATTAAAATTATATTTAAAATTTTAATTACACTCTCCTTTAAAACCTCTACCTGCTGATTTAGGTTTTCAAAAGCCTGACAGTAACATTGGAAAACTGAATTTAAATGTTGCAACTAAAATAGACCTTATGGCTTTTATTACACTTAAAATATGTACAAACTTCTAAAATGTAGAATGTGAATTTTGCCTGTGTTTGGCGCCAGGACCAGCCTTGTTCAATATAATATAATAACGACATTGTGGAACAAAGAAATAAACAAAAATCAAAATATATAAAATGACTTCTAGACTTTTGAAATCATTATGCAAACATACATAATACATTTATTATTTTTTTTATTTTTTTGTAGAAACCAAAATTGGTCACTAGTGTCATTGGTCACTAGGGTTATCTGTGAGGCGGAGAGATGGCCCTGTAGAACCACTGGGTAATTAAGATCGGTTGTGCCTGTGAGTGGTTACCAGCAGCCTTTATGATAACTCTCCTGTCAGCGAGAAAGTTAGTGCACACCGAGGCCTGTCGATGAAAAGCTCCTGAGGTGGAAAAAAAAGATGTAGAAAGGTGAACACGAGTGTCAAACCCAGTGTGGGAGCTTTTTCTCATTTACATTTTTATTATTGTTGTTCAGTATATCCTGTAATAAATTGAACTCTGTGCGCTACTCTTGTTTCCTGCATCCTCTTTCCTCAGCCCAGAGTAATTACCAGAATGTTCTACTGGAATGTTTTGACAGAAAAAGCCCAAATAAATAAATATAAAAAATGAGCTGGACACTGTTTCTTTTTGTATAATGTGGTTAATTTTTGACCAGTTCTCCAAACGTTACACACCCGATGACATCTAGCTATACCACTGGCTGTGAATGTGAAGTATTACAGTGCCAGTCCAGGTTTAAAAGTACAGTTATTTTGTAACTGGTTCCCATTAAATTGTCACGGTATCACACTTGCTTACCCAACCTAATGGTTTACCAGTTAACGTGCGAGTTCAGTTCTGCTCAGTACCACATAGAAAGCAAGAAGAAATTGGTGTACTTTCCATCAGTATACTATATTTACCAGTAAGCTGTAAATACAGTATAACACAGTGATGATATACATACCCCTGACATGTATCAAAGTATTGCATGTTCTACCTGTGTATTCTATAGTAGGCCTAATGGAGATTTTAAACACAGACACAGTAACACGTTATTTTACTTGTGAAGTGCTTGATAGTCTTACTAAGTACTACTGCTGCTGATACTATTGCTGATTCTGTTGCTATTACTACTAATGCTAATATTACTAATATCGATAATGTTTTATTTATATAGTGCCTTTCTCTTCATTACCATATAATGCTATACAGATTTCAATGTTACATTTGCATATTATGGTACTAATCTGCCTTTGAAGTTGAAGGGGTCATTCTGCACCTGCCAAAACATTGCATCATTTTATTTTTATTTTCCATTTAGTTTCACACATATCACAAATTAGCTTCCTATCTTTAGAAAGATAAGCACATTACAGAAATTAAGCTGCATTGCTCCACATTTGAGCAAATGTCGTTGAATCCTGTAGCCCTTGATATATATGAAGCAAAAATCATCTGTAGCTTTCATCTTTCATCTGTAGCCATATCGATCCACTGCTGATGAACACGCACAGCCGGTTTGAAGCTGCTTTAGGGTCAGCATCTAAAATGAGCTCTTAATGGACCACAGTTCATAGGAACCTACGTGAATTTCACTAGTGTAATTGCATTAGCATGCTAATGGATGGTTGTCTCAGTGACACTGCAAGGGAGCTGTAAGCACATGCTGTCGTGCTGATGAAGAGCCATAGGAATCTAGACTATTAGGAAGCAAACAGACCCCTATTACACACATAACTAAGGAACCAGGATATTCTCCCTTATGCAAATTTTGCTGTTGCTGATTTTGAAACCCAGTCACATCTCCAGGCAAGCCCATTCTACTGTAACATAACTTCAAATAAAGCACCAATACACAGTGTCATTAGAATGCAGTGCACATCACAATACAAAGTCAGTGGCTGACAGTATAAATACGTTCAACCCACATAAGAACAAAGCCGAAAGGGGAGCAAAACGCTTGCCATTCCCCTTTGGTTAACCAGCTGAACCCATTCACACATTATAGCCTGACCTGATTAACCCTCCCCAGATCTGTCTGTTTGAAACATGCCTTTCCACTCTGAATCTGGTAGAGGACATACTGAAGGGCTCACTGAACTGTGGGGCTGGGAGCTGACAGGTGAAAAGCTCTGTGGATGTTGGAGTTTGATAATGCCAGACCTGCTTTGTGTTATGTATTGGGGATTTTTGTAGTCAGTATGAGAAGATATCAATATCTCTGTCTGCCTCATGCATGCCAGTCATACTCAGAGAGAAGAGAGCTCCTCAGCCCTGGATCCCATTTCAGCTGACGGGAGGAGAGACGCAAACACACACTGCTCTCACGATTGGATTTATTCAACATTATTTACACTCACTGGATCACTGTTTTTTCCAGGTCTTGGATTTTAAGGTTTTGAAGTTTGAGTCCAGGCTCCCCATATCACTGTTCACCACCCTGCTCAAAAGCTGTTGTTGAAGCGATTTCATTGATTGTTGACAATTGCGTTAGGTTGTCTTCAAAAATGGATGTGTATGTATGTGTCATTTACAAGGGATAGAATAGAGTTGTAAATACAGCACCGTTAACCATTTGTGTGTGTGTGTGTGTGTCTTTGGCAGGATATATGAGAGAGTGATAGACCCTCCTCAGATGGATTTGACAGCAGGCAGTGGAATATGGCTTGGCCAACATAGCCACAGACATGGCTTCTTCAAGGTAATACTCTCTCTCACTCACCTGCATATAGAGACAACTCACTGATAATGTAAAACATGGTAAGGATTATTTCAATCTTTATTTATGAGAAATTTCAAAACATAATGTGGCACAACAAAACCTTAAACGGACGTTTTCTTGCCTCCATTTTGTCTCTGTACTTTACAAAGCTGCTTTATGTGGGGCTCTTTAAGAACATTCACACTAATTAGCCATTCACCTTCGCCAGTTCAAGAAATCTTTACATGTTCTACTAAAACTCTGAAATGTTTTACTGGATTTAGGTTCCAAACAAGAGTGTATCAAGGTACAAAATTTAAAGAACAAATTCATTAACTAGGGATCACTGAAAAAGCTCTTATCAAAACTCTTATGGGTTATCTGCTAAAAATAAGATTAAAACCTAGATAAACACTGAGCACTGATGCATTTTTATTTATTTATTTTTACAGCAGCTAAACCAAGAATCATGATGTCATAGAACATGACTTCTTGGAGGTCAAGATAAAAAATATATATATCCTGACTAGTATAACAGTTCTAAAATGTAATAACTATGCTTTTTTTCTCCATTTCAAAAGAAACACTTTGTTCATCAGGGCTGTATGAACCCTAAAACAAAAGGGTTAAAGACTGTGTTGAGGATGCATTAATCCTGTTCAGATGCTAAAAGGCGATATCTGTTTAATTCTGTTGAATCCAACAGAATTGAAAAAAATACCTTACATTCAGGAATATGTGCTAATCTAGCATTTCATGAACTTTAACTTTTCACTAACAATCACTGCTTGGTTCTGTGTCTGAATGAGTCATGGGAAGCTGTTCTGTTTCCATTTGTTTGAAAATGAACCATTTGGTGACCCTTTGTCACTGCCTGTCTGGGTGTAACGCCTTGCGAGGCGTGGGTTTAAGGGGCGGACGCAAACGCTGAGGAGAGTGAGATTTATTTGCAGACATTCCAGAACACGAGACCAAACCGACATGAAGAGACATACTTAAACAGGGGAACACTAGCAAACTACATACGAAAAGGCACCATAAACAAACACGAAACAGAAACAGCGAACTAACGCGAAGCCAGACTTTACAAAGGTTAAAGACAAAGTACATAGACAAACGTAACGACTAAGGTAGTAGATAACGAACTTGAACCAAGTAACAACAGAGGCTGAGGACAAATATAACAAGCCACAAGACAAACCAGGGCTGTGCACAAAATAACCAGCAAAGTAACAAACCAGACCGGGGATATAAATAGAACCGAAATAACACAAGACACCTGAACTAATCAACGAGGGGCAGTGAATACAAAACACGAGGCGGGGCTAAGACACACATGGCTACAAAAACAACACAGACATGAGAATGACAGGAGGGGGCGGGGCAGACCGTGACACTGGGAATTTAAATGAATCTGATCCCGATCTTGTTGCTAGATCTTGCACCTCAAGCTAAAGCTTTGGGATACCTTTTTCCTTCTTTTTGTCATATTTTTAGTGCTTGGTTATTTTGCATCCTCACTGCTAGCTTGCTAAATATATATATGATTTTTTCTTATGATTTTTTCTGAAATTCCAAAAAGGGAACAAGTAGATACAGTTCTTGTACTCTACACTTTTCATTGTGATTCTTACAAAAATAAGTACTTCATTTCTTGTATGTAATATAAAAAGATACAAAATATAGAATAAATAAAGTTTGCCAGATCCATTAGGACCAATCAGAACATTTTCAGTATTTCTCCTTAACATTCATGTAATGTATCAAAGAAGACAAAGCAGCTTTGTAATATAAATACTTTTCTGTGTCTGATAGCTGCTGTCACAGAAGTGTATAAATTGGCCAACTTCTGCAAGCCTTTCGCCTGTCGAGCTGCTGGGTTACTCTGTGCAGAGAGCCTGGCGTGATCAGAGTCTGCTCCAACTCTTCAGATGAGTGAGACAGGCTGGGAATGTCCTGTCTTGGGAATGACACTAACTGTGCTAATTAATCAGCTACACTGTAACTCACACAAGGTTGTACCGGACTGGTTAATAATAGACTTCATTACCTTTTCTTTCAGAAGTTGTGTAATAATGGTGCTGGAATTGATGAAATGTTCCTCAAAGGTAAAAAATACACCACTCATGAAGGAAGTTAAATCGTTAATGGTATGTGGCACTATTGTCCGTGGTCTAACTAGCTATCTGGTGACATTAGACTGTGAAAATTCTGAATTCTCAGAACCTGAGTTTAACAGCTGTAACCCTAGTTACAGTGGAGTAGTGGCCCAGATTTGACAGCAGAAAAGGTTAAAAAGAGAGCAGGCTTTCGTGACGAGGCTAGTCATGTAACAGCATGAGAACACACCATGTAACCTTGGAGAATTCAAGTGTGATTTAAAGAGATCACATCTAGGTAGTATGGTCTCACAGAAGCAGATTTGTAGGGATTCTCCCAAGCAAAGTCATATTCAAAGCTGCGAACTGTCAAAGTAATACAGACCAATTAAATTCCTCTTGCCCCTTATGATTTCTGCAAATTCTTTGAGATTGTGGTGTTCTGGTTGCTATGAAACAGCTATTGTACCAGTGAATGGAAGTTCCTGTCCTGCAGCTTCACTCTCCAGCCACTTTATTAGTGATATTCTATTAGGCGCATCTGTCTCATAGGCACATTTCATAGATGCAGCAACAGCTCATCAGGTGGCCATTCAGTTTGTCAGTCACCCTCTGCCCTAATCATCGTTATTTAGTCTCTCACAACACCACCACTGGATTCCAGATATTCGAGTAGCAGACCATTCTCAACATAGCAGTAGTACTGACATTGCTGTGGGTATTGGACCAGTTTGAAGGTCTCAGGGACGTCAGTGTTGTCATTGCTGTCTGCTAGATATTTTTGTGTGGAAGGCCACCTCAACCAAGCAGTGACAGTTCTGTGGTCAGAAACCAATCATTGATGAGGAAGTGGAGGAAGGCTAGCATAAACCATGCATAATAAAGGATGGACTACATGATCATTTTACACTTACAAGATTTTACTAATAATGTCTCTAATAAATTGGGTGAAGACTATATATTTTTATAGGGTGCACTGTTCTGTTTCTATGACTTCGCCTACCTTTTCGATGCCTGTAAGCCATAATGAGATTTCTGTCTCAGTACTGAGGTGAAAATGTAAGAGTACCAAATCCCTCACTTAATATATGCTGGTGCTAATTCAAATAGAACAAAGCTTAACATAAACCACAAAAGGTTGTCTACTGCTAGAGAAAGCAAAGCACAAAATGTATTGAGCTCTAAATTAACTGTGACAAAGTAGAATATAATCCTTAAGATTTAAATTTGATTCTGCTTAAATTCAAGTCAGACTGTACTCTGTGTCTAGCTGGTGTTACTAGTACTGATTTGTGTAAGCATGTTTACTCTGTCGAGAGCTGCATTACATAAAGATTGTAATGAATTGCTAGTGTGTTCATATTAAATACATTTGCAAGTACATTGGGAGCCTGACACAATAAGAATGATCATCTTCGTTGTGACGGGCAGGGAATGCAAACTGAAAGGAAGCGATCACGCCAAGTCTCAGAGAAAGAGAGGGGTTTAATGCATAAAGTGCGCATACCAAAAACCCGTGCACTGCTCCAAATTAAGGATACAATAACCAGCAGTCAACTGGTACAAAGACAAGACATATATAGACAAACAAACGACCATCAGGTGAGGAGGCTAATAGGCCCCGCCTACCCGAGGGACACACACAACGCAACAACAACAGGACAACTGCCGCTGTGCCGGAGGCGACCGGTAGGGGGAGCCTCCCTCATCGTGACATTCGTGTGGATGATGTGCCAGTGTGTCGTACTTTCTGGAGGTGGCATCAGCTGCCAAGCCTGTGAGAAATGAGGAGCTTCGGAGGCGAGAAGAAAGGGTGGCCGTGCTTTAGCTGTGGTCTCGTCAGCTGTAGATCGTGTCATTTTGCCTACCCCTAGTTATTCCATCACATCTTTGACTTTCTTCTTCTAAAATCTGCCTCTCCCATTCCCTGTGTTCTCCTTACCTTGATTTCTCAGGCCCGTCTCACCTTCACCTGCATTGTTCTGTCCATTCTTTCTTTTCTTTGCTATGTAAGGACAGCCTCTTCATTGCCTCTCATGCATTTTTCATGCAGGATGATTCTGTAGAGCAGACTCTTTGGTTCACCTTCAACCGTGGCATTAGATTGATGGCCTGAAGAATAGCCTGTTGTGGTTGTGAAGCTAAAGTGTGTAATGTCTGTCATAATGTGTAGTTCTGCAGTAATAAAATAACTCTGCAGGAAGCAGGACATTATAATAGGAATCGTAAAGACAGGTGATCATGGCACAAATCAAAGGTGTCTGAGCTTCATGCAGCTGCCAAATTAGAAAGCCATACTGTATCCCTGATCTATGCATCTGGGTCCTATCTACTGGTTTTAAATTCTAGAGGTGTTATTCCTGTGACACATTTGGACACATCATGACCATGCAGTAGCTCTAACCATATACTGGCTGCAGACAGTGTGCCTGGGGCTTACAGGCAGCTGGCTGAGGATCTCCCAAGAACACTGAATAAAACCTTCACCCCCTGTGTGTTTGATCACATTCCAGAGGCCTGAGAGATAATGTATAATGGTGCTGCTAACATTTGAATTTTATTTCTAAATTGGATATAGCTTGTTTATTAAATGTTGCACCATTGCTAGTTTCTCATGCAGAAATAAACCCTCAAAATCCTCAACAAAAGCATCATCACCTACATGCTTGTGTAGCATATGCTGCCTCACTGCCATAAAAGACTCAGAGAGGTGGTGCAACAAGGCTGCACGCGTGTGCACGCACACAGAGCAGCCTTTAGATCATAAATGATGTGCACACACAGGAAACTCTTATCTCTACATCCCCTCTCATTGCTGCATTGCTTTTTGTAACGCATGTACGATTCCACGGGATGCAACTTTACCTCACCTTTGGAGTCAGCATTTCATAGCACGCAAAGGTTTAGTATCTGATCTTTGTAATGCATTGATTTTCAGAGGTAGCCGATAAGCCTGCAGATACTGTGGTGTGGGGAAGCAGTGTTTTGCCAAGTCAGCATGTAGGGCAGAACAGTTTTCTTAAGTTTCTTCAACACTTCTGACTTTAATGCCCCTGAGTCATCTGACATGATGTAAGTTCATCATTCCGTTGCCCCCTCCTCCTGCCTGATGTCATTCCAGTAGGTGCTTCTACTGTGTTTTGGTTCCTCCTTCCTGTCCTGTTTGGCTCATTCAGGACATTCCTGTCCTGTTTGGCTCATTCAGGACCTTCCTGCCTGCTGTGGTTCTTTCTGGACCTTCTGATGTGAGACACGATCACTGCTTCTTCACCTCCAACGTATTTTATTGTGTAGTTTACAAAATCTCTCTGTAAATTAGCAGTCTTAACAGCAGGATAACATACACTACCAGTCACATTTTACAGATAGACTGTCATAAGTTGGAAATCTCTGTTTCTCTTATGATGCCTTTATAAATGCTGCTGTCCAGTGTTGCTCAGGGAAGATTGAGTTGTTTTATGAGAGTCACTCCTCCTTCCAAGTTTCTTCCTTATACCACCCTGAGAGTTTTTATATATTTGAAACCTGTCCAAATGCATTTTGTCATATAAGCAGTCTCTATATACAAGATGATTTCATGAATATAAGGAAGTCCCCTTTATCAGCCTATTGACAGATGTCGGGTTATAACTGTGTTCATGGTTTACTCATTTTTCATCCTATAAAAAAGCTTAGTTTTTCTAACCTATTATTGTCTAAAGCTATTCAAACAGTCACCATATATTGAAGCTTATATCACTTCCACTGCAGTATTCATAAGTGCAATTTATACTTAAGACCCAGAGTGCTGGTGATTTATGTAATAGAGCTGCATGAACCATCAGAGTCGGTGGTTGGTTAGGTTTCAAAATCACAGAGAATCAGTAATAATAAAATTGGCACACCTGTAAAGTAAATTGCAGGGCAACAGATGCAAAAGGCAGGCGAATGACGGTACAGATGCACACGCAGATTCCTGGACTCACTTCATTAACCTCTTATAGCATCCAATATCATGCTTTGAGAAAATTAAAGGGGCCCAAGCAAGCCTAGCTCTATGCTCATCGCTCATCTTTTATGAAGCACATATTGCACTCCACAGGGTAATAAGCAATGTGAAGAAGTGTCCAATACATTCCCTTCTGAGCTGTAATTGAGCCAGTCTATGCGGGAGAGCAGACCCCACCAATGGGCAGTGTGCATCTGTGCACTGCTGCCTGGGACAGCTCTCCTAAACAACAGGAAGAATGCCTACCCATGAGTACCACGGGGCCAGGAATATGACAGCAATAACATTTCGCTCACTGTAGGGAAACATGCCCCCCCCCTCGCAAGCAGGCAAGAACCAAATGTGCGAAGGCAGCCATTTGTTCACTAGGACCGATCAGCTCCCGCCTGCACCAGTGTTTGCTCCTGCACCAGTGTGTGCTCCTGCTCCTGTAGGACATTTCTTGATGACTTGATTTCTAACAAAAACAGCAGTTTTGTCAAAGAAAAAGGAGCACTACATTTCTAGGACTTCTTGCTGTTGAAGCACTAGACTCCTTATAATGTCTCTTGCTCTGTCTCTCCCCCCCCCTCTCTCTCTCTCTCTCTCTATCTCTCTCTCTCTTTCTCTCTCCCCAACCTCTTTGCAGGGTATCATGCAAGATGTCAAATTTGTGTTTGCTCCAAATGGATACATCTTGCAGTGTCCCAACCTCAATCGCAGTAAGTGAAATTTTGTCAATTACGAGCTTGTATTTTTTTTCCCTATGTGTAACCCAGCCTTACCCTTCATGGCACTTTAACGGGAATTCACCCATTGCTACCACACCATAATTATGACTGTGAGTAGCTCAAGGCACACAAATCCATTCTTGAATCCAAATGAGGCTGAGTAGCATTTCAAATAAATCCATTTCTAATATATAAATTGAAAAGGAGCACCATCTGTTGATGTTTTCAATGTAGCCACAAAGGGTGGGGACCCATAATCAGTAAGTTGACCTAAGCTTACACATTAAGCTTTCACATATTTAGGTAATTGGAAGTGGAATCGAGTGCATCTATAGGATGTCTCGGGGACTCTGTCACCTAAATCTGTGCACTCTCAAAAGCCTGGCACTACCAGTTTGCTGTAAATGGAGCAGGATGTGTTCTCTATGTGGTCATGTTTTCAACCAAGTGGAGTGACGACTTGTGCTGAGTGCTCCGACCCTGGTCACTAATCACGCCTCTCCTTTTTGGCCTTTCTCTTTCCTGTTTTTCTCACTCTGTACTACTGCATTTGCTCTGTTGAGCTTGCCCAACATGCAGTGACTTCCTCAGCCTCGTACAAGGGATCATGGATCTGCAGGAGCTTTTGGCTAAGATGACATTAAAGGTAATCGCTCCCTCCCCCCCTCGCTCTATCTCTCACTCTCTTTCTTCCTCGGCCTCTCTTCATACCCACACAAACACACTTATCACCTTCACACTCCCAGACCCTCTCCAACAAGCCCATGCTGGTTTGTCAGTACTCAGCCACTCTTCTGTCATTAGGGAGGCACAGAGCGTGATCCGGAGATTGGGGCAGGTGCGCAGGGCTCCGCTCAGCCTCCCTTTCCAGCCCTCTCTGTGGGGAATCTCCACACCTTGCAGACGTTGCCGCTGAAAATGCACCAGCCCATGAAAACGTCCTCAGACGAAGAGCGTTACCCAAGCGCTGCGCAAAAACCCATCTTCCGTTTTAATGAGCCAGACCTCGTTCCCTCAGGAGCAGAATACGCATGCTCTGGGGAGACAGGCACGCATGCGATCACACAATCCTGTACAGGTTTTTATATCAGTAGAAGACATGGCAGCATAGCGGATGAATAACTGTGCCCTCACCCCGGTCCTGGCTGAGTGAGTGGCACTGTGCAGAAGTTGCTGTACTGTGCATGAGTTTGCCGTGTTTAAGAAGCAGGAATGGCAGCCTGCTACAGCAGAGCTCCCCAAGCCTTACTGCCTCTTACTGGCTTCATGCCACCTTCACAGAGGTCAGGCAGTGGCATAATTCGTCTTCAGGAATAGTTTGTGTTTCAATTTCATAACAGAGACTTGTACTAACTCACTGTCTGATTAAAAGTATTTAAATAATTTCATGCTGCGACTGCTAAAATATTATTATTTTTAATAATAATGATAATAATAAAGTTTTATTTATATTGAATGTTTAAAAAAAAAATGTTACAGAGCACACAATAAGATAAATAAAGTGAAAAACTGAAGAAATAATATAAAGCAAAGAAAAAAATTCATATTCAGCTGAAATGCATTAATATATTAAAAAGAAAAGGAATCATGGTGTTGATATAAAATTCATACTAGCATTGTTTTAGTCCCCCATTTGACTTAACTGCAGATCTTGTGTTTTGCAGCAGGAAAACTAACTTATTTAAAATGACTCTGGGCTTTTTGAGGTCGAATTATGGTCTCTCAAGAGCATAATGGCTTGTCCACTGCAAATAAGGCATGAGTGTACGTACTTTTAAAGCTGTATGATAGGCATAAAAGGATGACAACGTTCTCCTTAAAAGCTATAACTGATGCCATGAAATCTGAGCAAATCCACAAAGAACATAATGGAGAAGAATGATGTGCCTGTCTGCCAAAGTGCTGTCCCCACACACGTTCTTTGTCTTATTTATGATGTGAGACAACCTTCAGGAGACTGATGGTGTACATTATGAGGATTTTATGGGAGATAATTGCAGATGCTTGCTGTGTTTGTTGGTGCTTGGTGGATGTCTTTATTAATGTGAAGTTTAGTGAAATAAATGTATAGGTCCTTCAGTGAGTCTGAAAAATTGTTTGCAGTGCTGTAGAAAAGCAACATATTTAAGGCAGACCAAGTCCTAAACTGATTTACAGCTATGTTGCTCATAAAAACCCATCCCACCCCCCCCCCACCCCTTCTCATACAAGGTGTCCTTTTACTTGTCTAGCCAAATGACTCATTCAACATTTTTTTTACTTGGAACTATATTTCCTGCTTATGTGAATCATGTTAGAATCATGGTTGAGCTCTCAGTTTCAGCTCTCAGTTTCAGTTTTTTTTATAAAAAAACATAGCACCATCAGATTCTTAAAATATAATGGAGACATACAGCTGTCATGGACCTTTTTGGGTCATTTGCAAATATGTGCAGCATCTGTAAAACTGCACTACATATCTAAATTTCGTGGAATGGGGCCCATATGTGACCACACGTGTGCACATGTGCGCCCATTCAAGTATCAAACCCTATAGCATAATTAATGATCAGCTACAACAACATGAAGTGCAGAGGAACTGTAGAGTAGTTCAGGAGAAGTGATAGTGTGAAATTGGTCAGTGTATCATTTAATGGCCAACACATTAATTAAGTAGTGAGTGTTTAAGATTTATAATACTATTTCTAAATCCCAGCTATGTAATTGTCCATCATGACAGGCCACATAAGACCCCAGTCACAGAGGAGATATTGTGCTCGAGTAAACCAGTTGTACTAAATGTAGGAGCTACAGTCACTTTCTTAGGACTTAATCCCAGCTCATGTACCTCTGCAGTTGCCTTAGGTCGGCAACATCGACGAATGAAAAATCAGAGAGGTTTGACATCGTTCTTCTTCTGTGTCCAAGATATCAATCTTTTGCCCCAAAGATTGGTATTCAGCAGTCATGCCTGTTTCTCTCAGGACCAGGGAAACAATATTATCTTGGTTCTATAACCTTGAGTTTTGTGGAGGTCAAGAGCACTGTTGTGTTCATCGTAGAGGAAGTGTTCCTCTGTTAGACCTACCCTGTGATCAATAAAAACACTTTCATGACACGGAGAGCTCTCATCTCATGCTTTTAGGATGCAGATGGTGCAGTAACATGAAAGAAGCAGCCAATAATTTAATACATTTCTTTCCCATGTGACTCAGAGTAGCTTAACATGAAGAAGCTAAAGATTCCAGTAGGCAGTTGTGTGCCTTCGATGTTTAATTTCCCTATTTCGAGCAACATAGGACTAAGCCTTGAGACTTTAGAGCTTACAAAGGAACTCATGAATGTGAAATTCTTCACACCGTTTGGTGGACTTCTTCTTTAAGAGGTCTGAGATCAGTTTGAGATGTATATGGGAAAAGGAACATATAGTAGGTGCTGTCCCACCGTGTTCCTGAGTTACAGTAAAGAGAGGTGTATTGAGTGATGACCTAGTGACAAGCCTATATTTCCTCATCCATATTACACACACAATAAATATAGAAAAATAAAGCTTGGGGCAGAACATAATGAGAGCAGCTTCAATCAGTCTTTGTTTTGAAGCAGACTGCTTTGTCTTGTTTGTGTGTGTCTGGGGGTGTGTTTGTGTGTGTGTGTGTGTGTGTGTGTGCGCGCGCCTATGTGTTTGCGTGTGTGGGTGGCAGTTGAACTATGCTGAGTCCAGGCTGAGTCAGTTGGAAGGTTGTCACTGTGAGAGGACCTGCAGTGTGAATGATGTGGTGTATCGAGATAAAGAGCTCTGGACTGAGCCAGAGAACTGCAGGACCTGTGCCTGCATGGTAAGGAGAAACATCTACTCTTTGACCAGTAGCCTTCCCATACTGGAGAAATACATCTCCATAGTCAGTATAGTATATTCCCAAGGGATGCATACATAAAGTTAATATTCACTATACACATGATGTAAAACCAGATGTGATGCATGTAAATCAGTAAAGAGTAAACAGTGAAACTTTGTTATGAAATCATTAATTTTCTTGTTTTCCTAGATACCTATACATTTATATAAATACATCTCTGTAAATGACCATGTGGTTCTTATAAATGGTCTGTGTCTTGCTTGTGCCCACTTCCACTCTTGGCTCGCAGAACGGCGTTGTGGAGTGCCGGAGAATCTTCTGTCCTCCTGCCAATTGTTCAGAGGATGAGCTCCCTGTGCACATAGATGGGACGTGCTGTAAGAAATGCCGACGTAAGTTCAAAACAACCATGCTTCCCCCACCCCCCCTCCACCCCACCCCGCATCTGCTGCCATGTCCGCATGGTCCCTCCCGCCAGCCGTGCACAGTCGGGGAGATAGAGGGCGATGAGGCACTCTCTGTCAGAGGCGTGTAAGTGCTTTAGGCTTTGATGAGGACTAATCAATTCAAGTCCATTAGCTGAGCTGAAGAGCTGGGCACGGCACTCCTGACCAAGGACCCTGTGCTTTTGTTGCCCGCTGGCCCACAACTGCAGTGTTGGTCTCTGAACAGGTGCCGATTTTGATGAGGCTGCTCCGTCCCCCGGGGCCCCACAGGGGCCGGACTATGTTTGCAGGGCCGGACTCATCATAGCAAAGTCTATTCTCTGCTCCTGCATTTGGCACCGTAGCTCGTTTGATAGAATTGACCAAATTAATTATGCAAATTCATTCAAAGGTCACTCGAGCACAAACTGGCTCACAAATGACTCAGTTTTGTTATTGATCAGATTACTGATGTCCTGTGAGCCAAATGGAATGAAAGTGCACTTTTAATGTAATGCAGTTCTATTTTACTGTAATACTTGCTTGTTATTTTGTTTGCTTGTTTGTTTTATGGTCCTTTTATTCCTGGGTTTGTGTTCAATACAAAGTGAAAAATATTTTTTTTTTCTGTTTGTAGCTAAATGCACCTACATGGACCAAAGTCTTTCAGAGGGTCAGCGCATATTACTACAGAGCTGCAGTGAGTGCAAGGTAAGTCTCTGTTCCTGTTGCATGGTGTGAATTGAACATACTGTGATACGTTATTCAATTTGAAGTTCCTGTAGTTCCTACATTCCAACAATGACTCATCATTTTTCTTTCCGTTGTTCAAACAAAATGACAATTAAAAATGTATTAACATGAAATTGATGTATTTTGTTGAACGAGTCTCATGTGTTTCAAACGTGTTTCAGTATATCGTAATTTTACTGAAGATGAGGGATGCTATGAATATCTACTTAAACTTCTTATGTTATATTTTTCTCAGACCTTAAACAAATTCTAATTAAATTCACAATCAAATGTTTACAGACCCTATCACCCACAGTTAAGACTGAATAGTTCCTAGATACCAGGTGTATGACCTTCCTCATACACACAACAGAGATGCAGCTTGTCCTCGTGGCTTCAGTGACTCAGCATAACATCCATCCATCCATCCATCCACCCATTATCTTCCACTTATCCGGGTCCGGGTCGCGGGGGCAGTAGCCTAAGCAAAGAGGCCCAGGTTTCCCTCTCCCCAGCCACCTCTTCCAGCTCTTCTGGGGGGATACCAAGGCGTTCCCAGGACAGCCGAGAGATATAATCTCTCCAGCGTGTCCTGGGTCTTCCCCGGGGCCTCCGTCCAGTTGGACATGCCCAGAGCGCCTCCCTAGGCAGGCGCCCAGGTGGCATCCGAACCAGATGCCCGAACCACCTCAGCTGGCTCCTCTGTACGTGGAGGAGCAGCGACTCACTCCCGACCCAGAGAGGGCACTCCACCCTTGTCCGACTGAGTACCATGGTCTCAGATTTGGAGGTGCTGATTCTCATCCCGGCCGTCTCGCACTCGGCTGCAAACTGATCCAGCGAGAGCTGTAGGTCTCGGCCTGATGATGCCAACAGGACCACATCATCTGCAAAGAGAAGGCGTGGAATCCTGAGGCCACCAAACCGAACCCCCCTCCACCACTTGGCTACGCCGAGAAATTCTGTCCATAAAAGTTATGAACAGAATCGGTGACAAAGGGCAGCCTTGGCGGAGTCCAACTCCCACCGGAAACCAGTCTGACTTACTGCCGGCCATGTGAACCAAACTCCTGCTCCATTTGTACAGGGACTGGATAGCCTGTAGCAACGGGCCCCGTACCCTATACTCCCGGAGCACCCCGCAGAGGAATCCCCGAGGGACACGGTCGAATGCCTTTTCCAAATCCACAAAGCACATGTGGACTGGTTGAGCAAACTCCCATGCACCCTCTAGGACCCTCGCAAGGGTGAAAAGTTGGTCCAGTGTTCCACGACCAGGGCGGAACCCACATTGTTCCTCTTGTAACTGAGATTCGACTATCGAACGGACTCTCTTCTCCAGAACCCCTGCATAGACCTTACCGGGAGGCTGAGAAGTGTGATCCCCCGATAGTTGGAGCACACTCTCCGGTCCCCTTTCTTAAAAAGGGGAACCACCACCAGTTTGCCAATCCAGAGGCACTGCCCCCGATGTACACGCGATGTTGCAAAGACGTGTCAACCAAGACAGTCCCACAACATCCAGAGCCTTAAGGAACTCAGGACGGATCTCATCCACCCCGGAGCCTTGGAACGAAGGAGTTTCACAACTACCCTGGTTACCTCAGCCCTAGTGATGGGCAAACCCCCGTCCGAGTCCTCTGGTTCTGCTTCCTCTATGGAAGACTTGATGGTGGGATTGAGAAGATCCTCGAAGTATTCCTTCCACCGCCTAATGACATCCCCAGTCGAGGTCAGCAGATCCCCAGCCTCACTGTATACAGTGTTGGTCGGGAACCGCTTTCCCCTCCTGAGTTGCCTGACAGTTTGCCAGAACCTTCTCGGAGCCAATCGAAAGTCACTTTCCATGGTGTCACCAAACTCTTCCCACACCCGAGTTTTTGCCTCTGCGAAAGTCAATGCTGCGATCCGCCTGGCCCCCCTGTACCTGTCTGCTGCCTCCAAAGTCCCACGGGCCAACCAGGCCCGATAGGACTCTTTCTTCAGCATGACGGCCTCCCTTACCCGAGGTGTCCACCACCGGGTTCGGGGATTGCCGCCACGACAGGCACCGACAACCTTGCGGCCACAGCTCCGATCTGCTGCATTGACAATAGAGGCACGGAACCAAGCCCACTCAGACTCAATGTTTCCGGCCTCCCTCGGGATGCGGTCAAAGCTTTGTCGGATGTGGGAGTTAAAGACCTTTCTGACAGGTTCCTCTGCCAGACGTTCCCAGCAAACCCTCACAGAACGTTTGGGTCTGCCAAGTCTGTCCGGCATCCCCGCCCGCCATCTGATCCAACTCACCACTAGGTGGTGATCGGTTGACAGCTCAGCTCCTCTCTTTACCCGAGTGTCCAAGACACATTACAAAATCGATCATCGAACTGCGACCTAAGGTGTCCTGGTGCCATGTGCACTTATGGACACCTCTGTGCTCAAACATGGTGTTCGTTATGGACAAGCTGTGAGCACAGAAGTCCAATAACAGAACACCACTCGGGTTCAGATCGGAGAGGCCGTTCCTCACGCCCTTCCAGGTCCTACTGTCATTGCCCACGTGAGCATTGAAGTCCCCCAGCAGAACAATGGAATCCCCAGAAGGGGCACCTTCCAGTACCCCCTCCAAGGACTCAAAGAAGGCCGGGTACTCCGAACTGCCATTTGGTGCATAAGCACAAACAACAGTTAGAGCCCGTTCCCCGACCCTAAGGCGCAGGGAAGCAACCCTCTTATCTACTGGGGAAAACCCCAACACACAGGCAGCAAGCCGGGGAGCTATGAGTAAGCCTACTCCAGCCCTCCGCCTTTCACCCTGGGCAACTCCAGAAAAGAATAAAGTCCAGCCTCTCTCGAGAGGATTGGTTCCAGAACCCAAACTGTGTGTGGAGGTGAGCCCAACTATATCTAGTTGGTATCTCTCAGCCTCACACACCAGCTCAGGCTCCTTCCCACCCAGAGAGGTTACGTTCCATGTCCCAAGAGCCAGCTTCAGTAACCGAGGGTCGGTACGCCAAGGCCCCCGCCTTCGGCCACCGCCCAAACCACAATGCATCGAACCCCTAGTACTACCTCTCCCACAGGTGGTGGGCCCATGGGAGAGTGAACCCATGTAGTTCCTTCGGGTAGTTCCTCTACCATGGGTAGAGACCCGGCCACCAGGCGCTCGCCGAGGAGCCCCTCCCCCAGGCCTGGCTCCAGGGTGAGGCCCCGGTAACCCTGATCCGGGCAAGGGTAGAACTATTGCAACCTTTGCAATTCTGACTGATCGTATATCAAGGCTATAAATAGGGCACACAATTTACCTTTCACATGTCATTCAAAACCATGGCAAACAAGCTAAGAAAACGAAACTTTCTGTAGAGTGAATTGAGCCAAATGGTAGACGAAGTGGGAAATGTTGTGATGTTGTCGTCCTATGCTACCCCCGTGTTACATGTGTGAAACAGGCTAAGTTGATTGCAATAAATCCTGTAAGGATGGATCTCCCTACTATGTCTTCCTTCCACACCAAGCCACAGTATATTATTTGCAAAAGCAAAGTTACTCAAATTCAGAAAAAAAACAAAAATGGGGCGATATTGCAAAGAATATCAGTGCCTGTAGTGGCATTAAGTCATCAGGCGTAGAATTAAGGAAAAAGTGGCATGACTTCTCTAGTCAAGCCACAAAAAGGGGGCACAGTTTAGAAAGGAGAGGGCTAAGACTGGTGGAGGTCAAATGTCCACAAGTGCCCTCCCACTGTTGGGGAGGAAAAGGCACTGGGCCCCACAGCTACTGAAGTGATACCAAGGGGTATAGATGTATTTCTTGAGAAATGTTTATTGAAAGTAAAACTTGCACTTGTATGTTAATAACAAAAATCTACCACACACAGATCACTTGTCCAAAGTATTTTATTTTTTGGTGTGTCTAGGCAAAAACACACCATCAAATGCACCGTCCCTAGCCATCTGACACACTCCAGAATTGGCCCAGATGAAGGAGTCATGAGTACTTCCAGGCCACTTGGCCACAATGTCCGTAAAGAGGATGCATGGCTACGTGGATTACATCGTTTTCTTATAATTAATAATTTATCCTATTCAAATCCAGTATCCTTTGAAGAGCCGCCATGTTCATCACACAAGCACAATTGCTAGCCTTATTCCAGGTTACTTATATGTGCTACTGATTAATCAGTCAGTTTGATTGGTTAAGTTAAAACAAGCTTTATAGGCCAATTTCTTTGCAAAGCATACATTAATTGTGAAAGTCTGAAAAGCTATAAACTACACGATGAACGGAGATATTTAAGTAAATACTGGGAACATATCAGCTAATGCTAAATAATTCAAAGTAGTACACTTGATTTTTGGTGACACTTAATGTGGTATATGCGATGTAATTACTTCAAAAAAATAATAAAATACACATAAACGCAAACGTTGTCATGCCGTGCTTAAAACCAGCGTGAGTGAAATCAGCGGCCTCTATCCTTTTTGAGGAAGAACTGCACGTGAGCTTCGAGTTAAGAAGTACTTTGTGATTCACGAATGGGTCCGAATATTCTTAAGTTACGAACGACTATAAGAACGACTTAAGTTACGAAGGGTTTCGGTAAACACTCGTAAATTTAAGAATATTCTTAAGTACGAGGTTACGAAGTACTTAGACTTACGAACGTTTTGGGAAACGCACCCCAGAACAACAAACACAAACACTGCCTTCCAAAAAAAGTAAAATGTGCACACTTGCACTTTCATTTCTGAGATTTATTTGTAAAGAATACAAGTATGTTCATTGTACCAGGATTCAGTGCTGACTTTGGCATGTTAAAATAAGTATGCAAGAAGACCAATAACCAAAAATCCTTCAAAAAACTAAAGTGCAAAAAATACTGTGCATATGCAAGTTTTTTAACAAACCAGTTATTCAAAACTATCTAAAGCTTTAGATTGTTTTTTCATACATATCCGGTAGTGCGGTCTTTGAGAAATAGTGCCTTGAAGGAATGTTATATCTCCGGTCTAGCTTTTTAATAAGATGGATTAAACCTTGCTTCTGGACTGTTTGAATTGTCATCATATCTTTAGCCAAACAAAATGCGATAGATTTGGTCATTTCTTTCCAGCGTTTGCTCTTTCTGTCATATGGAGTGCAGCTCTCCAAAGACGCTGTGATGCTGTGCAGTTTGCCTGCGATAGGCTAGGTTTATACTTGATGCGTCGCGACTGGTGCGAGGGTCCGCGCGGCAAAAATGGCGCAATCGCGGTGGCTCCGCCCATGCACGAGGGCCCCGCGCACTTTCGTGTCGCGAGGTCGTGTACCTCTTGATTTTTGTAACTTTGTGCATGCCACGCTTCAGCGCAAGTCATGTTTGCAGGGTTCATACACCATTACAAGGTGGAATTAAAGCATTTGTATGGAACTTTCAATATTTTCCAGCACCTTCAGCTTAATTAAGTTACATATTTAAACACATATACTCAAAATTATTAAAAAAAACTTGCTTTTTATCACATTAAAAGAGATGGTACCTTGTTTGGTAATTGCATAGGCTTGTAATTAAGGCGTATTAATGTACAGTATACTTAAAATATATAATACATGTTTCGCCATGGAATTACAAGAGGCTTGTATTTGTTAACGTAATACAATCGATCGATTCAGTCATGTTGGATGTACAGTTACAGTTTCAAGTACTGTAGCCAAAATTCCAGCACTTTTCAAACCTGGAACTTAAAATTTGTCAGGTAAGTGTTCCTTCCCCTGTTTTTGAGGGGTGTTTCTTTATACTACCACTAACACTGCAAATACTGTGACTCGTCAAGTATAAACGCTTCTACCGTTCGCACATGTTCGCGTGAGGTGTGCGGAGTTGAGCGCTGCGGTCACACGCAAAAGTATAACTGAGCCTTTAGCGTTACTCACTTTGGAAGCTGGAATTTCTTTGCAGCTTTTTTGACTTTCCTCATACTGACATGGGTGCTACTGACGGAGGTGGTGAAACAGATTACTCGTGTTTCCACCTTTTGTCATTATCTGCTTCTTGCATATCTTACAAATCACTGCAGCTAGTTGTGTATCTGACATTTTGTAACCAAACCACCTCCACACTACTGAACTCGTTCTTCTTTTCATAACTCGCTCCTTCTCCACAGCGCCGCTTTCTGCCAAATTTCTTGTTGTGTCCAAATGACTCACGTAATGAACGTACTCTATATGCGTAGTTGCGTGGTGTCATCATGTAAACAACGCAGAACAACTGCCATTATCGCTATATGGATTTTTTTTATCTGTTTACAAAATTATACCGGTGTTACGTTGAATTCAGTTCCCCCTGTTCCCCCTGAGTGCGCATGTCAAAATCATTACGTATTTGGCAGACGCTGAGGGCGGGGCTTAGGCAGTTTTAGCTTCCCCGTGTTTTATCGTGATTTCTTTCTATTGTACAACTACCACCTTTACACTGAGAACACAGGGGGAACATATTTAACCAGAGACTGGGAAAAGTGGTTCCCAGTCTCTGGAAGTGGAAAAATATGTTCCCCCTGTGTTCTGACATGCGCACTCAGGGGGAACAGGGGGAACTGAATTCACCGTAAAACCGGTATTATCTTCAATGATATGATATAGAACACCCCTAGTCACTACAATGATAGGAAACTGGAATGGCACGAAATAAGCTGTTTTCCCATTTTAAAATGAGACGTTCATGGCTCATATGACATCATCCCTATAGATCTCTCCCATATTGATGCTCATTTGTGTTTTAGAGTTGGCTAGAACAGAGGATGAGCCCCACTGAGTCTTGGTTCCTCTCAAGGTTTCTTCCTCATGCTCCTAGGGAGTTTTTCCTTGCCACTGTCGCCCTTGGCTTGCTCACTGGGGGCCTAGACTCGAACACTTGTAAAGCAGCTTTGTGACAACAACTGTTGTAAAAAGCGTTATATAAATACATTTTGATTGATTGATTGATTGATTATCCCTTGTTGTCTCTGCTGTGTGGGCTGTTGGAGTTGGTAAATGGCACTTTTAAAGACCCAAATAATGCAATACAGTAGTACAATAAAACTGGTTTGTAAAAGAGTTCCACATGACCTACAATAACATCCCACGTCTGTCCTAATCAAGGTGTTTACTTCAGAATAAACAAACAAATAAATAAATAAACATTTTAAGAGGCTCTTTGAGGTCTGAAGTGTCGCAAGATCACAGTTAACTTAGGTGCTCACATTCCCCTGAGTCACATACTCTATGCCACAAAAGTTTATTTTCACGAGCCCATTTATACATCTACAATGTTCAACAGGGTGTTAAGAGCGATGGCTTCTTAGTGGTAATTTTTCGTTTCCAAAAATTTCTGCTGCATTTCTGCTGCAAGTTATTTTCCTTGCTGTCTGGGTTCCTCAAATAGCATGGGGTGGTGCAGAGGAAGCCCAGACCTGCAGACACTCAATTAAGATCAGAGACATGGCAGCTGAGATCAGAGCCACATCGGGCTGGAGAGTTGTCAGTGTAGCATGGGATTTGGCCTGAGGTTGGCCTGTGTAGTTTGACTTGGGCTTCAGACCCAGACTGATTTACCTGAGGGCAAGATAAAGATTGGATTACTCCTACCTCTGCAAAACATCAGCACAGATACTTGGAAGAGTGAATGAGAAACGTATAAGCTATTCCTGACCACAGAGCTATAGGAAGTCAGTGAGGCATAATTGATGGAATAGGCTGTGTAGAAAAAGAGGACTGGGTGTTTGTGGGTGTTAGAGTGCTATAGGGCCCTCCAAGGTCAACCTGCGTGATTTTCCCCTTTTCCTGTCACTAAATCATTGGGGCTTCTTTTCACATTCTTGTCTTTCTTCATCAATATGTATGACATACTATGCAAATTTGAGGGGACTGGTCTTCATGGATGACTTGCATATATAGGTGTGCAGATGTAAGGTTCGGGAGAGGAGAATTCATATTGGCCTGAGACCTCTCTCAAGCAATACCTAGGTGCTTGATTTGATGCTGTTCTTTTTGTAATAAACTTATTATTGACAACTAAGACAGTGTCGGCGGAGACTTCTTCATTCATCATCACAGCATTGCTAAAGAAGAAAATACACCTCAGTACAATTTTGATAATCTAATTCTCCAAAGAAATCTTTGTGGTAGAGTAGATTTGGGATAAAAATGTCTGCTGAATCAGTACTGACAAAAATGGGATTAAAGGAAAATATGATTGTTTAACTCACATTATTTTATTTCAGTCCAAATAAATGCTCAGAACCTGTGCTTAAAATCCATGGTTTACTCACCTGGAAAAGGGCCAAGAATAAACCTGCTTGATTTATGAAATATCTATTGCTGTATGTATGCATTTTAAAAAAAAAGTTGTCACCCTCCTAGATCCTTGTTATTTTATATTGTTATATTATATTTATAATAAACATATTGTTCTTAATGAAAAATAAATGTTCCCTTATGAAGATGCTAACATATAGCAGTGAAAGTGGTGATCTTCAGCAGCGGCCAAGCCGGACTGACTGATGCCATCACTGAAGGAACTGCATTAAATCTGCCACTTTGGTTTTGCCCAATGCATCTTTCAAATAGTAATACATTTACCATAGAATGCTTCCACTTTTGACCCAGGGTTTAAAAAAACTCTTGAGGCCCAATATGAGCAGTTATAGATGGTTTATTGTAGTGCAATTATGAAAGGGTTCTTCAGTGGTCTTTTCTGGAGTAGTTCTAGAATATGCCTGCGATGCTCACTATGCTGCTAAACAGCTGGTGCACCTCATTAGTTAATTATCAAGCTCTCTGTAAACTGAGAACAGTGTGTCCAAGCAGGGAAATTAATTCATTCATTAAATTATGGGACTCTGACTAGTATTGTGAAACACTGGCAAAGAGTGCTTGATTGCATAATAAATGACAAAAAGGATATATGTGATGCAGACTAGACTATCCTGGGTTATTTTCATTTATTATAACATGCAAATGTTATTCTTCATTTAAAAATCCACAATACACCTGTACAGAGTCTTAGGATGATAGAAATGGAAACGCTTTGTGATGACTTTGTCATCTTATGTACACTATATTGCCAAAAGTAATCACTCAATCATCCAAATTATTGGAATCAGGTGTTCCAATTACTTCCATGGCCACAGGTGTATACATTTAAGCACCTAGGCATCCAGGCTGTTTTACAAACATTTGTGAAAGAATAGGTCACTCTCTGGAGCTCAGTGAATTCCAGCATGGAACTGTGATAGGATGCCACCTATGCAACAATCCAGTTATGAAATTTCCTCGCTCCTAAATATTCCACAGTCAACTGTCAGCTGTATTATAAGAAAATGTAAGTGTTTGGGAAAGACAACAACTCAGCCACGAAGTGGTAGGTCACAGAGCGGGGTCATGACTGATGGAGCGGGGTCATGTGTGCTGAAGCGCATAGGGCGAAGAGGTCACCAACTTTCTGCAGAGTCAATCACTACAGACATCCAAACTTCATGTGGCCTTCAGATTAGCTCAAGAACAGTGCACAGAGAGCTTCATGGAATGGATTTCCATGGTTGAGCAGCTGCATCCAAGCCATACATCAAGTGCAATGCAAAGCGTCGGATGCAGTGGTGTAAAGCATGCTGCCATTTTACTCTAGAGCAGTGGAGGTACATTCTCTGGAGTGACGAATTGCGCTTCTCCATCTGGCAATCTGATGGAGGAGTCTGGGTTTGGCGGTTGCCAGGAGAATGGTACTTGTCTGACTGCATTGTGCCAAGTGTCAAGTTTGGTGGAGGGGGGATTATGGTTTGGGATTGGTTTTCAGGAGCTGGGCTTGGCCTCTTAGTTCCAGTGAAAGGAACTCTGAATGCTTCAGCACAGCAAGACATTTTGGACAATTCCATGCTCCCAACTTTGTGGGAACAGTTTGGAGCTGGCCCCTTCCTCTTCCAACATGACTGTGCACAGGTGCACAAAGCAAGATCCATAAAGACATGGATGGCAGAGTCTGGTGTGGATAAACTTGACTGGCCTGGACAGAGTCCTGACCTCTACCTGATAAAACACCTTTGGGATGAATTAGAGTGGAGACTGAGAACCAGGCCTTCTCGTCCAACATCAGTATGTGACCTCACAAATGCACTTCTGGAAGAATGATCAAAAATCCCCATAAACACACTCCGAAACCTTGTGGACAGACTTCCCAGAAAAGTTTAAGCTGTTCTCGCGGCAAAGGGTGGACCAACGTCATATTTAACCCTATGGATTAGGAATGGGATGTCTCTTAAGATCATATGTGAGTCAAGGAAGGTGAGCGAATACTTTTGGCAATATAGTGCATATGCTGTACTTTTTAAACAGTTGTACTTTTGAAACCTACAAATTGCCATTTATGTGTGAAAACAAAGTGGTATGTCAATTGATACTGTGCTCATCAAAAGATAATCTATAAGTGTGGGTGTTAATTTAATGTTGGCCATGAAAGCACTGAAAAGCATTGCTCATGTGTTCCCCAATATGACATACATTTCCAGTCTGTTCAGCATTGAACCTGCAGGTGTGTAATGGGCACCTTTTGGTTTTGCAGCCTGTTATCTTGTCTCTGATCTGAATGTAAGGCTAGAAAACCTTTTCCTTTGGCCATCCGAACCATCTCCCATGGCAGAAAGCCTGCATACGTCTTTCCCTTATCTCCTCATGAACAGGGCACCTCAGCCTTCATATTCTCCGATTTGCATTAAGCAAGGTAAGATGTTGGGTTCTGGGCTGGGATTCATAAAGTAGTTCCAAACCCTGCAGCTGCAGAGTCTGCTTTCTCCAGTGTGAATTCACTGGGTGGGTATTTGGGAATTGTTTTGTTTAACAATTCTCCTATTGCCCCTGTCTGTAGAATACATAAATAAGCCAATATCATCACTGTTTGCATTAAATTTTTCTCATTTGGCACATGTTGTCCTATGTATTTTTTACATTATTGTCTCAGGTAGCCTCAGCCTCTGTTAAATGTATGCTCATGTTATGACACTTTTTACTTGAATAGTGCCATAACTATTTTAACCTAAAAATAAATGATTTACTTTGAAGATTTTGTTGGGTTCTGACTTACCAGCTCTCTGATGTTCACCAATGGTGTCTGTATGCAAAGATGACTAGATATTCTTTTTTAGCCAGGCTAAATCCATAGAGACGAGAATGTTTGTTAGTAGGTTCAGAAGAGAGATTCAGGATTGCCATGCTAAGAGATACACACTACAGTACAAGCTTGGGCTTAAACAATTGGGAATTGGCACCGGACCTCTGATTTGAAATTAGGCCTTATTATTGTTATTATGAAATGAAATGAAAAAATTGTTATTATTAGTAGTATTTTAATTACTATGCCTAAAGGTAGCCATGTTATCTACATTTTTTACAGAAGCTTGGAGGTAGGCGATGTTAATGTGATCCTGTCAATGTGTTAATGTGATGTTGATTGAAATCCTCGATTTGTGTATGATTGTGGTATTTAGTTATGAGTGCAGTCATTTTTGAGAACCCTGCCTCACACAAATATGTAGAAGCAAAAGGTGATGTCACAGAGTTGAGAGTATTCTTGCATCATGTCTTGGTTATTTTTTAAGTAAATAGATATTGAGATGGATAACAGCCTCACAACATAATCCCCCCTCCACCAAACTAAAACAGCCTCACAACATAATCCCCTTTCCACCAAACTAAAAACAGCCCCACACAATAATCCCCCCTCCATCAAACATTACATTTGGCACAATGTTTAGTAGCGAAGAAATTTCACGACTGGACTTGCACAGGTGGCATCCTGTCATGGTATCATGACAGTATCATGAAATTCACTGAGCTCCTGAGAGCGACCCATTGTTTCACAAATGTTTGTAGAAGCAGTCTGCATGCCTACGTGCTTGGTTTTATATACCTGTGGCCATGGAAATGATTGGAACATCGTTCTTGTGGATGAGCAGACCCAAATCAATGTGACACACCAAAGAGAACTATATCATAGTGAAGTGCATGGAAAGGCATGAAATTACACTTACACAGAGTCTTATTACAGCACTTTTAAGGGTTTACAGCCATTACAGTTTTCTGTACATTACAAAGTTGTCTGGCCTTGTGATGCAGTTATATCTATTTTGATCATGCTTAATATACAGATAATGAGTCAGATACTCATGTAATACCTGATTAAGCATTTTTATATATAATAAACCCAGTCTGGGTTTTGTTTGTTTATCTAGCCACTGACTCAAATGCATACATGGGTGAAATCTCAGTTAAATCAAACAGTTAAATGGATAAATGCTATTGAGATTGAGTTTAGGGTATGGGTACAGAAGTCTGCACAGTGATCTTTCAGTATGTAATATATCTGAGACTAGTATTGATATTATTAGCTCTTTTGGGAAGTATGGGGCAGTATCAAAAACAGTAAAAGTGGGACAAGCAGGTTTAGGGAATTGTGATAGTTCAGTTTTACTCAGACAATAGCCAGACACCACTGCTGCATAAGACCACAGTTTCCCTTCCTAAGCAGTTAATCATACTGCTGCTGTTTACACTAAATTGCCAAAACAAACTAAAGCCACCATAAACACTGCCCCTTCTGTCTAAACTCGTATCACGAGTATATAATGTACAGTGATCCCTCGCCATTTCGCGCTTCAGCTTTTGCGGCTTCACTCTTTCGCTGGTTTTTATAAGATGTTAATGGGAAAAATAATCGGTGAAAAGTATATATATTTTATGAATTTTTACAGGAAAAAATCCCAAAATGTATACAAATATATTACAAATATGAATTCTAACAATAAAGGAATATTATAAATAATAAAATAGTACAAATTACAGTAAATTGTGCATATTTACTCTCAGAAACGAGAACCAGCATCGCTTGCCTGAGATGCTACTCGCCTACATGAAATTGCAAACAACACACGATTGGTTGCTTGCTGGAGAAGTGACCAACCAGAGAGTGCTGCTTTGTATCCCAGCGCCTGATTGGCTCAATACAGTGGCGTGTTGTTTACTTTTCGTTTGTGTGCAGCTTCCTCATGTCTGCGCGCCTTCTACGCTTTTGCTCAGCCGTTTCACGTGGAGCATCGTTTGATCGTGCGTCGAAAGATTTTTGTCTGCGATGTTATGATTTTGTTTCATGGTTTTCTCGTTGAATACTGCAGTTAATTCAACCCCTACCATGCCACCCAAACGTCTTGCAAGTTCTATGTATAGTACCTAAGTTTTTTTAGGAATTCAAAACATTTTACAGTAGGCTACAGTAAAGTAAGTGTAAAGGTACAATACATGCATAGAACAATGTGGGAAACCAAACTAAGCCTATGGCGACACGGTATCGCTGGTCACTAGGCAACCTCAGCGAGAGTATAGCCAGACTCACGCGTAACTATAGTAACGTAACTATGGTAGGGGAAACCGTACAATTGATTACGTTTACTAGATGTTGCGCGCTAGTACTCAGTTCAACTGGCTTAGTACCACATATATGACATTAACACATTTAACTTAAGCATAAGCACAGGGGAAAACATTCACGTTCAACAAAACGCACAGTTTTATATTAAGTCTGCCCTGTTGCACAGTCTTACTTGGTGTTGTCCGTCCGCGGCCCGCGCAGTAGGCCAGGTAGCCTCTTGAGGAGGACTCCTTCGTGCGCTTTAATGAAGGAAAGTTCAGCTGGATCACGTTGCTCCGTCCGGGGAAAAGTTCTGGTAGCCGGTCAATCGGCGGTCCCTCGACGTTCCGTAGAGGGGTTTCACGGGAATGGTTATTAAGGGAATGGGAAAGGTTTATGTAGCGTAAAAGTGTGGGGGAGGGTTTATAAAACCTTAATATAGTGTATAAATACATAAATAAATATACCATTTCTACTTCGTGGATTTTCGGTTATCGCGGGTCGTTCAGGAACGTATCTCCTGCGATGAATGAGGGTTTACTGTATATTAATTGAGCATGTTGTCAAAAGTGAGCTATTAACCAAGGGTCCAAATATTTATGCACATTCTCAGCACATGTCCAAAAACCTCCTACAGAAGCACATTTTGATACATGTTGAATTGGTGTTTCAGGATTGCCTGCCTTTGGAAATTCTACTTCCCCCAGCTTCAGATGTTGTTGGGATTGCATACATCTCCTCATGAGTATGTGAAATGTCTGGATTCAGAAGGCCAGCATGTGGACTTGTGGAAGATGGAGAATAAATGTTTGCCACAATTCTCAACACTCATCAGAATTCAGGGGGAAAAACATATGATTTTCTTCAGACTCCAAATACTGCTCAGTTCTGCTGTAAAAGGGAAAGCAGCAGATGGAAACAGTTGCTTAGGCAGCATGGGGTTGTTGGGATCAGTCACTGCTTATAGGACTACAACTTAAGTCAAGGACTGATGATGCGCCAATGGCAGAGCTGCTGCTTAAGATGCATATGGAAGAAGATGACATGTGAACAGATTACAGTGACCTGAACAGTTCAAAAGTATAGTCAACCTTGACTATCCATTCAGTAAGAGTATTCACCTTACATTTTGACATGCATGCTAGTATTCTTCAGGCTTACAAAGCAGAAACTGAAGAGTTGAGAAAGCAGATTGCTGATTTGAAGAGTTTTAAGAAATGAAAGAAGAAAAGAAGCTTAAAGACAACAATCAAACCCCAGCGTCAGTGTAAAAACTTGGTTCTGTTTTAAGTGTGGTGATGACATATAAACAGTGGGATAAATCGAAACAAGGCATTGGGGGACAGAAAATACAGAAAACAGAGGGTCTAAGAACCTTTGAGGGTTGGATGTAACTGTCACACACAAATGCAGTTTGTTGGGGATACTGATATTAGTGAACTGGTTGGACCAAGGGTTAGGGTTAGGGTTAGGGTTAACCCTAACCCTAACCCTAACCCAAGGTGCACAGCCTCTGTTATAATTGAGGGAACCCACTGTGAATGCCTTCTTGATTCAGACTCACTGATGACGACTATTTCTAAGTCTTTTTATGACACTTTTCATGACATTCACCTAAAATCACAACCAATACTGCCATTGAATAACCTACTCAAGATGGAGGGTGCAAGATTGTGCAAGATTGTGCAAGATTGTGCCACATCATGGAGGGTCAGATTGTGCCATATCCTGAGTCTGTTACTGGCAGAGCTGAAGAAAAAGCCACTTTATGCCTAGTTGTGCCAGACTATTAGACAAAACTTGAAACCCCTGCACTCATAGGTACAAATACTCTGTCGTGTATATACAGCCCGTGTAAATAACCACAATGCAAAGCTTTACTTGAGAGCTGAGGGCCATCCTCATGTATTGCTCATGAAAATATCTGCCACAGATGCAGAGAGAGAGTTGGAAAGGTGAAACTGCAAGTCAAGTCGAGTGTTCTCATTCTAGCTGGTGGAAAGAGAGCATTAACTGGTTTCAAGAAGAGTATTCTCCCTCTTTCTGGAACCCCTCAACTTCTTGAGACAGCTTCTCAATCCAGCATACCTGGTGGATTGCTTTTCCACAGCTACATACTCTCCAGCCCAACTCAGTCTTCCTTTAAAGTTCCCACTTGTGCAGAATACCACTAATGACATTAAACTCCCTGTCAACCAAAATATTGCAGAACTGTCAGTGGCTATGTTTTGGTTTTCCTTACCCTCTACCTTTGCCTCCAGTCTGTGCATAGTTCCATCAACCCTTTCTCCAACAACCATTCAGGATCATGCCCAAGACCCTAAAGAGTGACAAAATCCTTGACTCTGCTGATTCTCCTGTGTCTGAGAAGTGGAAGAGAAGAATTGCAGTGTAGTTAAATTCCATCCAAAGGGTCTTTGCACTCAGTGACCTTGATTATGGTCATACTACATAGTTAAGCACCACACCCACCTTTCAGATCATCTACTCCTTTCAAACAGAGGGAGATTTTGAGGGAGATCAAGAGCTGTGTGATCTCAACATCAGAGAATGAGAGTTCATTTGCTTACCCATTGATGGTGAAGAAGAAAAGTGGTGTTATAAGACAAAATGGTGTTATAAGATTTTAAGAAATTGAATAACCAAACTAGTAAGAATGCATATGCCATACGAACAAGCCTTCTCAGATCAATATCAGATCAATGATATTCAGTCATGGATCTGAACTTGGGTATTACCAAGTCAAGCTTGAGCAATAGGATAAGCATAAGAGAGCTTTTTTATTCCAGTGGCTCTCCAAGCATGTTTCAATTGATGATAAAGTATGTGGAAAGTATGAACCTCAAGGATGTCTTGGTTTTCTAAGATGATCTTATTTTATTCTCAATCATACTGGAAGAGCATGAGGATCAGCCCCTTCATGTCCCTCCAGGGTTCGAATTTATTAGATTTTTGTTTGTTTTGACCCATGTTTTGTCCAAAAAAGGGAGGTTCACCCTGGAAAGATTTACTTCTTGGCCAAGATCCAACAAATGTAAAGAGCTAAAATCATTAGCCTTGACTGAGAACAGCTGGTTACTAGTACTCAGGTGAGTGAGACCTCTGGTGGTGGACGGCGGTAGTGCCTCCAGATCTCACAGAATCCCCCCTCGAAGGGGCGGCTCCTGACGCCATAGACTGACGTCGCCGCGGGCGACCGCGAGGTCTGGGCGCTGGACGACCCGGGTGGGCAGCATGAAAGTCCCGAATGAGGGACGGGTCCAGGATGTCATCAGCGTCGACCCAACTCCTCTCCTCTGCCCCATACCCCTCCCAATCTACCAAGTACTGTAAAACCCGCCCCCGTCGCCGTGAATCCAGCAGTTCCCGAACAAGGTAGGCGGGGCCGCCGTCGATGTCCAGAAGTGGAGGAGGCTGAAGCTGGGGACATGCTGGAAGAGACAACCGGTTTGAGTAACGAGACGTGAAATGTGGGGTTGATGCGGTAATGCGGGGGCAGCTGTAGTCTATAGGACACGGGGTTGATGCTACGTAGTACCTTAAAGGGACCTATGTAGCGCGGGTTCAATTTCTTGCATTTAGACTTTAGCCGGAGATCCCTGATGGACAGCCACACTAACTGACCTGGGCGGTATACTGGTCCGCGCCGGCGCCTCTGGTCTGCGTGAATCTTCTGACGCCTAACCGCTCTCCGTATCCGCACGTGTGTCTCCTCCTAGTCTTGTGCGCTACGTCGGAACCAGTCGTCGACAGCAGGCAGATCAGAAGGCTCCCCCGACCAGGAGAACATTGGAGGTTGATAGCCTAATATGCATTGGAAGGGCGTGAGTCCAGTGGAGGAATGGGTCAGGGAGTTTTGTGCATACTCAGCCCAGGGGAGGAACGTACTCCAGTCCGCTTGAGAATTGCTGCAGTAGGACCGCAGGCACCTCCCAATCTCCTGGTTCAGCCGTTCTGCCTGTCCGTTAGATTGAGGGTGGTACCCAGGTGTGAGGCTTACCGTAATGTTCAGCATCTTACAGAAAGACTTCCAGACATTGGATGTAAATTGGGGACCTCGATCAGACACAATGTCCTCCGGAATGCCGAAGAGATGGATGATGTGGGTGAATATGACCTCTGCCATCTCCATAGCCGAAGGGAGCTTGGGTAGTGGGACCAAACGGCAAGCTTTTGAGAACCGATCAATAGCCACAAAAATGCAAGTATTACCTCGAGAGGAAGGTAGATCCTTAATAAAATCCACAGCGAAGTGTGACCAGGGGCGCCTTGGCACAGGGAGGGGCTCTAGAAGGCCGGCCGGGAGTTGACGAGGAGCTTTGTTGCGCGCGCAGACTTCACAGGCGCTGACGTAATCCGTGATATCAGCAGACATGCGCGGCCACCAATATCGTGCTTGCACTAACGTTACCGTGCGGTGTATGCCTGGGTGGCCAGAGCTCGGTGAGGAGTGAACCTCCTGAATTAACTCAGGTCGTAGGTCGAGTGGCACAAACATCTTACCCGTCGGGCAGTCATGAGGAGGGGGCTCTAGGGTGTGGGAGTGACGAATTCGCATGTCCAGGTCCCAACGAATGGGGGCGACAATAACTGAGGGAGAAATAACGGGCTCGGGTTCCTCCGGGGACTCATTCTCAGGTTCGTCGTGCAGCCGTGATAACGCGTCAGCCTTAGTATTCTTGGAACCTGGGCGAAAAGTAAGACTGAAGTTGAAACGAGTGAAAAACAATGCCCACCTAGCCTGTCGTGCGTTCAAGCGTCGTGCAGCTCGTATGTACTCTAAATTCTTATGATCTGTGATGATCAGGAAGGGATGCCGCGCGCCCTCCAGCCAGTGACGCCACTCCTCCAGCGCCGACTTAATAGCGAGTAGCTCCCTGTTTCCCACATCGTAGTTCCGTTCTGCAGCAGAGAGTTTACGGGAGAAAAAGGCGCATGGAAAAAGCTTTGGGGGGGTGCCGTGTCGCTGAGAGAGAATTGCACCTATACCGGTAGCTGAAGCGTCCACTTCCAGAATGAATGGGAGGTGCGGGTCCGGGTGCTTCAGGATAGGAGCTGAAGTGAACCGTCGTTTTAGGGCGGAAAAGGCCTCCGTAGCCTCCGGTGTCCACCGCAAGTTCCGTGGTTTTCCCCGTAGAAGTGAAGTGAGAGGTGCAGCCACAGTACTATATCCCCGTATGAACCGACGGTAAAAGTTTGCAAATCCTAGAAACCGCTGGAGTTCTTTTACGGTACGGGGGACGGCCCACTCCGTGATGGCCTTTACTTTTACGTCATCCATTGAGACACCCTGGGGGGTGATCAGATAACCCAGGAACTGTATGGTCTCCTTGTGAAACTCACATTTTTCTAATTTAGCAAAGAGGTGGTGTTTGCGCAGTCTGCGCAACACTTCCTGGACGTGGAGTATGTGTTGGCTAACATCTTCAGAATAAATCAAGATGTCGTCTATGTAAACGATTATGCACTTCCATAGGTTCGGCTCTAGTCGGGTGACTGGTAGACGGTGGCTCGACTGGGCCAGGGTGGTTCGCTCAACGGAACGAACTAGGTTGTCTAGGCGTATGGAGAGTTGGATGAAGTCGTTCAGCGGCATAGCTTCTCCCTTACAGGCCATCTCAGCCCTTAAGACATCGTTCAGGCTCTGGCGATATACTGAGAGAAGAGCCTGATCATTCCACCCACTAGAAGCGGCCAGGGTGCGGAATTGGAGAGCGTGTTCGGCGGCGGGCCGGTTGCCTTGTCTGATGCGGAGCAGTAGTTCACCCGCGTCCTCCCCTGTGGGGGTATGGTCGAACACCTCCTTGAAATGCCCCTCGAAGGCAGCGTAAGAGTCCCGGCGGGGAGTCAAAGTTCCAAAGTTCAGTTGCCCAGCTCAAAGCCTTGCCAGTAAGCAAAGTGATTACAAAGGCGACTTTGGATAAATCCGTGGGGAACGCGCGTGTTTCTGGAGACTGAAATACAGCGAACACTGTAACAAAAAACCCTTGCATCGGCCCGGTGATCCGTCATACTTCTCCGGAGTCGCCAATCGCACAGCTGGAGTGGGTAGGTCCTCCGTGGGTGGAGCTACCGGAGGGGATAGGCCGGCTGTGGCCATACCCCGGACTACCTGAGTAAGCTCCTGTACGGTTCTCTCCAAGTGGGCTATATGTTATTCATGAGCTCCAAGAAGAGTACCTTGAGAGACCAGGGCCGGGTAGAGACTGGACGGGTCTGCTGGATCCTGAGGTGGCGAAGTATTCTGTAACGCCTGGAGGTCAGGCTGTAAATGAGGATCCATGCGCAGTGTGCCAGTAGTGTTTCTTTATTCACACTAATCACACACAAAAGGGTAATGCCAGGGGAGGCGGCAGACCGGGGAAGGACGGGACACAGACAGCCAGGTCCGGGACGCAGACGTGGTCAGGCAGAGGTACCAAGGGGCTAGACGAGTGCAAACGACAAAACCAGAACAAGATCACAATACCAGAAGTCAATCAGAAATTTCACTAGGAAAACGCTCGGTATGCTGTCGTAAAGAGTTGGCAATACTTCGCAGGGACGGGTTGGAGGAGACAGACTTAAATCCAGGCTCTAATTAGCCTTGACTGAGAACAGCTGGTTACTAGTACTCAGGTGAGTGAGACCTCTGGTGGTGGACGGCGGTAGTGCCTCCAGATCTCACAAAATCATTCTTAGGATTCACAGGAGATTCAAAGACTATTCCAAGATTGTCAGAGTCCTAAATATATTCTCATGGCACGCTCCCTGTCCCCTAAGAGATCCTCTAACACAAATAGTAGTATATCTTAAGTGCATTATTTTAGTAAAGGACTGTGAAATAATGCATTTTGAACTGCCATTGAAATGTTGAATTTTGCCTTCCACACCAATGCCACCTTGAATGGTCTTGGTGCATAATTATCAGGTGCAAGATGGTCAGCTTCAAGTTATTGTTTATGAATGATGTCATGAATGATGATGTCAACCATTAGAGGAGAATCCAGCTTCTAACTAGTCCTTCATAAAATGTTCAGGGATTCTTCAGGGTCTTCATTATGTTATTGGCCAACTTGGCATTCGTGGAAGTGCAGGTCTGGTCCAGTGTAGGTTCTACACTTTGCAGCCTTTGTGTGAGCTACAGTTTCCCTCTTGAGCACAGTGGCATGATAGCACAGATAAATAAGGTGAGGTCACCTCAGAAACAGATGATTGGATCCTCACCAGGAATGTTGGTCTTCAAGGCAAGCACAAGTTGGCAGACAGGTGGAGCCCAGTCATGTAAATTGTTGTGACGCAGATTGCCAACACTCCAGTCTATGTTGTGGCAACTATGAATGCGGAGGGTCCCAAGAGAATTCTGCATAGAGACTTTTGTCCTCCACATTTACCCATCTGTGCAGTCAGAACACACACACACTAGTGATCACTAGGGGGCTGTGGTGCACACATGCCCAGAGCAGTGGGCAGCCCTAGCCCAGCGCCTGGGGTTAGGTGCCTTGCTCAAAGGCACCTCAGTCATGGCCTCAGGCCTGGGAATTGAACCCATGACCCTCCGGTCACAAGACCGGTTCCCTAACGACCTGACAATGACTGCCCCTCATTACCCCTCATATTACCAGTGTGAGATGATAAAGTGAATTATCTGGTTCAAAAGTGAAATGATGACACAAGTTATCACAAAAGAGTTAGTGAGGGGACATGGAGCATATGCTTACCAATCTAAATATATTGGTAAGCATATGCAAATAGGTGAGATCTAAGAAACTATCAGAAGGAGACTTGGAACCTTGGAGGTTCACAGGATTGAGAATATGACAAGGTAGACCAATTCTTAAGAAACCCTTTGATCTCTCAGTCTGTTACATGTGCACGTGTGCACCACAGCCCCCTAGTTATCACTAGTGTGTGTGTGTGTGTGTTCTGACTGCACAGATGGGTAAATGCGGAGGACAAATTTCGATTGGGGTGAAAATCACAATTGACAATGTGGCTTGACTTAACTTAACTTGATCTCTCAGTCTGTTATCGTCAGACTTGAGAAGTAACCTCTTGACTATGATCTGGGGGCAAACATTAGTTTTCAGCACCCTCTGAAATAATTTGAGTTACCTACTGGCAGGAATGCATGCAGATTTAGGGTAGGAGGATGTATCTCACCTAAAATCCACATGCATGAAAAGGTGTTACATTTAGTATTAGGTAGCAGCACCGGCTACCTAAGTGAGTGGAATTTTTTTTTTACCACATTGTTGTTTTCTTCTCCTCATGGATTAGCAGGTCAGAGAAACAGTATGTTTTTGTTTTTTACTATTGTGGAGCATTAATGATAACTTGAAGGCATGTCCATGAAGCCATGTTTTTCCATTAAGGTGATGGAACAAAATGTGGTTGTGCTATTGAGCATTTTCTAGGGTGAGGGCTAGATAGGAGCAGATAGGTTTCTGAACTCAATATGTGCAAATTGTTACTATTGTGAAATATATATTCGCTTATATTCAGTTATTTCTACACTGCTAAAAGTCTCCCACCAATCCTAGATAAAGCTTGGTCATATTAATTTATTTTGGTATAGATATTTCCCATATAAGCACCACTATACAAACTGATTCTCTTTTCTTGTCTAGGAAGATTGGAAAAGATAATTTATAGCTAATCCAGCTTGCTTATCCAGCTCTCATCAAATACAAAATAATGACATCCTGATCCTAGCTTTTAAAGGTTTGTTTCAGTGACAGGTAATGGTGTTTTGGATAGAGTTTTATAATACCCTGAAAATCATTATTTAACTGACCATTTGTTACAGGACTTATTTAAATGTTGTGTACATCAGCTTTATTGATTTAATGTAGTCAATGTGAATTCATGTTGAATGTATTGAGCTACAGTTTCCCTCTTGAGCACAGTGGCATGATAGCACAGAGAAATAAATTGAGGTCACCAAGGTCAGAGAGTCCACCTCAGAAACAGATGATTGGATCCTCACCAGGAATGTTGGTCTTCAAGGCAAGCACAAGTTGGCAGACAGGTGGAGCCCAGTCATGTAAATCGTTGTGGCATGAAGATTGCCAACACTCCAGTCTATGTTGTGGCAACTATGAATGCGGAGGGTCCCAAGAGAATTCTGCATAGAGACTTGTTGCCTTGTGAATTTCTTGGAAATTTGTCCTCCACATTTACCCATCTGTGCAGTCAGAACACACACACTAGTGATCACTAGGGGGCTGTGGTGCACACATGCCCAGAGCAGTGGGCAGCCCTAGCCCAGCGCCTGGGAGCAGTTGGGGTTAGGTGCCTTGCTCAAAGGCACCTCAGTCATGGCCTCAGGCCTGGGAGTCAAACCACCGACCCTCCAGTCACAAGACCGGTTCCCTAACGACCTGACAATGACTGCCCCTCATTACCCTCATATTACCAGGGTGAGATGATAAAGTGAATTATCTGGTTCAAAAGTGACATGATGACACAAGTTATCACAAAAGAGTTAGTGAGGATATAGAGCATAAGTGCTTACCAATCTAAATATATTGGTAAGCATATGCAAATAGGTGAGATCTAAGAAACTATCAGAAGGAGACTTGGAACCTTGGAGGTTCATGATTGAGAATATGACAAGGTAGACCAATTCCTTAAGAAACCTTTTGATCTCTAGCCTGCCATCAGACTTTGAGAAGTAACCTCTTTGACTATGATCTGGGGCAACATTAGTTTTCAGCACCCCTGAAATAATTTGAGTTATTTGACAAGTAGAATGCATGCAGATTTAGGGTAGGAGGATGTATCTCACCTAAAATTCACATGCATGAAAAGGGTTACACGTAGTATTAGGTGGCAGCAATCGCTACCTAAGTGAATAATGAATTTTTTTTACCACATTGTTGTTTTCTTCTCCTCATGGATTAGCAGGTCAGAGAAACAGGTGTTTTTTAGTTTTTACTATTGTATACAATGATAACTTGAAGGCATGTCCATGAAGCCATGTTTTTCCATTAAGGTGATGGAACAAAACAGTTGTGCTATTGGAGCATTTTCTAGGGTGCATGCATAGATAGAGCAGATAGGTTTCTGAACTCATGTGCAAATTGTTACTACTAGAAATATATATTCGCTTATATTCAGTTATTTCTACACTGCTCAAAGTCACCCACCAATCCTAGATGCTTGGTCATATTAATTTATTTTGGTATAGATATTTCCCATATAAGCACCACTATACAAACTGATTCTCTTTTCTTGTCTAGGAAGATTGGAAAAGATAATTTATAAGCTAATCCAGCTTGCTTATCCAGCTCTCATCAAATACAAAATAATGACATCCTGATCCTAGCTTTTAAAGGTTTGTTTCAGTGACAGGTAATGGTGTTTTTGGATAGAGTTTTATAATACCCTGAAAATCATTATTTAACTGACCATTTGTTACAGGACTTATTTAAATGTTGTGTACATCAGCTTTGTTGATTTAATGTAGTCAATGTGAATTCATGTTGAATGTATATAAAATATTCATTGATTTTTTATTTTGTACAACTAGAACCTTCAAAATGTGCTCAGTTAAGGATATTCAACCATTCTAAACATTCCAATTCCAACCAATTCTGAACATTCTAATGTGAAATCAAATATTTAATAGTCAGGTGTACTTCATTCTTTAAGTCACACTGTACACTTCAGTGAAAAACCCTAACCCCTGAGAGAAAACCAGATGCTCGGCTCTCATTCATTCCCTGAGTAAGACTGAAGTTGAAACGAGGAAAAACAATGCCCACCTAGCCTGCGCCGGGGCCGTGGCAGCCGGTGTACTCTAAATTTTATGATCTGTGATGATCGGGAAGGGATCCCCAACCCCTCTCCAGCCAGTGACCCCACCCTCCAGCCCTTTTTTAAATTAAGCGAGTACCCCCCTTTTTCCCCACATCGAAGTTCCGCTCGGGGAAGCAGAGATTTTTAGGGGAGAAAAGGCGCAGGGAAAAAAAGCTTTGGGGGGGCCGGGGTCGGAGAGAGAATTGCACCTATCCCCGTAGCTGAAGCGCCCACTTCCAGAATGAATGGGAGGTGCGGGCCCGGGGTGCTTCAGGATAGGAGCTGAAGTAAACCCGGCTTTTTTAGGGCGAAAAGGCCCCCTAAACCCCCGTGTCCACCGAAAGTTCGGGTTTTCCCCAGAAGTAAAGGAGGTGCAGCCACAGTACTATATCCCCGTATGAACCGACGGTAAAAGTTTGCAAATTCCTAGAAACCGCGGGAGTTCTTTATTTACGGGGACCCCTCCACCCGGATGGCCTTTACTTTTCCCCATCCATTGAGAAAACCCTGGGGTGATCAGAAAACCCCGGGAACTGTAGGGTTTTGTGAAATCACATTTTTTTAATTTAGCAAAGAGGTGGGGGTTTAAGATTTCGGGGCCAAAATTTTCCTGGACGTGGAGTTTTGTGTTGGCTAACATTTTCAGAAAAAATTTAAGATGTCCCCTTTTTGGTAAACGAAGAACCCATAGGTTGGGCTCTAGTGGGGTGACTGGAAGGGGGTGGCTCGACTGGGTTGGGTGGTTCGCCCCAAGGGAAAACCAACTAGGTTTTTCGGGGCGTAGGGAGAGTTGGATGAAGTCCCAGCGCATAGCTTCTCCCTTACAGGCCATCTCAGCCCTTTAAGACATCCCCTCAGGCTTTTCATATACTGAGAGAAGAGCCGATCATTCCACCTACTAGAGGGGGCCAGGGTGGGGAATTGAGAGGGTTCGGGGGGCGGCCCGGGTTGCCTTGTCTGAGGGGGAGCAGAAGTTAAATTCCGGCCCCTTCCCCCTGGGGGTATGGTCGAACACCCCCTTTAAAAATCCCCCTTTAAGGCAGCGTGGGAGTCCCGGCGGGGGGGCCGTTCCAAAGTTCAGTTGCCCAGCCCAAAGCCTTGCCAGTAAGCAAAGTGATTAAAAGGCACTTTGATAAATCCGGGGGAACGCTGGGGGTTTTTTGGAGACTGAAATACAGCAACACTGTAACAAAAACCCTTGCATGGGGCCCGGGTGACCCGGGCCATATTCCCCGGGAGTCGCCAACCCGGACAGCTGGAGTGGGTAGGTCCTCCGGGGTGGAGCTACCGGAGGGGATAGGCCGGGTTGTGGCCATCCCCCGGACTACCGGGAGTAAGCCCCTGAAACGGCTCTCCAAGGGGGCTATATGTTATTCATGAGCCCAAGAAGAGTCCCTTTGGAGAGCCCCGGGGCCGGGTAGAGACGGGAGGGGTCTGCTGGATCCTGGGGTTTGGCATTCTGTAACGCCTGGGGGGTTGAAAATGGGGAATCTAGGCGGGGTGCCAGTAGTGTTTCTTTATTCACACTAATCACAAACAAAAGGGTAATGCCAGGGAGGCGGAGACCGGGAAGGAGGGGACACAGACAGCCGGGGTCCGGGACGCAGACGGGGTCAGGCAGAGGTACCAAGGGGTTTGGCCCAAAACAAACAAACCAGAACAAGATCACAATACCAGAAGTCAATCAGAAATTTAAATTAGGAAAACGCCCGGTATGCTGGGTGGGAAAGAGTTGGCAATACTTGGGGAGGGGTTTGGGAGGGACAGACTTAAATCCAGGCTCTAATTACCCTTTGGGACTGAGAACAGCTGGTTACTAGGGGGGACTCAGGTGAGTGAGACCTCTGGTGGTGGACGGCGGTGTGCCTCCAGATCTACAAAAACATTCCCAGGATTCACAGGGGGATTCAAAAAACTATTCCAAAATTGTCAGAGTCCCAAATATTTCTCATGGCACGCCCCCCTGTCCCCCAAGAGATCCCCCAACACAAATAGTAGAATCTTAAGTGCATTATTTTTTGTAAAAATGTGGGAAAAAAATTTTTGAAAATGCCATTTAAATGTTGAATTTTGGCCCCCACACCAATGCCACCTTGAATGGTCTTGGTGCATAATTATCAGGTGCAAGATGGTCAGCTTCCCAAATTATTGTTTATGAATGATGCCCCTGAATGATGATGTCAACCATTAGAGGGAGAATCCAGCTTCTAACTAGTCCTTCATAAAATGTTAGGGGTTCTTCGGGTCTTTATTATGTTATTGGCCAACCTTCATTGGAAGTGCAGGTCTGGTCCAGTGTAGGTTCTACACTTTGCAGCCTTTTGGGGAGCTACAGTTTCCCCGAGCACAGGGCTGATAGCACAGATAAATTAAAGGTGGGGGGTCCCCCTCAGAAACAGATGATTGGGTCCCCACCAGGAATTTGGTCTCAAGGCGAAAAGTTGGGGGAAAAGGGGGGCCAGTCATGTAAAGGGGCGCAGATTGCCAACACCCCGTCTATGTTTGGGGAACTATGAATGGGGGGGTCCCAAGAGAATTTGATAGAGACTTTTTTCCCCACATTTAACACCGTAGTCAGGGAACACACACACACCAGGATCACTAGGGGGGGGACACATGCCCAGAGCAGTGGGGAGCCCTAGCCCAGCCGGGGGTTGGGGTTAGGTGCCTTTCCCAAAGGCACCTAGTCATGGCCTCAGGCCTGGGAATTGAACCCATGACCCCCCCCGGGCACAAGACCGGGTTCCCCCAACCACCCAAAAATGACTGCCCCTCATTACCCCCCCATATTACCAGTGTGAGATGATAAAGTGAATTATCTGGTTCAAAAGTGAAATGATGAAAAGTTATCAACAAAAAAGAGTGAGGGGATAGGGGGCATAGCCTTTCCAATCTAAATATATTGGTAAGAATGCAAAAAAGGGGAGATCTAAGAAAATCAGGGAAAGGGGACTTGGGAACCCCGAGGTTTTACAGGATTGAGAATATGACAAGGTAGACCAACCCTTTAAAAAACCCTTTTATCTCTCAGTCTGTTACATTTTATGTGCACCACAGCCCCCCAGTTTTCACTTGTGTGTGTGTGTGTGTGTTTCCTTTACTGCACAGATGGGTAAATGGGGGGACAAATTTCGATTGGGGTGAAACAACACAATTGACAATGTGGCTTGACTTAACTTAACTTGATCTCTCAGTCTGTTATCGCCAGACTTGGGGAAGTAACCTCCCTTTACTATGATCTGGGGCAAAAATTATTTTCAGCACCCCCTGAAATAATTTGAGTTACCCCAAATTAAGGAATGCATGCAGATTTAGGGGAGGAGGATGTATCTCAAATTTTAAAAACCACCCCATGCATAAAAAAAGGGGTTGATTTAGTATTAGGTAGCAGCAACCGGGTACCTAAGGGGAGTGGAATTTTTTTTTTCCACATTGTTGTTTTTTTTCCCCATGGATTAGCAGGTCAGGAAACAGTATGTTTTTTTTTTTTTACCATTGTGGAGCATTAATGATAACCTTTAAGGCATGTTCCATGTTTTTTCCCTTAAGGTGATGGAACAAAAAGTGGTTGTGCTATTGAGCTTTTTCTGGGGTGATGGGGAAGAATGGGAGCAGATAGGTTTCTGAACCCCAATATGTGAAAAATTGTTCCCAAGGAAAATATATTCCCCATTTCAGTTATTTCTACCCCGCCCCCAAAGTCACCCAATCCTAGAAAAGTTTTCCAAAATTAATTTATTTTGGTAAAAATATTTCCCATATAAGCACCACTAAAAAAACCGATTCTTTTTTTTGTCTAGAAGATTGGAAAAAAATAATTTTTAAAAGCTTGCTTATCCAGCTCTCATCAAATACAAAAAAAAATGACATCCTGATCCTGTTTTTTAAAAGGGTTTTTTTCCGGGGACAGGTAATGGTGTTTTGGGAAAGTTTTCATAAAACCCCGAAAAATCATTATTTAACTGACCATTTTTTACAGGACCATTTAAAATTTGTACATCAGCCCCTTTTTTGATTTAATGTAGTCAATGTTTAATTCATGTTGAATGTTTTAAAATATTCATTGATTTTTTTTTTTGTACAACTAGAACCTTCAAAAAGTGCTCAGTTAAGGATATTCAACCAAAAATTTAAAAATTTCCCCAAATTTCCCAAACCCAAATTTTGGGAAAATTCTAATGTGAAAAACAAATATTTAATAGTCAGGTGTACTTCATTCTTTAAATCAAATTGGGACATTTCCCGTGAAACCATTTAACCCCCGTATTTTGAAAACCAGATGCTCAGGCTCTCTTCATTCCGAGTTTATTCATATGCCTTTCATGAACTTTTACAATGCATTTTTGAGCATCGGGTGGGGAAAACATAGCATTAACTATACATGACAGCAGTAAAAATACACCTCAGCTTTGCCTCAGGCCTGGGAATTCGAACCCATGACCCTCCAGCACAAGAGACCTGCTCCCTAACGCATCTGACAATGACTGCCCCTGCCACCCCCTCTATTACCATGTAGATGACAGCGAATGATCTGTTCAAAAGTGACATGGATGACAAGTTATCACAAAGATAGTGAGGAGAGACAGCTACTAATTCCAAATATATTGTATATATGTAAATAGGTGGAGACTCAAGAAATGAAGGGTATTCTGGGAAACCTTGGAGGTTCACAGGATTGGAGAATAAGGACAAGGTAGACCACTCCTAAGAAACTCTTGATTCTCAGCCTGTTATCATCAGGACTTGGAGAAGTAACCCCTTGACTTTGATCTGGGGCAAACATTAGTTTTCAGCACCCTCTAGCCAATTTGAGTTACTCTACTGCAGTGAATGCATGCAGATTTAGGGTAGGTTTAATGTATTCCACCTAAATTCATGGCTGAAAAGGGTTACATTTAGTATTAGGTGCAAGGCAACGCTGTACCTGTTGAATGTGGAATTTTTTTTTACCACATTGTTTTTCTCCTCATGGATTGCATAATGCATGAAACAGCATGTTTTGTTTTTACTATTGTGTGAGCATTAATGATAACTAGCTGCATGTCCATGAAGCCATGTTTTTCATTAAGGTGATGGAACAAAAATTGGTTGTGTTATTGAGCTTTTTCTGGGGTGAGGGCCCAGATGGGAGCAGATAGGTTTTTTTGAACCCTTTATGTGCAAATTGTTACTATTGTGAAATATATATTGTTTATATTCAGTTTTTCAATTGTTTCAAAGTCACCCAAAACCCTTGAGTGCTTGGTCATAAATTTTTTTTGGGAAGATTTTCCCCTAAAGCACCACTATAAAAAACTGATTCTTTTTTCTTTTCGGGAAGTTTGGGAAAAGAAAATTTTTAAGAATCCAGCTTGCTTATCCAGTTTCCTCAACAAAACAAAAAATGACATCCTGATCCTAGCTTTTAAAAGGGTTTTTTTAAAAGGGGGTAAAAGGGGTTTTGGGTAGATTTTAAAACCCGAAAAAACATTATTTAACTGACCATTTGTTGGGACTTATTTAAAAAGGTTAATGCTTTGTTGATTTAATGTAGTCAATGAATTCATGTTGAATGTTTTAAAATATTCATTGATTTTTTATTTTTGTAACTAGAACCTTCAAAATGTGTCAGTTATGATATTCAACTAATTCTAAACATTCCAATTCCAAACTCAATTCTGGAACATCTCTAATGTGGAAACTGAAGACATAGTCGTATCACTTTAAGCTCACTGTATACTTCAGTGAAACCATAACTCTAGAAGATGAAAGTTCCAGATGCTCCCAGGCTCATCTGTCTCTGAGTTATTCATATGCCTTTCATGAAGCTTATACAATGCATTTTTGAGCATCGTGATGAATACATAGCATTAACTATACATGACAAGAAAGGGCAATACAGTAAGTAAGACTGAAGTTGAAACGAGTGAAAAACAATGCCCACCTAGCCTGTCGTGCGTTCAAGCGTCGTGCAGCTCGTATGTACTCTAAATTCTTATGATCTGTGATGATCAGGAAGGGATGCCGCGCGCCCTCCAGCCAGTGACGCCACTCCTCCAGCGCCGACTTAATAGCGAGTAGCTCCCTGTTTCCCACATCGTAGTTCCGTTCTGCAGCAGAGAGTTTACGGAGAAAAGGCGCATGGAAAAAGCTTTGGGGGGAGTGCCGTGTCGCTGAGAGAGAATTGCACCTATACCGTAGCTGAAGCGTCCACTTCCAGAATGAATGGGAGGTGCGGGTCCGGGTGCTTCAGGATAGGAGCTGAAGTGAACCGTCGTTTTAGGGCGGAAAAGGCCTCCGTAGCCTCCGGTGTCCACCGCAAGTTCCGTGGTTTTCCCCCGTAGAAGTGAAGTGAGAGGTGCAGCCACAGTACTATATCCCCCGTATGAACCGACGGTAAAAGTTTGCAAAATCCTAGAAACCGCTGGGTTCTTTTTATTTGCGGGGGGACGGCCCACTCCGTGATGGCCTTTACTTTTCGTCATCCATTGAGACACCCTGGGGGTGATCAGATAACCCAGGAACTGTATGGTCTCCTTGTGAAACTCACATTTTTCTAATTTAGCAAAGAGGTGGTGTTTTGCGCAGTCTGCGCAACACTTCCTGGACGTGGAGTATGTGTTGGCTAACATCTTCAGAATAAATCAAGATGTCGTCTATGTAAACGATTATGCACTTCCATAGGTTCGGCTCTAGTCGGGTGACTGGTAGACGGTGGCTCGACTGGGCCAGGGTGGTTCGTTCAACGGGAACGAACTAGGTTGTCTAGGCGTATGGAGAGTTGGATGAAGTCGTTCAGCGGCATAGCTTCTCCCTTACAGGCCATCTCAGCCCTTAAGACATCGTTCAGGCTCTGGCGATATACTGAGAGAAGAGCCTGATCATTCCACCCACTAGAAGCGGCCAGGGTGCGGAATTGGAGAGCGTGTTCGGCGGCGGACCGGTTGCCTTGTCTGAGGCGGAGCAGTAGTTCACCCGCGTCCTCCCCTGTGGGGGTATGGTCGAACACCTCCTTGAAATGCCCCTCGAAGGCAGCGTAGGAGTCCCGAAGCGGGGAGTCAAAGTTCCAAAGTTCAGTTGCCCAGCTCAAAGCCTTGCCAGTAAGCAAAGTGATTACAAAGGCGACTTTGGATAAATCCGTGGGGAACGCGTGTTTCTGGAGACTGAAATACAGCGAACACTGTAACAAAAAACCCTTGCATCGGCCCGGTGATCCGTCATACTTCTCCGGAGTCGCCAATCGCACAGCTGGAGTGGGTAGGTCCTCCCGTGGGTGGAGCTACCGGAGGGGATAGGCCGGCTGTGGCCATACCCCGGACTACCTGAGTAAGCTCCTGTACGGTTCTCTCCAAGTGGGCTATATGTTATTCATGAGCTCCAAGAAGAGTACCTTGAGAGACCAGGGCCGGGTAGAGACTGGACGGGTCTGCTGGATCCTGAGGTGGCGAAGTATTCTGTAACGCCTGGAGGTCAGGCTGTAAATGAGGATCCATGCGCAGTGTGCCAGTAGTGTTTCTTTATTCACACTAATCACACACAAAAGGGTAATGCCAGGGGAGGCGGCAGACCGGGGAAGGACGGGACACAGACAGCCAAAAATCATTCTTAGGATTCACAGGAGATTCAAAGACTATTCCAAGATTGTCAGAGTCCTAAATATATTCTCATGGCACGCTCCCTGTCCCCTAAGAGATCCTCTAACACAAATAGTAGTAAATCTTAAGTGCATTATTTTAGTAAAGGACTGTGAAATAATGTATTTTGAACTGCCATTGAAATGTTGAATTTTGCCTTCCACACCAATGCCACCTTGAATGGTCTTGGTGCATAATTATCAGGTGCAAGATGGTGAGCTTCAAGTTATTGTTTATGAATGATGTCATGAATGATGATGAACTAGTCCTTCATAAAAGGTTCAGGGATTCTTCAGGGTCTTCATTATGTTATTGGCCAACTTGGCATTCGGAGAAGTGCAGGTCTGGTCCAGTGTAGGTTCTACACTTTGCAGCCTTTGTGTGAGCTACAGTTTCCCTCTTGAGCACAGTGGCATGATAGCACAGAGAAATAAATTGAGGTCACCAAGGTCAGAGAGTCCACCTCAGAAACAGATGATTGGATCCTCACCAGGAATGTTGGTCTTCAAGGCAAGCACAAGTTGGCAGACAGGTGGAGCCCAGTCATGTAAATTGTTGTGACGCAGATTGCCAACACTCCAGTCTATGTTGTGGCAACTATGAATGCGGAGGGTCCCAAGAGAATTCTGCATAGAGACTTGTTGCCTTGTGAATTTCTTGGAAATTTGTCCTCCACATTTACCCATCTGTGCAGTCAGAACACACACACACTAGTGATCACTAGGGGGCTGTGGTGCACACATGCCCAGAGCAGTGGGCAGCCCTAGCCCAGCGCCTGGGGAGCAGTTGGGGTTAGGTGCCTTGCTCAAAGGCACCTCAGTCATGGCCTCAGGCCTGGGAATTGAACCCATGACCCTCCAGTCACAAGACCGGTTCCCTAACGACCTGACAATGACTGCCCCTCATTACCCCTCATATTACCAGTGTGAGATGATAAAGTGAATTATCTGGTTCAAAAGTGACATGATGACACAAGTTATCACAAAAGAGTTAGTGAGGGGACATAGAGCATATGCTTACCAATCTAAATATATTGGTAAGCATATGCAAATAGGTGAGATCTAAGAAACTATCAGAAGGAGACTTGGAACCTTGGAGGTTCACAGGATTGAGAATATGACAAGGTAGACCAATTCTTAAGAAACCCTTTGATCTCTCAGTCTGTTATCATCAGACTTGAGAAGTAACCTCTTGACTATGATCTGGGGGCAAACATTAGTTTTCAGCACCCTCTGAAATAATTTGAGTTACCTACTGGCAGGAATGCATGCAGATTTAGGGTAGGAGGATGTATCTCACCTAAAATTCACATGCATGAAAAGGGGTTACATTTAGTATTAGGTGGCAGCACCGGCTACCTAAGTGAATGGAATTTTTTTTTTACCACATTGTTGTTTTCTTCTCCTCATGGATTAGCAGGTCAGAGAAACAGTATGTTTTTGTTTTTACTATTGTGGAGCATTAATGATAACTTGAAGGCATGTCCATGAAGCCATGTTTTTCCATTAAGGTGATGGAACAAAAATTGGTTGTGCTATTGAGCATTTTCTAGGGTGATGGCTAGATAGGAGCAGATAGGTTTCTGAACTCAATATGTGCAAATTGTTACTATTGTGAAATATATATTCGCTTATATTCAGTTATTTCTACACTGCTCAAAGTCACCCACCAATCCTAGATAAAGCTTGGTCATATTAATTTATTTTGGTATAGATATTTCCCATATAAGCACCACTATACAAACTGATTCTCTTTTCTTGTCTAGGAAGATTGGAAAAGATAATTTATAGCTAATCCAGCTTGCTTATCCAGCTCTCATCAAATACAAAATAATGACATCCTGATCCTAGCTTTTAAAGGTTTGTTTCAGTGACAGGTAATGGTGTTTTGGATAGAGTTTTATAATACCCTGAAAATCATTATTTAACTGACCATTTGTTACAGGACTTATTTAAATGTTGTGTACATCAGCTTTGTTGATTTAATGTAGTCAATGTGAATTCATGTTGAATGTATATAAAATATTCATTGATTTTTTATTTTGTACAACTAGAACCTTCAAAATGTGCTCAGTTAAGGATATTCAACCAATTCTAAACATTCCAATTCCAACCAATTCTGAACATTCTAATGTGAAATCAAATATTTAATAGTCAGGTGTACTTCATTCTTTAAGTCACACTGTACATTTCAGTGAAACCATAACCCCTGTAGTATGAAAACCAGATGCTCAGGCTCTCATTCATTCCCTGAGTTTATTCATATGCCTTTCATGAAGCTTATACAATGCATTTTTGAGCATCGGATGGAATACATAGCATTAACTATACATGACAGCAGTGTAATACAGTAGTGAAACAATTTAAAGAATGTTTTTACTAAATTAATGTATTTAAAGTAATTATTGTATTTTAAAAAAATGATGTATGTACAAACCAGATTCCAAAAATGTTGGGACACTAAACAAATTGTGAATAAAAACTGAATGCAATGATGTGGAGATGGCAAATGTCAATATCTTATTCGTAATAAAACATAGATGACAGATCAAAAGTTTAAACTGAGAAAATATATCAATTTAAGGGAATCCAAGAGGAGATACATTCACAACACAATTGGACCCAGTATGGACCCAGACATACCTACTGGAGTAATTCACCACCCCTGTCCATCTTCAGGAGTGGGTGGTGCCAGTGTATACAAACTGTCACACAGGGGGAAGAAAAGGAGTGATGCTTTTAGCAAGATTGATGATGCTTACCTGGCCTGTCATGATTTCCCATTCTGATCATACACAACCTATAAACTGCTCAAAATATGCCAAGTTGCTGTCAGAGACCATAGTTAACCTGTTTACCATCAACATTAGATATTTATTCGATCTTATAATAAAGGGCTGATGATTGGCACAACTGGAAAGTTGCTGTTTTCCTGATTAAGAGAGCAACAAATGGTTCCGCTTCATCCAGGCAGTAGACAGACCTACAAGCTTACAGTTCCAACATGGAACTTTCTACACTAGAAGTCCCATGTTCAGAGCTATGAAATGATGCTTCCTGCTCCATCTCTTTCTCTTCTAGGCTACGATTTCTGTGCGGAGGGAGTGCTCTGTGGGGAAAACTCTGTTTGCCAAAACCGGAACAGCAAAGCGGAGTGCGAGTGCAAGAGTGGCTATGCTTCCATCCATGGAGATTCCACATACTGTGAAGGTAGGGCAGGCTGGGACATCATCATCTCCCTCTAGATTATGGGTGTATGAGAGAGAGAGAGAGAGAGAGAGAGAGAGAGAGAGAGAGAGAGAGAGCGGCAGGGAGTGTGTGAGCGCACATGCAGGCATGTGTGTCAATCACATGACTGCCAGCAATAATGGAGTTATTTGATCAAGTAGCTTAAGAAGGCCCACTTCATTGGCCTCTTGAATTGCCTGTTCTATGTGATGGTGTCCTAGGGGTTCAGCTCGGCTGCGTCTGGTCTGTAGAGACTCCACTTGGTGAGCTCTCTCTCCCTTGGCTATTGTTTGCTTTATATGCTCATTTGCACTCAGCTTGGCTCCAGTGCAAATATCTCTGCATACCCAGCTCTAATTATGCAGACCCATACAACATGGAGATATGCTGCAAAACCTTTGTAGTATTTACAAGGTTATAATTGTGGGTGTGGTCATATACCATAGATCTTTGTTTCCATTGGCTTGTTGTATAGTATGGGATTAAAAAAGTACTGTTATTTTGGTGCTGTTATGCTTCATATGAACTGGCATTTAAGATAATTTGAATCATTCCATTTATCCTAACCTCATAAGAAGCATCTTAAGTAGAGCATACTGTATTATCTGCTTGAAACATTTTTATGATTCATTTTGAAATAGTTGTTTCACTAAGAGTAAAACAAATCATGAGGCTGTGTCATGCAGCAGAAATGGACTACACATCTGCTGAAGCACATATCAATGTTTCGTAGGCAGCAGTGAATGTTCATCATTTACCAAGCATGACATAGTGGAGGAGCGTGATATGAGCAGTATAAAGCAGACATGGCTTTATTTAAACAAAAAATGGTCAAGAGCTAAAGGAAAAGCTTGCTAGTAAAAAATGGATGAAGTAGAACAAGGAAGAAAGGAAGAAAGAGGCATAGCATTGGGTTGTGGACAGACTAATGAAAAGTACATAGTGAAGGAAGAGCAGGATTTGAATAAGAAGAGGCTAAATGGAACAGGTGTGTGTAATGAACAGTAAGAATGCAGGTGAAGGTGGGCAAGGATTTGATTGGATGGACTGGAAGGGATCTGTGATTGGAGCTTGTGCTTGTGTGGTTTGTGTCCTGCAACAGACTGTGACACCAGGTGTTTTCATATTGTGCCTGTAGCTCATTCCCATGATGAAGAAAATAAACCTGATTTCTTTTTAGGCACATGAAAAGGGAATTGTTCAGCAGAAACAAAAATGCCCTAAAACCTGATGAACTAACTTGCACATGCAAACAGCTAGAATATTTGATTAGACTTTGAAACATGTAAAGCGCAGTATTGTTAGAAAAATAATATTCCTGAAAACCCAGTGAAGGTGAAAGCCTGTTCCTCTGGCTCTGTGTGAAAACTGCATAGGGCTTTAGTGCGTGTTGGACTGAGCATGCTGTGTCTGCTATAATTCACAGCTGCGTGCCTGGATTCCCACCCATTGTTCTCTATATGGTCTCGGTTTCTTGTAAGGTCTTCAGTACAGTGGTTATAAAGCTCTGTTTGCCATGCTTTAAACCTTCTTGGCTCTGGTAATGCATTGAAAACAGGGGTCATCCACTGAGGTAATTTCTTATGGAAATGAATGTTGCCTTCAGGCTTTTTTTTTTTTTAATTTTCATTTTTATATGATTTTAAAACATTAATTCAGAGAATTGCACCTTTGCTCTGATAAGATTACACTATATTTTATCTGCTCCTCTGTAATCTCCTAAACAGGAGTAGGAGTATAATAGGTAAATGTGAATAGAGAACCTCAAGCTTTTTGCTGGTTATTGGAGGTTGTTTGACATTCTTGCAGAGGCAGTAGTCACAGAATAAAGTTATGACATCGATCAGCGTGGCTATGACTTTATTAAAAACTGTCACTGTAATGATTGAACATTGAGTTGAATGAAGCATTTCTCTTTTGGTAACATGCATGACTGCACAGAGCCACTTCTTCTCTCTCTGTATTTTATAATAATTTTTTCAATATTCTTAATACTATTTATGGGAAAAGCATCAACTGATCCTCTGACAGTCTGACAAAGTTCCAGCTACTGTGGCATTACCCATTTGGTAAAACCTAGCAACTTTCAAAATATATTTCCTTCAGAAATTGCCCGCACTGTGAATTTTGTTTCATCCTCTCTGTCACAAGGCAATCTTCTGGCAAAATTAACGTTCCCCGTGCCTGTCAACTGCTTCACTGGTGATTGGCTAGCCACCAATATTATGTGACAATATTATGTGTCATTTTGTTGAATGGGAAAAGAGTGAAGCGACAAATGGAAACCTCGGCGCCTCGGTCGCAAAGGCACTAATCCTGCAGAGGAGCCTAGGGCAGCTCCCCGCGCCACTAATTGGCCACGGCAACACTTAAGATTTCAAAGTGTCCCCAATAAGACTCAGCATGCATGCCATCAGGCCTGCTCCGGCTGACAGACACACGGAGCAGGTGTATCAACACAGAGAGAACATTCATTTCCCTCTGAATTACAGTATCCACGGATAGGACGCAAGAGCCTGGGCGTCTTTCCTGTTATTTTGAGACAGCTTGCATGCCATGTTCTCAGAGCGAGACAGAGCTATTAAGTCCAATTTGGTTTGGCACATCACGAGAGCTGCAGAAGCTTGTCAGAGGAGCCAGGGGAAACGGAGCAAACATGCTTAGTCTCAGTCAAACAGTGCAAACATGCTCTTATTACTGAATTGTAAACCACAGGATGACTTGCTGTTCAGCACTCAGTAGCTAGCAGGAGTCTCTTGAAGGTTGTTCAGATCTTACTTGCTCCTTCACTTCTTAGCTTAGCATGGGCAGTGCTAATGAGCAAAATTAAAATTTGATGGATGCTAAAACAAATAGGATTTCTGATCTTGGATTGCATGATGCATGATGAGACACTTTCTTACTGTGGAGTCAAGTATGTACCAGCTATTGACCAGCTGATGGCTGACTTTCTGATTGGTCAGGACACTCCCACTCATACAGCTGCTAGCACGACAGATGCTGTAGGCTGTGTGATGGCATCTGTTGTAGTTGGTTCAACGTTACTTTCTAAACTCCAATCATAGCTCCAGCTTTTTTTAACACAGCAACACAACCTCAGGTGGTACGTCACTGGTTTTGCTTCAGTTTGGCTTCCAAGCGAGATAAGGGAAGATGAAACAAAAAGCATGTGCCAAAAAAGTATGTAACATAATGGGAATTGAGAATTACATAATTTAAGGCTCTTTTAAAGTCAAAATTATGGCTTTAAAACCCCAAATGTGTTCAAGAAATGAATAGTTATGATGTGGTGATTTCCTCCTGTTTTTATAAGCTTTTATAGTAATGATTTGCTTTCCCTTCTACAAAAAAAAAAGTTGAAGGAGAGCTGTATTTGTCTTTGGGCTTGCTGGTCCACGTGACAATGCCATCACATCCATTTCTTCAGTACAATTTTATGAAAAAAAACTTTGAACAAAATGGTTAGCTAGTTTTGCAGAGTATTTAATACTCTTAACTAAATAATGGCATTCCATGTATTTACTGACAGCAGTAAGTTTATTGTAGGTGTATTGGTTAACATTCCAGTTACAAACTCAAATCTTCACTCTAATGTAAAAACTGCTTCTTTTTTTAATCACTTTTGTCAATTCACCTTGTTGAAAAACTTGGTGTAGACGCTTGTGCCCTTGGTTTTGTTGCGTGATGTGATGACATGGTGTGCCCTCTACAACTATTTGAGAGATGGCTTTGACTGTCCTTGTGTAAAGAAGATGAATCCATAATACTGCCATCGGTATAATGGGAAAAACACTGGAAAATGCAGTTTGTCCCCAGGAACACATTTTCATGAAGCCAGTCGTAATGCCATTACTACGGTGTAAGCTGTAAAGACCTCAGTCACAATGTAACAATGCAGACGCAGATCCCCCACTTCTATCCTTGAGGCCACACATCACTGTGTCACAACTCTCATCTGTCAGTTCATTAAATTGTTGGTTTTGAAACCTGAGACAGTGGCTGAAAGAAATTATCTGTTTATTCGCTTAATCAGTGTTGAGCAGTAATTGTTTCTTATGCTTATTCCACCTTTTTCATATTATGGTTTCACCAAATGTGATAACTGACAATAGCTTATTCAACTGTTTTTCAATTACTATAATGTACAATAATTATGGGCTTGCTCTGTAGCACTGATTGTGTCTGTGTGTATATGTGTGTGTGTGCACGCCTGCACATCTGTGAGTCCTACTGGTTTAAAGAAACCAAAACCCTTGGAGCACACAAACACACATGGGCATGCACACACTGTCATACTGCATATGTATAGTCTTCAATATTCTTAAATTTTTTTTTCCCCTGCCACCACACCCCTTTGGTTATATTTGGTTATTATAATACTGAATCGAGTTATTTTAGGTGATTGAAAGGTTCCCAAGGTAAGTCAAATTGTGGGGTTCTGTTTTTGGGGGATACTAACAATTTTTCTGTTGATATACAGTGTTGCTTAAAGGTTTGTGAACCACCCAAACATATTTAAAAATAAATAAAACATTTCTTATGAAATCTAAAAAAATAAAAATAAATGTTAAATTTATATATAACAAAATACTGAAAATCTGTCAAGTGCAAAAGCATGTGAACTCTTAGTTTGTAGCTTGTGCCACCTCCTCTTGTAGCCATTACTTCAACCAAATTCTTGAATGTTGTTCAGATCTAACTTGCTCCTTCACTCCTTAGCATGGGCAGTGCTAATGAGCAAAATTAAAATTTGATGGATGCTAAAACAAATAGATTTCTGGTCTTGGATTGCATGATGTTGCCTTGCCTGTGAAAGGAGAGAGACACACTTTTTTACTGTGGAGTATGTACCAGCTATTGACCAGCTGATGGCTGACTTTCTGATTGGTAAGGACACTCCCACTCATACAGCTGCTAGCACGGCAGATGCTGTAGATATACAGTGCTTCTTGGTGTAACTTTTGATGGCCGTTCACTTCTGGACAGAACTGCAGTGATGCTCTGTGTGCTTTAAGCCTTGGCGTCAAGCCTTTGGTTGGTTTCCTCTCCTTTTTAATCAGTATGGCTCAAACCTTTTCCCAAGGATGTCTCATTGGATTGGCCTGCTTAATTGATTACTTGAGCATTCACATGTGTTTCACCCGGTGGCATGGTGGTGTGGTGGTCTGGGTTCGATTCTCGGTCTGGGCTGCTCTGTGTGGATTTTGCATGTTCTCCCTGTGCCTGCGTGGGTTTTCTCCGGGTACTCCAGTTTCCTCCCACAGTCCAAAGATATGCGTGCTAGGTTGATTGGTCACTGTAGATTGCCTGTAGGTGTGAGTGTGTGTGTGCGTGTTGGCCATGTGGTGGACTGGCGACCTGCCCATGGTGTACCCTGCCTTCGCCCGGAGATGCTGGGATTGGCTCCAGCCCCCCGTCACCCTGACTAGCGGGAATAATCGTTACAGATAATGAATGGAATGAGTCTTTTACCTATTTGACTTTACCAATGCCCCTCCAAGGATCACCACCACCTTATCGTGGTGGAGGGGTTTGCGTGCCTACATGATCCTAGGAGCTCGGTTGTCGGGGGCAACACCCCTGGTGCAAATTGGTCCTAGGTGATGGGCCAGACAAAGAGTGATCCATAAACCCCCTATGGAATTTAAAAACAGGAAGCAGATACCCTTGCCCAGATCAGGGTTACCAGGGCCTCACCCACCTGTGGGAGAGGTAGTACTAGGGGTTTGGTGCATTGTGGTTTGGGCGGTGGCCGAAGGCGGGGGCCTTGGCGTACCGATCCTCGGTTTCTGAAGCTAGCTCTTGGGACATGGAACGTAACCTCTCTGGTTGGGAAGTAGCCTGAGCTGATGTGTGAGGCTGAGAGATACCAACTAGATATAGTTGGGCTCACCTCAACACATGGTTTGGGTTCTGGAACCAATCCTCTTGAGAGAGGCTGGACTTTATTCTTTTCTGGAGTTGCCCAGGGTGAAAGGCGGAGTGCTGGAGTGGGCTTACTTATAGCTCCCCGGCTCGCTGCCTGTGTGTAGCCTGAGCTGATGTGTGAGGCTGAGAGATACCAACTAGATATAGTTGGGCTCACCTCAACACATGGTTTGGGTTCTGGAACCAATCCTCTTGAGAGAGGCTGGACTTTATTCTTTTCTGGAGTTGCCCAGGGTGAAAGGCGGAGTGCTGGAGTGGGCTTACTTATAGCTCCCCGGCTCGCTGCCTGTGTGTTGGGGTTTTCTCCGGTAGATAAGAGGGTTGCTTCGGGTTGGGGAACGGGCTCTGACGGTTGTTTGTGCTTATGCACCAAATGGCAGTTCGGAGTACCCGGAAAGCGGTTCCCGATCAACACTGTATACAGTGGGGCTGGGGATCTGCTGACCTCCACTCAATCTTCTCAATCCCACCATCACGTCTTCAATAGAGGCAGCAGAACTGGAGGACTCAGACGGGCGTTTGCCCATCACTTGGGCACAGGGTAGTTGTGAAACTCCTTGGCGGCAAGGCTCCGGGGGTAGATGAGATCCGTCTTGAGTTCCTTAAGGCTCTGGATGTTGTGGGCCTGTCTTGGTTGACACGTCTTTGCAACATTGCATGTTCATCGGGGGCCTCTGGATTGGCAAACCGGGGTGGTGGTTCCCCTTTTTAAGAAAGGGGACCGGAGAGTGTGCTCCAACTATCGGGGGATCACACTTCTCAGCCTCCCCGGTAAGGTCTATGCAGGGGTTCTGGAGAAGAGAGTCCACTCGATAGTCGAATCTCAGTTACAAGAGGAACAATGTGGGTTCCATCCTGGTTGTGGAACACTGGACCAGCTATTCACCCTTGCGAGGGTCCTAGAGGATGGGAGTTTGCTCAACCAGTCCACATGTGCTTTGTGAATTTGGAAAAAGCATTTGACCGTGTACCTCAGGGATTCCTCTAGGGGATGCTCCGGTGTTAAGGTTTCTTAAATCGTCTCTAGACGTAGATCAAAACCATCAGGGTTCATAGACAGGATTATAAATTTGTACAGCCCTCAGAGTTCCGTAGCTGGTACCAGGAGAACAGATTCACAACACACGGGTGTCAGGAAAGAGTTCTTTAGTTTAATGATAATACATGTAGTTAAATACAGAATAAAGATGTGTCTTAACACAATTGGGTAAGAATAATAAAACATATGCATGATTGGTGTTCTCCTTATCAGGAGAGGAGGCACAGAGAGAGAGATAGAGACAGAGAGAGAGAGACAGACAGAAAGACAGACAGGGAGAGAGACAGTCAGAGAGAGAGAGAGACATAGAGAGAGAGAATCAGGGGAGCAGGCACACAGATAAGGGAGTGAACAGAATGTCATAGTGTTCTGACTGAGGGTCACAGACAGTAAATCACAAATTCCCTTACATCCAGGAGTTTAGGGTACGGGGCTCGTTGCTACGGGCTATCCAGTCCCTGTACAAACGGAGCAGGAGTTTGGTTCGTATGGCCGGCAGTAAGTCAGACTGGTTTCCGGTGGGAGTTGGACTCCACCAAGGCTGCCCTTTGTCACCGATTCTGTTCATAACTTTTATGGACAGAATTTCTCGGCGTAGCCAAGTGGCGGAGGGGGTTTGGTGGCCTCAGGATTCCACGCCTCCTTTTTGCGGATGATGTGGTCCTGTTGGCATCATCAGGTCAAGACCTACAGCTCTCAGAATGCAGCCGAGTGCGAGACGGCCGGGATGAGAATCAGCACCTCTAAAACTGAGACCATGGTACTCAGTCGGACAAGGGTGGAGTGCACTCTCTGGGTCGGGAGTGAGGCCTTGCCTCAAGTGGAGGAGTTTAAGTATCTCGGGTTCTTGTTCACGAGTGAGGGAAGGATGGAACGAGAGATTGACAGGCGGATTGGTGCTGCGGCTACAGTATTGCGGTCGCTGTACCGGACCTTTGTGGTGAAGAGAGAGCTGAGGCAAAAGGCAAAGCTCTCAATTTACTGGTCAATCTACATTCCGACTCTTACCTATGGTCACGAGCAATGGGTAGTGACCGAAAGAATGAGGTCGCGAATACAAGCGGCTGAAATGAGTTTTCTCCGCAGGGTGTCTGGGCTCTCCCTTAGTGATAGGGTACGGAGCACCGTCATCCGGGAGGAGCTCGGAGTAGAGTCACTGCTCCCCCACATTGAGAGGAGCCAGTTGAGGTGGTTCGGGAATCTGGTTCGGATGCCAGCTGGGTGCCTGCCTAGGGAGGCGCTCTGGGCATGTCTAACTGGGAGGAGGCCCCGGGGAAGACCCAGGACACGCTGGAGAGATTATATCTCTCGGCTGTCCTGGGAATGCCTTGGTATCCCCCAGAAGAGCTGGAAGAGGTGGCTGGGGAGAGGGAAACCTGGGCCTCTTTGCTTAAGCTACTGCCCCCGCGACCCGGACCCGGATAAGATGGATGGATGGATGGACTTTACCAATGCAGCTGTGGTTCATTTACTTTTGCACATGCTCTGATTCCAGGTCTCATGTAGACTGCTGGCAACTCTCACATTTCCCTCAAAGGAAGTAAAAGGAACCTGACATTCCATATAAACATAAACGCCTTTCAGAAGGAAAATTTATTTTTTTTATTCATGGGAAAGTCAGGGTTGTTCCAAATGGGGGGAGTAATTAGCTGGTAAGAGTGAGCAGTTTGTGATAATGTGAAATTTCCACTAAGCTGTGAAATTGCAATTGTTGGATCTTTAAAACAATTGTGTTTTTAAGTTTTTGACTAATAATATCTTTGTGTAGCGGATATACTGATAATTATGTGTTATGAAACGGGACACCACCCTGATAATTCAAGGAAATATTTATTTGATAACTGTAGTGGATGAAATAATGATATATCAGTCTCATTACCAAAGGGTTAAGTTCTGAATCCACGCACTGTAATCAGATTAATGAATAAATTAATGAATAAATGTCCAAATTTAATGAATAAATGTCCAAATTTATTGAATGATTAATATAATAATTGAAGCTTTACAGGGAATAACATGTGAATGGTTTGGCTCAGTAATGTAACTAAGTCTACACGTGAATCTACTAATCTAAAGTACACGGGAAAAAACTACTAACTATTATTTGATTATGACTGGATTGTATAGCTAACGGGAAACTTTTCTAACTCAGGTAGGACCAGGGAGGAAAAGAGAGTCTCAGAGGAGAATTAGGATGAGCACGAAATTCCCGACAGAGGCGAATGAAAAGGCTTAATTGTATTAAACTAAGAGGGATAGTAAATACTGTACGCAGTGGCAAGTTATTAGCACCGGACATCCCAAATTAGCATGTATTTGGCGTCTTACTTGCAGATAGGAGGACACGTCCGTGGGCGGTTAACTGCAGAGTTCGCATGCGAGTTTGAATCAACGTGCTCGCAGGAAGCGCGGATCTTGGCTCTTGCAGTTTGGCGCGTATACGACCCGGGTCACTTCTTTGCGAATGCTAAGACTTCAAAGAGCTACCCCTCACAGAGTGGCTTCCAACTTTCTTGGAATTGTGAAGAATTAGTAGGACGTCAAAGCGATGGTTTGCCGGTGTTCGGTCAGATTTCCACTTGTGTTGATTACTTGCCGAGGACTACTCTTAAAATCACAGCTAAATCAAATCAATATCTGTCGGCCAAACAGAATTTACTTTAAATTGTCTGAGAAATAATATGAAATTGATTTAGAAAACTAGATAAATGAAACGAGAAATAAAACGAAGATCTTCTTGGAGGTTGGGATTAAGTTCGAATTTAGTTGCGGTATTCTGGAATTCCTCAAACTCCTTGTTCTATCTTGAGACAAGCCTTTTAATGAACTTTTAGGGGCGTGATCATAGTATAATTATTGGTCAACTATACGGTTGACCACTGGGCCTCGATCACTGAATATTCATTAGCTCTGTCTGGAGAGGGGGGGGGGTTCCCTCGAGCCGGAGGAGGAGAGAGGGAGAGAGAGAGAGGGAGTCAACTGCGCTTCTCCCCCCAGGTCCGGTCAATGAATGCTGATAAGCAAACTAGGTGGGGGCATGATTTTCAAGACAAAGAAAATCCCTTGTTCCTAAATGAATTGATTCATGTTACTTGGTTAATTAAGCATTAATTTGTCCCTTGTCAAAATTTGTCCCCTAATTTGTTCCTAAACATTGAGCCATTTTTCATTCACACTTTTAGACGATAAATGACAAATATTGCATAGACAGGCAGAAACCTGAGGTCACGTAAAAACACATGGAGATGCTTATGTCTGAAACAATGGCGCACACATTAATAAATGAATAGGCATGCGTTTAACATAAATCATTACACATTGATACTTATACATGATAGTTATACATGGATCTAAAATAATACTACATCAGGATACAGGGGTATCTATATGTTTAAAATAGTGGAACACACAGGAGTAGATGTGCATGCATTTCAGATATTACAGTCTAATGATACGGGGACACACATGTCTAAACTAGTGAAATACACAGAAAAAAATAGACATGCGTATGTTTATAGCAACACAACTCAAGAATACATGGACATGTATATTTAGAATATTAGAACACATAAGAGCACATAGGTATATGTATGAATGTGGGGTGATTATACAATAAAGGTCTTATGATGGCACCAATTACAGATGAAGGATCCTAAGTTTTGCATTTATATAAGTCACAGATCACTTAATGTCTGGATGTTGTAGGCACAGAATTCATGATCTTCATTTTAGAGTTCTTAAAGAGCTGATGAAATGGACACTGGAGTTTTGAGGTTGCACCTTTAGACATGAGTTTGATCAGGAATTTCTAAGTGGTGGCACTTTGGCTGAAACCTTGGTGAATCAGATAAGGCTGGCTAGTGAGATTTATGTCTGAAGGTCCATCCTGGTTTTGGGCTCTAAACCAAGCCAGACCCCCATTAGCAATGTTTATTGCGTCTCTTCCGCACTCAGGAGATCAGATATGGTCATGTCTCTAACTTCAGAGAAGGAGACCATTGTGGGGGTGTGAGTATCTGAGGGGAGAGGTGATGGGGTAGAAAGCCTGTTTTACCTCTCCAAGGCCTTCCCAGGATCAGGTGGGGTCAGTTCCTCACACTTAGCGAGGGGTTCATCTCTGTGTATGGTGGTGAAGTGGTTTTAGGCAGTCTCCCCTACATTTGCATAATGCTTGTTCTAAGTCTATCCATTAATTATCTGCCTGATTGGGTTTTATTCATCTTTGTATGTATTGTAATCGATTAGCCAGAAAGTAATTTTAAAAATTTGGAGTTTCTAACCCCAGATGAATGTGACTTTTGCAATGTGGTTAATTTCAAAAAGTATTTTATTTTTTCCAGTATTACTGGTGGACAGTGGAATCTAATGGAATCTAATGATTTAAACCAAGTTGTTACAGATTGTAAAAGAATCTTTGATTATAATTTATTTTTGCCAATGTGGTCATTTCTATCATAGCTATTCGTCCTACGAGAGAGAGAGAGAGTGTGTTCATTCAGTGTTCAATGATGGACATCATCACTTTTTGTTTTGAGGAGCAGGTTGAAATTGAGTTTGTATAGCTCTGACAGCTGAGGGGAAACTTTGATGCCCACATATGTGATATACTTAGGACTTAGTGGAACATGTAATGTTTGATAAGTTGTAACGTGCATATATGTAGGTTTGTAGATTTTGGCCAGGGTAATCAGAGATTCTAGAATAGTTTTGAATAGATTGAATTCTATGAAGTTGTGATATTGAGGATGATGGATTTTGTAAAAAGAGAAGAATGTCATCTGCATATAAACTTATTTTTTGCTCTAAATTTGGGGTTTGTATTTCTTTTATATTTACATTCTGTTATATTGCTGCAGTTAGTGGCTCAATAGAAATGGTAAATTAATGGTGGAAGATTGGGCATCCTTATCTAGTCCCTCTGTGTAATGTAAACCTTTGTGAAGTGAGCCCATTAGTATTGACTGTATCTGGAGGTGAGGTGTATAAAATCTGAATCCAATTTATAAATGATTCTCCAAATCCAAATTTGCATAATGTAGTAAATAGAAACTGCCAATTTACTTTGTCAAAAGAATTTTCTGCATCTAGAGTGGCAACTGCTGTTTGTAGTTTTTGTTGATGTATTGATGTAGTGTATTATGTTAATGAGTCTGCATGTTGGTGGATGAGATTTTGTTTTAATTAACCTTCTTTGATCAGAATGTATTAGGTATGATATTACCATTTCAGTGTTTAGCTCTATGATTTTTGTATCTGTATTGCTAATTGATAATGTCAATACCTGGATGGTGGTATAGGGTCTTTGTTGGGTTTGAGATGGAGGGATGGTAGTAGTATGGTAGGATGCTAGTAGAATTCATATTTATAGTCAATCTCTTACTTTATTTGATTTCTTCCTTTAATCTAGTGAAGTGTTGTGTGAAGTATAGGCCAAGAATGTTTATAAAATTAGTTTGATAAGGTTAGCCATATAATAATCCTGATTTGTTTTGTGATTTTTGTTTATCAGTTTGTTCAGCTGCAATTTGTACTTTCTTAGCCCATTTTGTACTTCTGGGGGATTGTTCACTAATGAGTCTTCTAGTTCTAATTTGTTAACCTGGATTTTGTAACTGCTGCCCCTTTGATATGCTGGAGGTTTAAAAGGGAGATGATTATGGGTATAGAGTCTCTTCTTCCTCTGCCTCGGCTCCTTCTTCTTTGCACCGTGGGGCAACCTGCACCAGTCGGTATTTCTGTGTACATTGGGTATTATCCTGTGTTACTTAATTTAGAATACTTGTTCTATTGTTTTATATTTTGTTGGGAATATATCTGGTTAATGGTGTTAACCACAGTCTCCATTGGTTATTGCTAATGTGGGCCAGATGAGCTCAAAATTAGTATATGCTAACACCAATTCCCTATAAAGTTTCCCATCTGCTGCGCATGTTTATGATAAACCTCTGAAAAAGCATGATATTGTTTATAGTAAGGAACTGTCACGCGTCTGGTGCTGACGGGGAGTGACGCAGGCGCAGGAGCACGTAGGTATTTACATAAACTAAAACGAATACTCAAACGAACGTGAGGGAACATATATGAAATATATTTAATAACACAACAACGTAACGTAGACCAAACAACGCACAACTACAAGGAGAACCAAAGACGACAGAACAATAACTATAATACACTAAACCAATAGGGTGACCACCAATGAGAAACTTAACATGAAACTACGGTACAGACAACACGTGAACACGGGAAACCGAACAACCGAACTATAACACACAGGAGATAAACCTAGACACGACAGATGTATAAAGGACTTAGACACAAAACAGGGAAAGCACGACACGAACACGGAATGGAGTAGACAAACTGAACACGCAAACCACAAGAGAACAAAGCATAAACACGAGAGTACACGGACCTAGGCTTTAGCAAACATAGACATACTCAACCGCAACATGAACAACCATAACATCAACACCATGACATACGAACAACGTGACATGCGACAATAACCTACAAAGGACAAGGAACAACCAGGAAGTATAAATACACAAACTGAAATGAGACACAGCTGACGAGAATCACAACGACGGTCAGAACCTGCCATGCAAGTCAGACCAGACAAACAAACCAGCAATAGACTCAGACCAGTTCAGTCACTTATGAGCAATCCATCTCAATAAGGACTAATTCTGAAACGTAGAAATAAAAGTTGTGTGTACGTGCATGTGTTTGCAGTACCAAAAGTTTACGAAAAAGCAAGAGTTGCTAAGTTTTGACATGAAGTTATGTTTGAATGACATTTTCATTTGCTTTTGCATGCTCTTAGATTAGGAAACCCTTACAAATAAAGTCAGCCCGGTATTGTGAAATTTGGGCACTGACTTTATTAACTGGAACAGTACAAAGTTATACTGCTCTGTGATAGTTGATACTTCTGACATTTTTTCTAATAATCCACTGGTGTGGAGCAGCTGAAAAGCAGTTTGAGGAAATGAATTCAGTTGAACACGCAGCATAATGAAAAGCACAGCAGTACAAATTGGCAATGTAGGGTTGTGATATTTATCTACCCTACATGCTTGTCTACCGGACGGAAATAGCTGCAGAAGAAACATTAACGTGCATAAAAACTTAATAAAGTATCTGACTCCAAAATATAGTTGGTAAGAATCTAAAGAACTCACTTCTCAAATAGCTCAGTGCAGGTACTAGAATATACCTAACCAACTTTATAAAGTTCCTTGCTATAAACAATAGCCTGCTTTGTCAGAGGTTTATCAGAAATATGTGCAGCAGATGGGACAGTTTATAGGGAATTGGTGTTAGCATAGATTTACCTTTATCTTATACTAAGTATGAGCTCATCTGGCCCACTATAACCATAACCAATATAGACCGTGGTTACACAATTAACCAGATTTATTCAAAAACCAACAAAATATTAAACAAGAGAACAAATATTCTAAATTAAACTAACACATGATAATACCTAATGGGCACAGCCATACCAACTGGTGCAGGGTGCCTCACAGTGCAAGGAAGAAGGAGCCGAAGAAGAGACCCTACACCCACAATCCTCTCCCTTTTAAATCTCCAGCATATCAAAGTGACAGCAGTTACAAAAAACAGGTTAACCAATGGGAATCATGTTGATGGTATAGACAACAGGGTGCATTTGCATACAGAGTGCATTTCCACACAGGACTACCACCTTTTGGGTGAAGTCTACAAACTTTTCTCAACGAGTGATGTAACTCTTACCCTGTAGCATAACCTTTCCCACTACACAACATGCTGCAAAATGAGACTAAACATCTTACACAAACACACTGATGTAACCTAAATTCAAATGATCGGTTTTATCCCATTGCTATGGGAACTTCTTGAGGCAAACCACCATTTGTTACCCTCATGGTTTTATGCAGGAACACCAGATCTTGCATCCCCCACAGGAACACATCCTGCCACTCCTACAGCAGCAACATGGATGGTACATACCACAACAGAACAAGGACCAGGCTGAGCCATGTAGACACACACTGAGGGCATTTACAACACTGGACTTTGATAAGGTGCTGCAAGTAATGCTCTGGAGGGGGGAAAGAAAAAAAAAACATGCATGTATAATGCTACATTGCAAAAGGTAGAGGTATGGATATCAGCTTCGAACTCAAACTACCACAGGACTGTGAAAACTCTTTAGAAAAACTAAAGCAAAGCCATGAATTAAGTGGTGTCATTGTCAAAATATTCACCTGATCTTTTCTATCCTAATTTCACCTGCAAATGATTGAATATTATGCTGCTTTTCCTATCGTTTGGGTTGGGATATGCTTTCATTCCCTCTTCAGTGGGGAGAATCCTCTTACAAAGGAAAGAACACCTCTGCCCAAGCTCTTTTGACATTTCTGAGTACTCTGAAAAGGTCATGTGAAGAGCCATCTTAATTAAAGCAAGACAGACACATCTATCCGTTCTTTCACCTCTCTACTCTCATCCCCTCATCAGGCACTGATATTTCAAGGTCATGGATTTCAATTCTCTCAGTCTTCACACTGCAGAACACTGAGGCAGTAAGGGGAATTATATGTAGCTGCAAAAAAGGAGATACAGGTAATTACCTGTGTCATCCATGCATTTAGATACCCCCCTCTTCTCCTTCACTCAATCTTTCTCTTGATCTCTATCTCTCTAACTGTCTCTCTCTCTCTCGCTCTGTCTCCCTGACTGTATCTGTTTCTCTCTCTCTCACTCTCTCTTGCATTCTGTCTCACAGAGCATGTTGTATAAAAAAACTTGGATAAAGGAGAAAAGACTGTTGTTGTGTAATAATGGTAATGAATCAAATTAGCGGTTCCGGCGAGGCCGCTGTCTGCAGATAGGGAATACTGTCAAGAGGAAATGAGCATATGTAAATGAAGATGAATGTTGTCGTGTTGGGCTAGACTCCATTGGGGCGGTTCAGGGCTCAGAGTGAAGACAGCCATGATAGGACTTTCACTTTTCCAACAAGTGCTTTTGTAGCTCAGTCTGGAGAGGGTTGTAGCTCCAGTCAGGGATGGGTTTGGATACTTCATTGAAATTGATCACCTAGTTTAGATCTGAAACTAATAATTGAAGGTGTCAATTAACATGATATGAAATAAGAAAGCTGACCTTGCCAAATGTAACATTTAGAGTGAGTACTCCATCAAAAGTACTTCAAAAGTAGAGAGTTTAAAAATTAGTGCAGGTCTGCTGCAGTCCAGCAACAAAATGTCAAACCTTTTTAGTTTTATATTCCTTGCACCAGTCAGATCTTAAAGGCTCTACATGTTTTGGAAGGACATGCATCATTATGAACATGATATTGATGGCAACATTCATGGAAAACTATTCATGTAATCCTTGACCTTCAGCTGTGGCCTATGCTACAAGAGGTGTTCTGTAGTTTGATATTTAGTTTTGATAGCATTAAAGTGCACTGTATTTGCATAAAGTGCATAAGTATTTGATGACATAATTTTCATGTTTCAGAATACTCCCCATGCAGATGATGATTATCTCTGTTATCCACTCTTGCCTTGTATGGTGACCACTGTGTAGGCCCTGTTTCCTGGCACATGTACCAAACATTATTCTGGAATGTTTCCTGCCATTTTTGTGCCAAATGGTGTGACTCAGAAAGCCTTTTCTTTTCCAAGCAATTTGATGTTCTCCTACAAACCATGACAAACTGGCATTACCTAGCATGACTACTCCTTCCACTACGCCAACAAAACAACTACAAAAACACACATACACACCAATATTTTGTAGTCTGTTCCTTTAAGGGGTCATTTTACCTGTCTCACGATTCTAAAAGTAAGGGCATTAATGATTAAAAAAGCTATTCTCTACAACAAAGTCAGAGTTCTGTCACCTGTGACTTCCAAAGAACAGAGCCAAAGATGAAGACCCAGGTAAGAGGCCTCAGAACAGTCTGCAAATAGTTCTGTGTTGCCAAAACAAAATGTAGAAAGAAACCACAAAACATTAACTTATCTTAAAATAAGACTCAGACTTTGTATCTTCCTTCAGATTTTGTATCTTTCTCTCTCTCTCTAGCTCTCTCTCTCTTACTTGCTCTCTCTGGCATGGCCAGACTGAATTGCAGTAACTGCTCAAATAATCTGCATGGCTTCACTGTAACTATGGCATTTCTGCCTTGAAAGTGATTTTGTCTGTCACTTGTTCCTCTCACTCTCTCATGAGTTGTTCAAGGTTTCACCTCAACACAACAGGATTTCTGCACACAAAGAAACTAAACAGCACTGCATAAAGATTCCTAAAAAATGCCCTTGAACATACCAGCATGTGCTCAGACATTATTTAGATTGATCCTAGTTCAGTAGGTGATCAGTGGCTAAAGTAAAATAAAGAGCATATGAAGGTTCAGACATGATTTCATATGTGGTTGAACTTCACAGATACTCTGTACTAAATACTTGACAGTCTAGTCATTCACTTGCGGCTATTCTGTGGCAGGTGTGTCATCGTCTGTGTGCTAAAATCATCCCACACTGACATGTTTGATCATAATTACATGACATATATTTAAATATTTGACATGTCACAAGAGGTTTTTTTACTCCCCTAGCAATGCCGTGTTGACAACATTAGAGATAATAATAATAATAATTGCCTGTAATAATCCGCTAAGTCTCTGGGTGTCAGTAACATAATGACATACCAGGTTATTACTGTCATTAGACGTGTCTTGTTGCGATATCATGTCATATGCTATTAGTGTGAGTCACTGAGCTAGCACAGAATTCTGGTTTTGATTACAAAAAATTCAGAACATCTTACAGGGGTCCAAGTGGAGTTACGGAAAAGTGTTCGGCCCATCATCAGGAGCTTGCAGGTTCAAGCTGTGCTACTACAGCCATCTGTGGCTAGGAGCTGAAGGGAGCAAACTGACACTGCTCTCTGGGTGGGAGGGATTACATTACTCTCTCCTCTGTCATTCACTGTGGCACTACAGAGTAATGGACATCTGTGGGTTTGGGCTTGCTGACGAAGAGCAACCTGTGTGAGATGGGCTATCCATGTCATAGCACAGGCAGCACTTAGTGGAGTTTGGCATTATGTGTCTTGGAGGAAGCATGTGCTGTCTGTACCCTTCATGGTTTCTAGGAGTCATGTGACAGGGGGAGACCACTGGGTAAAACTGACAGTAAATTGAATTAAAAATAGACAAAAAAGAAAATCAATCTGCTTCTGTCTGTACTCGTATAAAACCAGGGTCCCATTTCCATTTAATTTCATTATTAGTCTGAAATAGAGTCCCCCAGTTTAATCAGGTTAAATTAGCTTGGCCTAAAAGAACTGCAGAGCTCTTCAAACAAGCAGAACTTGAATACAAATGGCAATGCGAAATACTTTTCAGAAAGTTTTGTGGTGCCAAACATGTAAGACTTACATGCTTCACAAAAAAGTAATTAGATTTACCTTATAAATGTAGCTTAAGCCAAGAATATGTGATAAATGTGCCAGAAAGCGCTTCTAGCAGTGGGCATCAACACTTTGAAAGACTTGGTTTCAGTTGTTTGATTGGCAGAAGGTTAACTACTCTCTTATCAGGAAGCCACATGAAAAATGCCAGTCACTCTGGGATTTCCACACTCTGCCCACCAATCATTTGCTAGTGGTAGAACTGTTAGTGAGAGTAATCTTATTATTAATCATAAGGAAAACAATGCATAGCCTGTTTGCTAAATACCCACCATGTTGTTCTGTTGACCTCTATCTCTCACTCACTCTCTTACTCTCTTATCAGTGTCAGAATCTAAAATATGCAAAATGCTGAACCAGGCCTGATTGTCCATTGTTGACCTTCACAACCTTACTGCAACCAACCCCAAAGCTCACCAGACACATGGTTCCAACATACCTGGCTTGTGTTGCGAAATAACAGTGCTGCGTCAATAGACCTCAGAGGGTTCCCACTGACCCCACCTACCCTCGAGACAAAGATAAATAAGGGGTTGGAGGGGTGGCGGAGATTGTCTGGGGGGAATTACCAAAATAAAAAAGCTATCTCCATATAAGCTTGTCTGTGTGTTCTTAGATCTGCTACATATCTTTGTTGATGTCTACATGCAATTCCTTTCATGGTTGATTTACAAATATCTGTTCTGCTATTTGTTTTAATACACCTTAGAACCCACTGCATTATTCAGTATTCAAAGAGAGGAAGCACTTCTCCTCCCTGTACCTGTCTTTTTGATGTACAGATGTGGAGCGGGATTTTCCACAGCCGCGTGTAGAATAGTAAGACAGAATTAACTCTGCAGATTCTGCTGAAGGCTCTTTTTAGTGGTCCTTTTTTGTGGTGACACGATTTTATGATTCCATTTTGATTTCTGCCATTATTATTTGACTGTATTACTTGGAATTTATTGAAATGGCATGAGCAGATTGCTTGCCATGTATTACCACTTTATGTATATGTTTAATTTTACTCTTGTTATAATAATCACTATTTTTTTAGTTATACCACTACTTCTATTGGTTTGCTTAAAGGGATAGCTCACTGAAAAAAATTACTAAACAGGTTTGGTGTCCAAATGTTACTTATTTAAGCTATGATGTTACTTATTTGAGCTATCATGTAAATGTAGCTAATGAATAAGGGAATATACTCACCCAAGCTTCAGTAATTACATTATCCTCATGGCCCTGCTTGATTGCTCTATCTGGATACCATACATGCCTTGGCTGATCAATTACATCAATTACAATGTCTGGGAAAAGTGTAGAAATTTGATTTTTTTTCCTCTCTCCCCTATTCCTTCTTTCACTAGTGAAGGTGTGAAGCAATCAATTCTGAGTGCATTTTCACATGGAACTCTCCTGCATCAGGTTTTATGTTTCTTGGCCCTGCATGGACTTTTCACAAAGTAGAGGTGACAAGGAGGTCATGCTGTATTCATATAAAAAGCCACTGAAGAAATGTGACTGAGAGAGGCCCATGAAAGAGTATACGTATTTTTACTCACTAGACATTTTTGAACTGGGAAACCTTGACTTTGGTTTACAAAGAAGCTGCAAAAGAGTAGAGGTTTTGACACATTTTTCCAGGTCATGCCACAGAGGGGTTAGAGCCATGGGCATGATTGACTGTGAAAAAATACTGATGGGGCTTCATTGATGGAATAACTGGTGGAATAACATGTCAGTCGAGATGTGGTATCCTTGTCAGATTGCTTGCCTGTGTGAAGATGCACAGTGCTGATTTACAATTGCTTTTCTTGGTGATATATGAAATAAGCAGTTTCACAATGATTTTGATGTATTCACAACCTTGAGTATTTTGGCTTTGAAATGACTTGAAAACAGCCAAACGTGCTGTCAGCTATGGATTTTTGTTTATGGCCAGCAGGAATTCAGGTGGTGTGAATCATTTTCATTTAGCCCTTTGTGCTAGAAGTCTGTAAAGTAGAGGAAGAAGTAGGTCATGCCACATTTTATTTGAACACTTAAGCAATCTCCACTGAAGCAATATGACCGAAAGACGGCAAGCAACCAGCGCATGCAATTCTTTAAATATGTTCACACTTCAGAACTGAGGAACCTTGAGATTTTAGAAAGACATTGCAAAACCATCATGTAGTGTCTTTAGTGTTAATGCAGCAGGTCAGTGGCTAAAAGTCTCTAAGTTGAACCTGATTTAAAATACTGTAGCTCTTAGAACTAGTGTCTTACGCTATGTGTCATATGCTAATAATTCTGAAGTGTATAAAGCAGTGTGTACTGCAATGCCCAGAACTGCCACAGAGATTGTAGAGAAGTCGCTTGTGATCAAAGCATAGCTTCCCTCTTTTTATAGCACTGAGCTGAAAACCTTATTTAAATATTTAATTTTTCTCTTGTGAATTCTTCTTGGACACATCCACAGGAGCACATCCCTGCCAAGAACTTCAAGCATGTAAACGAGATTTGAGCTGGAAATGGAAACTAAACGGAGGCTTCTAAAATAAGCATTTTTACCCCTGCTCTTTTGAAAGAAAACGGAGGGGAAACGATAAAAGAGGAAGAATCGAGGGGCACAGAATTATAAGTTGAGTTCGATGCACATTAACATGAAGTGAGCATTTCTCATATTTCTTCGGCTTCTTCTGTAAGCAGCAGCTTCCTGTTGAGGCTGGCGAAACTTAAATGCGCCATGACTCATGAGGTGAGTGACCCCCAGGGCAGAGCAGCCAAATGACCCAGGGGTGGAGGGGTGGGAAAAAGCAAAGGTGGGCTGGAGTTGCGGGGAGAGCGAGAGAAAGAGGTCTTTGTGCCGCTTGGCTCATTTTTGCCGAGCTTCCATTAAGGCCAGTCAGAGACTTAACAGCTCTCAGGTGAAGGCTCATATATTGCAGACCTCCTCCACAGATGTTTATTAGAAGACCTGCTGATGGAGCAGAGTATGAGAGTTTGGGATTGTTGAGAACACATGTGTTTACTATATTGCAATTACTAAATGTATTACTATATTGGGATTCTAAGGGATTTTCTTGTCAGAACTGAGATGCCCCGTACATGTGGACATACTATAACAGTACTGCAGCAAGAAAATCCAGAGATTAGTTAGCCAGGGGAAAGCAGGAAAAAACCCGTAATGAGACCGGTTGTAGGTTGTGTTTCATACTTATTACACCTTGGTGTACTAGTCATTTTATTCAATGAAATTAATTTAAGGTATTTTGCAATTATACATCATGAAAAGGGAAGTGTAAAGTTTGAGTTCCCAGGATAGAAATGTCTAAGGGGTAGGTGTCCAACACTGTCCAGTTCACTGTAGCTGTGGATGGACACCCAGTCACGTGTGCCTGGATCTTATGAAGAGACACAATAAGTACAACAGTCAGTCCAGGACAAACATATCAGGCTCCAGCATTTGTTCACAATGCAGTGAGATTTTTATTTTGGCTGGGCTGCTGGGGCTAGAAAACAAAGCTTCATGAGCCTGTCCACCTGGGAGCTGTTAGGAGCTGCTTGGCCTTTTTGCCTGACTGCTCCTGCTCTTCTATCACCCATGTTAACACACTGTAGCTCACCTAAGCCCTTTGTTCCTACCCTCATGGTAATATTAACTTTAAGTACCATCTCTCCCCTGGAGTTTTTCCTAAATCATAAATGAAGAAAAAATAGAGCTTACACCATTTCTTCTACCTTGTTCACCCTCTCTAGTGTGTGTGTGTGTGTGTATACACATAATATCTATCTTTCTTTCTAAGAAACTGCACATATAGAGCATCCATGCTGCATTGTGCTGAATTATTAATCACACATCATATTGGAGGTTTCAGCCGTTTGATGTTTGTTGAAATGGATGCAAATTGAAGGGTTCTTGGTTTTGTATACTCTCTCATCCCTTTCTAATTAGTTATATTAAATTATAATTATACTTACATATTATTGCAAGAACACATAAGATTTCTCAGAGCTGTCGGATTCGGTTTCGCGTACAGCTTTTTTTCTGCTTAAGCACAAAGTTTGCATTGCGAATGTAATGCCCGGCGTGGCGTAGAAGTAGAAGGCGGACACAAACGCTGAGGAGAGCGAGATTTATTGAAGGGCAATCCAACAACAAGGACAATTATCAAGAACAGAATGCAGACTAGAACATACACGGGAAGAGCAGACACAATACAGATACAAACTAAGACAGAGCAAAGCACACGGGCTGGAACGCGACACAGACACTAATGCAAGGACTAATTCAAAATAACCAGCCACACAGCACACGAGAATGACAGGAGGGGGCGGGGCAGACCGTGACAGCGATGCTGCCAACTGAAGTAGTCTTGAGGCTCTCACTGGTGGGTGAGTAAGTGAGTGCCTGGACTCTGCTCTCTGTGGTTTGTGGGTAATATTGCAGCTGTAATTTGCAACACCAGAGGTAGTTGCCCCCCCCTCCCTTTTATAATCTTGCATTGTATCCATCTACCCTGTGATACAGCCTTTCCTATCACTGCTCTTTATTTGAAAACAATTTCTTTGTACTTTCATATCCTGGTCATTTTATTGGATACACCCAATGTGCACAGTTACATCCATCTGTCAGGATTACTGCTGACTTGGTATTGGTCAAAACCAACCCAGATTTGGTTTACATATCAGAGCGTCTTCAGCCTTTCCTCAGATCTCAGCATCAAGCTTCAGATGCAAGTTAAAACAGCATTGCTCCCCAGACTAAACAACTTCTGGTCTTCGACAACTGCTATGTCTGAACTCATGAGTTATTCATTTATTTATTTATTTTACGAAATTTAAAATACTTTTTCCACTACTGATCTTAAGGTATCAGACCAAACTTGACATATTTTTGTCGGTAGGCTAGGCCAGTCCCAGTGTTCAGGGGAGACACCCACTACCAGACACACCTCCACAGCGTCACTTCCCCGTTCACAGTCACCCACCTACTGACACACCCCTCAGTACTCATGCGCCTGTTCCTCATTTGTTCTGTCCTTTAAAACCTCACAGGTCCCGCGGTTCAGTGCTGTGTATTCCTTGAGCCTGCATTGAGAATTGCTAGCACCTTACACACCCCCATTACATTGGGATCCTCTCCGTGCCCCTCAAGTTCTATTCGGACTGTTTATTGTAGTGCTTTAGCACCTCCTTTCCTTTTGCTGGTGAGCTGCCTCTTTGGTTTGTAATGTTGTGGATATTAAAACAGGTCTGCTCCCACTTCGCTCCTGCCGACTCCATCCCGTTACAGTTTTCCTTTGGTGATACATTGTTGATTGTACCCAAAAATTAATAATAATAATAATTTCGACATAATTAGCTGGCTGAGGAAAAAATTGCCCTTTTTAATGAATTTCAGTAAGTGTGACAACTTTCCAAATATTATTTGTTTAAACAATCCTACTTTTATCTGCTGCTTCTCATTAATTGAATTGTGGTGTTTTTCTTAGGTTTCAAGATGTTAAGAAGAAACTGCCGCTCAATTATCAAAATCATGTGTGTGTTTGTGATGCAGAGTGATGATTAGAAGCAGTTTTCAGAGGAGAGCAACGCTTTTAAGGGCAAATCCAGAATCGTATCCATAGGGGCTGTTGTCCATGATCTGAATACTGGTGGAGTCAGACAACAAAACAAAACAAGAGCACATGACATAAAACATAAACCAGGCATAAACATGGAACAGGGACATGAATAACTTACATAAACATTACTAATACAAACATGGGTTAAGGACAATGAGACAGGGAATGAATGATGAAATGAAGAATCTGCATTAGTGCATTGACCAGTGATGAGAACGAGGAAACACAGGGCTTAATTAGAGTAAGGAAGTGACACAGGGCACAGCATGACCTGGAACTAAACCATAACACACACACAGCCCATGAGGAGAATGTAACAGACATGTCCCCACCACATCTTGAAATGGCTGATTTTGTCCCCACTGTTAGCATTGTAGCAGCTTGCTCCAAACATTCGGTGAAGATGAAAATTGAAGAACTTTTATCCTTAAGCTACATGTTGTCACCTAATGCTGAGATAATAAAGGTGGGATAAATTAAAATATAGAAAGTATAGAAATAGAAAACGGTGCTACAAATGCATTTTAAGTTGTTGCGATGATGCTTCTTGTATTCAGAAGCAATAGGCCTGACAAATGTAGCCATTAAACAAATACTCTGGAGATCTTCCTTGTGAAGACATGACATATTATGTTTGTATAGGTATTTGGGGAGTACTATAATCCTCTGTCTTGTGTCAAGTGTAAATAATATGAACACTGAATTGCTCTTTGTAAACAGAGAAAAAGAGACTGGTATCAACTCAATTAATGAGAGTGAATTTGCATTAATGAGGGGCTGTATCACATCAACTGACAAAATGTTTGCCAAAGGACAATGTCAGGAGGCTTTATTCACAAACATAAAATATCAGAACATACAATTAGCTATTTTTGAGCAAATCAACTGATGTGCATACTTAATACGCAAAGTGTCCATGTCCATTTCATCTGATGCTGTGGTGTCTGTCCAATTACCTGAGACATTGTCACGGTACGAGAGGCTCCCCCTACCGGTCGCCTCCGTCACAGCAGCAGTTTTCCTGTTGTTGTTGCGTAGTGTTCATCTCTCAGGTGGGCGGGGCCTATGATCCCCCTTCACCTGACTGTCATTTGTCTGTCTATATATGTCTTGTCTTTGTACCAGTTGACTGCTGGTTATTGTTTCCTTAATTTGGAACATGTCATGGGTTTTTGGTTTGGACACTTTATTCATTAAACCCCTCTTTTTCACTGAGACTTGGCGTGATCGCTTCTTTTTTGTTCGCACTCCCTGCCCCTCACAGACATGACCGTGTTTCCCCTCAGACTAATATTATTCTGAAGAGTAATGCTGTCTTGTCTCACATTTGAGACTTGAAGCTGAGGTCTGACAATGTGGTAATATCTTCACTGTGATTTGAACATGTGCCAGTGTCATTGTTAGGGTTAGATGTTTGCCAGCAGCAGTCCAGTAGCCATAAATTGACTCTCAAGGGCTAAATGATTGTTAGCATAAGTTATACCTACCTATATAATCTACAACCTATAGCCTACAATCTACAATTTACAACCTACCATCTACTAGGTGGTTCTACTACACTGCTCTTCCTATCAACAGCATCTAGACACACTCATATATGTTGAATTGATTAGTATTATGACATGCTTTTTCATGACTCCAATGATGTTGGAACTAACCTTCCACAAATGTATATTTTTAACGCTATGCTTCTTGCTTTTTCAGAAGGATTTCTCCCACACTGACGAGCCTCTTAGCAGCTGTTCCTTTTCCTAATGGGCATCATTAATGCTTAAACACTCTCCTCTTCTTGCAGTGGCACTAGAGTTTAAGAATTGGGCTCTCCATGTCCACTCTAGGTTTAATTTCATTAAGCTGTCCAGTCCCAGAACCTTGCAATGGGTAAACAGAGGAATGCTGTGTGAGGGAGAGATGCAGGAAGAAAGAGTCATTGTGTAAGAGGCACTAACCGGCTGCAGAAGAGACAAATACAATCTTTTTTTAAAGGCTGTTGCGTCCCACTTTCAATCCACAGGAGGTTACAGCAGTGCCTTTCATTTGAAACAATGAAAGGAGACTAAATTTGGCCGCAAGGCAAGGTGTGGATGTCCTGTGATCAATAATGCTCTCAGACAGGGCGACATCCTTGCTGATGGAGCGATTTAAAGAGCTGGCTCTTCACCTCATGCCACAGGGCAAGATTTAATGTAGGGAAGATACTCAAAGGAGGCATCAAAGCAATAAGAGCTGGGTCTATTATGTAGTGGCTGGATCATGTGTAGCTCTGTTGCATGTTAGGGCTCCAGCCAGGATAAATTGGCAGCACCGTTTCGTGATATTGTGCTTATGGTGTGAAATGAAGGTCAGAATGTTCTGTGTTGTCTGTGACCCAATACCAGTGCACTCAGAAGAACTGGCTACCCATGGCCTGTGTTATGTTAAGGGTCTCTCCTGTTATGAATTGCATATGTTGGTGTAAGAAACTGTGTAAAATCAGTGTCGATTGTTGTTAACAATTCCTTGTGAAATCTGAGATTGGATATTTAATGTTACAGTTACATGAGGACGTATCCTTTACCTTAGAGAGAAGTCTTCTTTGGTGATGTAGCCAGCATGTAATAGAGTGTAAAAAACGACAATGTGTATAACGAGTACAAGCTAGGAAAGGCCAGTTAACTGATCCTTGCTGCTCATCCCTATGAGCATGTCTGGGTGAAATACTCCTTTGAAGCCATGTGTTTAGTCAAGGGAAATCCACTGTCTGAGTCAGCTTAGGCCATTGTAGCTTTTTGGGACTATGGGTGCTGTTAAATATGCTGTTTGTGTATATCTGTTGTTAATATTGTTTTCATTGATATATTGTAGAAGTGAGAAATAACATTTATTAAGTGCAACTGCATTTTGCAGCCATCACTCCTTACACCGAGTCAGCTGAAGCCACGCCCTTACACATCTGCATGATGGATCCAAACCAATTTACAAATGCTCATGAAATGTGCTACATTTTGGGGGTTCTTTCACAAATGATGAAATTCTTTATTTTGCATTTTTATTTATTTATTTTTTCCAAACTATTATTATCCATTTTTTCTTAATGTTTACATTGAAGCTCAAATACTCAGCTATAATGGAAAACAAGGGCGTCACGATGTCCAATGTTGAAATACATGGACAAGAAAAATAGTTTGAGATGAATCTTAAGAATATATGCATTGTTCATTATTAGGCCTTACCATAAAACCATAAATACCACAGCTATTGGAGAGCGATACTCTATTAGTGATATCCTCTGATAGAGTTCTGAAAAGCTATTAGCCCCACATTAAGCTAATTTGACTTTAAGGACATTAAGCTGTCCTTTCTGTATGTGTTTTTTGTGTGTGCGTGTGTGTGTGTGTGTGTGTGTGTGTGAAGTTAATGTGATTAGGGAAGAGTGGGAGGACACTGCTCAATATAAAGATACCACGAATACAACTAGAATCAACACTCAGTGCAGGTCAGAGGCCATCTGATATTCTGCAGTCTGCAAGCATTTGGTTTTAGCATAATTTCTTAGTAATCCTGTCATGTTAATGCACACAGAGATAATATAATTGCATTTACCCAGCGGCAGAGGAATACATTGCACCATTATAGTTTATATCGAACCAGTTCAGCTTCCCTGTTCAGAAATTTTATGTTAAATATGCAGAGTGAAACTTGCTAAAATATATTTTTTTAAATGGATGAAGTTAGCGTTGTTGAATCTGAAGCACTAAGAACCCACCTCTAGTGCGAGTACAGGGTTGCTGACCATAGACCAACCAACCATAGAGCAACAACCATATAGCATCACTGGTTGAAGGGGTTGTATGGCTTACCTCGGTCTACGCCAACACACTCATGACATATTGATGAGCATGATCATTTCTTCATCTCTTGATCATCTAAGGTGAATCCTGCTGTGTTGTGTTATGCAGAGCTGGAATCCTTTAAAGATGCAGTATTCTCAGTCTCTGCTACTGCTTTCTTTATTCGATTCGATTTGTTTTGAATAATGAATCTCTCTCATTGATTTGCCTGCAAACTGTGTCGGCTTTTATGAATGAAGTAGTTGAGGTTTTGGCTCAGACTGGTTGAGGAGAGAACCATTTCCCTCTTTATTTTGCACACTTTTCAGCATTGCAGAATCTTTCTTTTCTAGTTTTGGAAAGTATTTCCTTTTTGTGTTGGGTTTTAAGTCTGCCCTCACATACATATGCACACATCTTCCCTCAGACATCCTGCGCTCACTCGGCGTTAGCCTACTGATGGAGAATTGAAACATGAGTACACACACTCAGGCTAAATGAGGAGATTTCCATCACATAATGGGATAATGCACATAGAGGCAGGGCTGCACCTCCATTGTGCTTTACCTGAGCTTCTTTACATTTGGTAAATAAAATAATGGAGTGAAGTAGATTTTGCAGATGGTAAATTATTTGTAAAAAAATAAAAGGAAAGATTTTTGTGTACACAAATATTTCAAATAGGAGGTTTTTAAACTGTCATAATGCTTTATGATGTATGGGAACTCTGTGACCAATACAATATAGATAAAAATCAACATACAGGAATAGGAAATGGTGTTTGTGCGTGTGTGTGTGTGTGTGTGTGTGTGTACGTGTACTACAAATACTGATTTTTTAAAGTGCAAGCATAGCTTGCATATGCTTAGTAGTAATTTCACTCAAGTGAAACTAGCTAGCAGCATCAGGATAGCTCTGTGTCTGTGGATGAATGTTCATTTAACTAAGTTCAATGTTAAGACTCTTTCTAGTGATACAAATACAGTAGCTATTTTATAGTAACATCACTTACTCCACCCACAGTATGACTGGTGCTGGAGCTGGTGATCAGGTGAGAAAGTGAGTTATCTTGCTATTGTACAGAACCAAGACATTTTAGGGAGTTATTTCACAACATGTATTATATAAACCTTGAACAAAAATGGCAAATTCCAGACCTCCAATGATGGGTATGGCAAAAAGTGCATGTGTATTATAACACAGGTTTTCAGAATTGCTTGTTATTGAAGGGGTCATATGGTTTTCTTGATATCAGTATAGGTACTTTAGATTGACTGCAAATCTGTATGTAGAAGAGTATGATGACAAGAGAGATGTATCTGAATAGTCATGTATGTGCAGTTTGTACTGAAGAGACATGTATGTACTGAAGAGACGTGTATGGGATTTGAGCTCTTTGTGCTCTCAGATCTGCTAAGATCTGAAAACACAGATTCACCTTTAGACAACACTTTGATTATATTTCTGTCACTGCATTCCTCTGACCCTCATCATGGGTTCAGACAGGTCACATGGACAGGTCTGTATTTTCTACTTATGTATTGTCTTTACTATTTGAATCTAAAATGTGGAATTTGACATTTTTCACTAAGCCGATGTTCCCGGTGAGTTCGGCCCCAGATCTAACTGTGGGGTGGGGGGCAGTCAGAGTTGATGTGGAGCAGGCAAAACACTGTCATGTAGAAGCAAGATGGCTCTGATCTGATGGTGCACCCCCTGCTGCCTTGGGTTGGTGAACTCCAGTCTTGCTGGTGCACTTCCTTTTGTAAAAATTATTTTGGTATTATAGCAACTATGCGAGAATAAGGGAGAGATTCTGAAAGAGAACCGAAAGATGTTTGTTAGATGTTGAAACTCCCCTTTCTCCCGAAGCAACAGAGAATAGGAGGAAGGCTTAAATTAGATCACCAGAGAAAATAGCACCACATGAAGCTTGTGTCTCCTTCAACCCAGAATCACTCTTCACCACTGAGTGGTCCATAATGTGATTTTAAATATTCAGCAGTGCCAATGCACTCTGATATGTGGATAATAGCTTGATAATTACTGTACCAACATCCTTTATCACTAGTTCAGTGAGGTAGAGGCTGGCTGATTCTTTTCTCCTTGGGGACACTCAGGCAGTGTCTCGGTCCCGCCGTGTTGCTTTACCTCAGAGTACAGCTGCGCTTCAGACCCCTTCGTCTGTAAGTAGCATTGGCTCCACTCAGCCATCTCTGTTCAATTACCCTGTGCTCTGTGTCCTTCAGAGAGGATGTGGGGTGCCCAGCACTCTGTTCCCAGATGCAGCAACCCATCACTGGGCCTGACACGAGCTTCTTAGCTCTATTGTGTTCATATTTGCTGTTCATATTTCCTTCCCTTTTCCTTTGTGTATCTCCCACTATATTTATATATTCCACAACTACGAATGAAACCTACAATTTAATAACCTGATTATATGGATCAAACCAGGGTTATCAGTATTGGTATTAAAAAGTACTTTTAGCCTATTGTATTTCATTGCTAATTTATTATTTATCATCACTATTACAGTTATTCTCCGCTTTGTATAGTCCTTGTATACTATAGGCTAATGTGTAGGTTATTTCAGAATATAATAATGCTGAAGAGAGCAATTCAATTACTGTTATCTTGAGTGTTCAGTTTTTTCCAGACAGCAAAGTGTGCTAATTCACTTAAGACTTCGTAACAGTTAAACTTTTTACTGAACTTCTGACAAATACAAATATTACCAGCACATCGTAGATGCACTGGAAAATCCATACAGAAAGGGAAAGAAGCTGAAATAAAATGTGTCTAAACAGTGTTCTGCTTCAAGAATATACAAATAGATACAAACGAAAAAGAATGTGCTGGCTCCACTGTGCCACCATTGTGTAGTGTTTTTAAAAGAGAAGGAAACACTGAAAGTTTACATTATTAACAAGCTGTTCGCAAGATACAGACAAACCATGACATTCTCCCACATTTCGAAGTCCCACAACAACACTTCAGACTTAGTCCTCTCAGAAAGCTGAGCCCGGTCACTGCCCACCAGCATCACAAAACAGCACAAAACAGTCACATGCTACACCTGTGCCTCCATCTGAAAGGCTGTTGCTAACTTTGCTTGATGCTGGACATCATTTAAGTACCAAGAAGGTTCTTCTTCTTCTCTTGTTGATCAAGCCACCTGCAGAAGCCCTGCGCTCTGTGTGTTCTGAGAAGTGAAGTGGTGCTGATCATCCAATCCCACCGCTGGCCTGCATTCGGGAGAGGAAGCCTGACTACGTTCTCCATTTGTTTACTGCAGCAGAACATCCAGAAATCTATAGAAAACGGATCTTAGGTTTTAGATTGTCACATGGTTCAAAGCTCCAGCCAGGTGTCAGTGAAGCTGACAGACCAGTAACAGCAGCCTTTAGACTATAACCACCACAGGAATGAAACCACTGAAGGGAGGGAACTCTTTGCCTATTGAGCATTCTTTGGGTGAACCCAGAAGCTTTAAAGAGGTAGTACCAAGCAGGCTTTCTGTTAGACAGGTAACCTTAATTGGAGAATATATCATACTGTTTTCTTTGTATCAAGACCAGACACACACCATCTCATATGAGCGCCAAAATCTTCTTTGCAGGTTAGACCTTACGCACATTAAAGATGTGCTCACTCTCTCACAGCTAAACAAAGGCAGGACATGTTTGTTAGAACAAGCCAGTATAAATTCAGTTAAAAACGAAGACTTTCCTTCACAGTTAGAAGCATGATGAGGTCGTACCCTCCCCCTGCTACCAAACCGAAGAAAACAAAGTGGGAAATGCACCTGTGCTGAAGCGGAATTGGAGATGTAGTGATATGGATGTCATTTTGCTACTAGCTACTGGTAAGGAAATAGAATACCTGGGTGGCAGGGTTGTTTTTTGGGGGTGGGGGGTGGACCTCTTTTATTTTATTCATTGCTGCATCTCTGTTGCCTGTACATCAGTACGTTGTTTGACATGTATAGTGATACCACGCTCTGAACACGCAGGATGGTTTGATGGAGTGAATTTCTTCGAATTCCTTCTCTTTTACCACTCCATAGTATGTCTGCCTTCTGCTTTTAAGAAACTGTGACCTACATATTAAGTTTGCTTGTGTGGAGTGAGCAGTGCTGATTCAGAACCATCTCGTTCTGGTTTGTACATGCACTTACACCTGTTCTTATTTGATTTATATTTAGGGATATTATCATGTCCCTGGTTACTAGTGCCAAGGACCTGGACACACAAACACACACACACACACTAGCCATAGAACTAAGGAACATGTGTTTCACAGATCAGAAACACAGGTTTCGCATCAATATTTCCTTACTATGAATTCTTACCAATAATTAATTCTTTCCAAATAATGAATTACCTTTCTGACATTTTATTTATTCTCTTAGTTGTTTCCTAAGAGTTGCTAACTCAATTATACTATATTGCTAAATAATATTTGAGTTACATTAATAATTTTTATGTCTGTAGTTCTTTATTGGGTGGACAGCACATAAATATTGTAGAGGGTTTTAACATAGGTTAGTTTATGGTTAGCATTGCTCTTGTTGTCTCTCGAGGGACTTTGTCACTGTTTTGAATGACTTTCTAATCCAGTAAGCTTCTGTTATTTATAAAAGTCACTTCCAGCAGTTTTGGAAGTTATGTGGGGATTCCACAGGGAGGCTTAGTACTTAAACGGTCTGAGGGAGGCAGCGGTGGTGGGGGAGACACCCTGTGAGGAGACATCCTGTGAGGAGACACCCTGTGAGGTGACATCCTGTGAGGAGACATCCCTCCAGCCCCGCCAGCGTGAGGGGGTGAGGCCAGTGATTGAGCAGCGTGCCAGACATGCTGAACACTTCTCTCTTCTGTTTGACCTTGTTTGACCTTGCCGGTTTAAGTGCAGAGAAGTCACAATATTTACCCCCTCCTCAATATTTCATTTAATTCTCTCGGTAAAAAAAATCTTATGCATGTGAATAGATCATGACAGTCATGTCATTAAGGATAAAGAAGCAATGAAGAAGAGATGGGAGGCTCTAAGTATCAGTAATTGCATACATAATGATAGGATTTTCTAATTATTTCTAAAGCAGCTAGACGCAGCCCTACACAGCCCAGAAATGTTCTGGTTTTATAGAAAACATGCACTTTTTTTTTTTCATTCCATTTATTTATTTCACTCTCAGTATTTGGTCGAGGGACATTTTATCACAAAATGTTCATGTTGTTTTATTTGAAACGTTAGCGTGAAATTCCAGCTCATTCCGCTCGCCTTCAATTCCTCTTCTGCCGGCTTTCTCTAATTGCTGTTCTGTTGGCCTGCCCCGCGTGTGTCTCCGTGCGGTTCCACATTCTGCCATTCTATTACCGTCCTTCTGAATGTCAGACGCTGGCAGGCAGCTGTAGGTTCTTGTCAATTACATGTGTGCTTTCCTGGAGGGTTTTATACCCACATGGTTTCATCTGCATGCTGGATCGGGATGTGACACGAGGTCAGAATCAAACACTGAACATACAGGAACAGAGGCAGAGGGAGAGAGAAGGACAGGGGGAGAGACAGAAAGAGAGTGAAGACATGGAGAACAGAGTTGTGTGTATGTGTACACGCCTGTGTCTTCACGCACGTTTTGCTTTTCACCTGGTACGGTGATGAGATGATAGAGGGTTTGCTGTCTGTCAGCCGACCGAGCGGATATTAACCAGGAGATGCTTTTTTGACAAAAAAAGGAATCCCTCCTCATCTTTTTGTTACAAAGGCAAGGTGGTTTGTGTTCGAGTTCTACAAAGCAGCTGATGGCACAGACAGAACGCTGCTAGTCTCTTCTTTACCACCTGTAGTGGTCCTATTTGCTCTTTTGACTGATAATCAAGGGATCAAGCCAGCCATCATGCATGTCACTATGCTATCTGCATTCAGTACAAACATGAGCAATAAAACAAAATATATCTAAACTTAAATAGAGCAAGAAAATGTCACTCATCATTTTTGACAACAAACTATTATGTCTTTGTCGGTGTGGATGCAGAACAACTGTTAGATTGGTCTCATATTTAGAAAACATCAATTGCAGAAGCCTCATTTAACATTTCTGTAGTGAAGGAGATGGGTAGGATCTTAGAAGATCCATCAACAACACAGGGTGTCAGTTAGGATGCAGAAATGAGTGTTATGCCTGGCTTATTTAACAAGGATATGAATACAACAACATTTCACCTCAGTTTTTTTCCCTTGCAGTTGTCAAATATAATCTATGCTTGTTTGTGTTATTTCATTATTTGAAAAAAAACTGAGTCAAACATTTAGCCTAATATCTAGAAATTACACAGGCTTCAGTCCATTATGAGTTCACTGTGACATGCCAGCAGTGCAAACTAATGTTAATTATGTAGTGATATGTAGTGAAGTGTGTAATAAAACAGACTTCATTCATGGTTGAGAACATACAAGTTTCATTTGAACAGGAAAGATGATGGTGCAGAGGAGCAGAACAAAGGAGCCTGAGTATCACTGGCGTGGCTACATAGGCTAGCTTTATTACCACATCAGCATAATGTTATGAATATGAATATATCATACATTACTTGTTGCGTTAAAACAGCACTACTGCGTGTATGTGTATTTACTATCTAAGACTTTTGTTTCTTTTTGACCCATACAAGAACACCCAAAAATATCAACTCCTAGTTGAAACTGCAGAATTCATGGCAAAAGTGTAGAAGTAGTTTTTTATGCAGTTCTATGTGTGTGAGAGGGGTGGATTTTTAATAAATACTCGGTAGAAGTGCATTTGAATTGGACACAGTCACTTCATAAAGACTTTGAGCGTTATACTAATCCTGTAACAATGTCCACTAATCTTATCTGCTTTATAGAGCTGAATTCTAAATTGGTTGAAAATGCTCAGAGTGGATATGCTTCACTGTAGGAGGGACATGATCACAAATAGGAACCAAGTGTCTCGCATTTGGGTTTAGAATAATGTTACATTCCGAGTTTTGGTGAGATGCTTGCTGCACGATCATGTGTAAACTGGTGTAAGCTGTAATCTGCTGCATGTCAGAGGGTGTGTTCAGGTGAGGCTCTAAGGGGATGCTTAATTAGAGAGTGTGTTTAATCAGAGCAAGAGCTTTTGATGTGACAAGAGGAGTGAGAGGGTACACAAGTGCAGAGGAAAGCCCAGGTAGCAGTGCTGGGACATGAGAGAGCTTTTCTCTGCTTCACACAGCCATCTGCCAGTGCAGCTGTGTGTGTGTGCATGCACACATGTGTATGTGTGTGTGTGCACGCATGCAGACACATGCCAGTGTGACCCTACAAGGGCATGGGATTCCACACATGACAGAGCATACATAATACCACCTGACGGAAGCTTCCCCCATACATCATCTCATTCTCTCTTTCTGTATTGATCTGTCCCTTTCAGCATTTTACTGTGTGTTCTTTTCCTATAGGGGCCTTCAGTTCCACCTAGTTACCATTAAACTCTATTACAACGCTACAAACAATACTAAAATGTAGTTATTTATATTCTTTATCACAATAAATAAATCATTTTCTTATAGAATTGTTTAATATATCGTTTTACTGCTATTAAGCTCATCCTTATTGTAACCCATGTTATAGTCTGAAGTTATTAGCCATTTATTTCAGGCTAATGGAGTGGAGAGTAAACTTTTTTTGTTGTTGTTCTATGCATTTTGAACCACAGGAAATCAGTCGGACTCTGTGAGGGTTGGTGTGAGATTTACAGTCTCCCGCACAGTTGCGTTTGGTAGTAAGCCGTGAACTAGGGCCGCTCGCCCAGCAGCAGCATCAGTCAGATTTCAAGGGTAAAACGCAGCGAAGGCGCCCCAGTTGCGTAGCAACACCCTGCACCGAACGTCCAGGTGAAAGGAATCATTTCGCAGAGTATGTGATGTAGAATATTTCATAATGAGGCTTCCAGTAGAAACATGTCTGCCATGTGCCTTTGTGAAAGTGTGTGAAAATATTTTGCAAGTAAACATAGCTGGTGTGGTTCAGGGATGAGAGCAGAGGCTGGAAGCGGCGCCCGGATATCAATTGTCACTTACTTATTGCTGAGTTTTTTTTTAATTATGCACTTTTTTTAGTTATTTTTGGTATTTTGGTCCTTTTGCCATTTTTCATATTTTTTTCTGGTATTCAGCGTACTTTTTCTGGTGTTCCTCTCTTGTTTCTTTCTCTATCTCTACTTCCCTCCCCCTCTCTCTCTATCTCTCTCTCTACCCCACTACAGGCCTCTTCCTCTCTCTCTCTATCTCTTTACCCCACTACATTGCTCCTCTGTAGCCCTGTTTCTCCCTCTCTACTGCCCCCCCTCTCTCCCCCTAACCTGCCCCCCCCCCAACCTGCCCCTCCTCCCCCCTCTATCCCCCACTCCCCTCCCCCCTCTTCTGCCCTGGTGTGCTCCTCTGAGGAGCTGTCATGTATGCAGAAGGCAGCTACCTGCCGTCCTCCCTCTCAGCCACATTGTCTGTTCTATGCCGTGTGTGTGTGCGCGCACCATTGTGTCTTTGTCCTACTCCTACAGTACCTCCACCCTGCTGACTTTGGATCACACCCTTCTCAGCTCATGTAAAGAATTGTAATAAGCTGATATGGAATGGAAGGACACGAGTGAAGTGAGTTGTTCGAAAAGCTCGAGCGAAAAATAGTTTGTGTTAGCTGAAATGCTGTTTTTTTGTAAGAGATGGACAGACATATCAAGAAAAATGGTTATAAAAGTCTGAGCAAAAAACTAGGAGCACTTAAAACATTAGTGGGTCACTCATGTACAGTCATTAATAAGTGTTTTATTTTTCATTTCTGTCTTTTTAATGTTTAATGTTCAGTCAATAATCTTCTAGTGTGTTCTTCTACTGGTTTCAAGTGGGACTGCATAAAATATGGGATGAAAATGTGGAAAGAGGGACTGAGCACAGCTCAGTATTAGTGGACAGAAGCCCTGCTATTCAGCTCATACTGGGCTTCACCTCTGTATGGTCTTTCATATATGATCCTTCATCTCTATGTGATACTTCATATATGATCCTACAGCTCTGCATGATCCTTCATATATGATCCTTCAACTCTATATGATCTTTAATTACCCACTGACCTCTGAATAGAAATCTGCCCGTTCAGAGGACAGACTGCTTTTAAATACCAACAAGAACATGGAAGCATGTTTGCAGCATAAGTGTAGAATATTAAACATATTTTTCTTGTTTTTTTCTGGCAGCTCCATGTGCTAAATGTTGTATTCGTATAAAATAGTCAAGACAAGTGAAATGTATTTATAGAGCGCTTTTTACAACACATGTTGTCACAAAGCAGCTTTATAAGTGCATGGGTCCAGTGGCTAGTTATGCCTGCATGTTGGTATCACTACAAGCCACTGGTTGTCATTACTATTTTAAATGTTTTTTTTATTATTATTCTCCTGGTTCTTTCATGTTCTTGCAGTGTACATTTGAGTTTACCCTGCTATAACACTTCCAACTCCTGCAGAGTTTGGTATGAGGACCAGATAAGGCACGTGAGGTGTGGTAGGAGCAGGTAAGGTCAGTGAGATGTGGTGGGAGCAAATAAGGCAGAGAGACACTGAGACACTGACCCAGGTGACCCAGCAGGCTTGAAATGTTACATTGTATGCTGTAGAAATTATATATTATGAATGCGATTGAAGTACATGTGTATTGTTTGAGTGGCTGTATTGTGCATAAATGTATATATATATATATATATATATATATATATATATATATATATATATATATATATATATATATATATATACACACTCACCGGCCACTTTATTAGTATTAGGTACACCTGTCCAACTGCTCATTGATGCAAATGTCGAATCAGCCAATCACATGGCAGCAACTCAATGTAGACATGGCCAAGACGTTCTGCTGCAGTTTAAACCGAGCATCAGAATGGGGAAGAAAGGTGGTTTAAGTGACTTTGAATGTGGCATGGTTGTTGGTGCCAGGCTGGTCTGAGATTTCAGAAACTGCTGATCTACTGGGATTTTCACGCACAACCATCTCTAGGGTTTACAGAGAATGGTCCGAAAAAGAGAAAATATCCAGTGAGTGGCAGTTCTGTGGGCACAAATGCCTTGTTGATGTCAGAGGACAGAGGAGAAAGGCCAGACTGGTTCGAGCTGATAGAATGGCAACAGTAACTCAAATAACCAAAATTGGACAATAGAAGATTGGAAAAACGTTGCCTGGTCTGATGAGTCTCAATTTCTGCTGCGGCATTCCGTTGGTAGGGTCAGAATTTGGCATCAACAACATGAAAGCATGGATCCATCCTGCCTTGTATCAGCGGTTCAGGCTGGTGGTGGTGGTGCAATGGTGTGGGGGATATTTTCCTGGCACACTTTGGGCCCATTAGTACCAACTGAGCATCGTGTCAACACCATAGCCTACCTGAGTATTGTTGCTGACCATGTCCATCCCTTTATGACCACAGTGTACCCATCTTCTGATGGCTACTTCCAGCAGGATAACGCGCCATGTCATAAAGCATGAATCATCTCAGACTGGTTTCTTGAATGAGTTCCCTGTACTCAAATGGCCTCCACAGTCACCAGATCTCAACTGCGTGATGCTATCATGTCAATATGGACCAGACTCTCTGAGGAATGTTTCCAGTACCTTGTTGAATCTATGCTACGAAGGCAAAAGGAGGTCCAACCCGGTACTAGCAAGGTGTTCCACAGATGTGACCTACTTCACATAATCTCACTTCTGAATGTGCGCAGCACGAATTTATCACTTATGTTTTTCACCAGTTTGTTTAGTTACTCTTCTTTCTATTAATTTCCCCTGATTTCCCCCCAAATAGGTGTTAGGTGCAATGCAAGGCAAAACATAAAAAATAAAACCTTTTAAATTCACTGTAATGCGCAGCCTCGTGTGGCTTGTTATTTTTTTAGACAATAGCAACAATATTAATCTGTGAAAATTCTTGTCTTAGACTTGTCACATCCTAATTAAAATCCCTGGTCCCTTGTCTCTGCAGGATGGAAATGGCAAAGTGGAGGCCTTTCCCTTATTTTGCCCAGCTGATGTGTTTTAGTGCTGTCAGATTAGTCTATTAAGCCCTGTTCACACCTGGCATTGACATGCGTCTCAAGGGACCCAGTCACAAGGGACTGCCAAACTGCATAACTGTTCTCACCTGGTGCTGAGCAGGTGTCTGAAGTGCCCATTTGCGATTGGATTTTCTACATCATTTCCACTGAAGGAAGTCCTGCACACATTTGCTATGTAACTTTTCCGCTGTGTTTGCTTTCAGATAGAAATGTTCCATGAATCCTTGCTTACATTCCAGTACAGTTTTGCAGTCACATGTTCTGCTTTGCGATCTCGTTTCACTGGTGCAACTGCCATGAGTATCTCTTTTATCCATTAGCATAGCTTGCTTAACTCCATGCAGGCTGACTAGCAAACTGTATTGCAATTATTATCAGATTTCTGACAACGGCAATTATATGGTTGATATAGGCAGTACTTTGTTACCTGTCAAGGACGCAACAAGACTCAGTGCTGTTCACACTGGAGAAGTGTGTAATGTGATCTCATGCCACCTAGCCCACCTTCAAAAGTGATTTGAATGATCTGATTACAATGCATCTCCATGACACCATTTGCACTTGTAAATAGTGCCACTTATGATCCAATCACCCAGAACACACGTTCATGTCAGGTGTGAACAGGGCCTTGGGGCCTTTCTGATTCCAACAAGCTGTAGTTCGATTAATGGTAGATGTTGTCAGGATGGAAGTAAGTTGTGTTCAACCAGCGTTAATGTTCTAAAGAACTTGGATAATCAACAATTGACTTCTACTATAAAAGACATAATTAAAACATTCATGCATATCTGTGGTACAGATTATCAGGTAAATGGTGTCAATAATGTATCATACTAAAGTTTTTCAGTATAGGTTTTTCTTTGGAGAAGAAATGTTCTGTTGGAGATTTATGATGACAAATTCCATGGGACGTAACTGAGAAGTGGTTATTGATCATAGTTGAAAACACATTATTACTTACTAGTCTCATCTTTTGAAGAAATAATTTTTTGCTCTAGATAAAAAAGACAAATCTTTCTTCCAAATGAATGAACTATTGATTTTTTTTGGCATTGTTTCACTCAATAAATGCCACCAAAATCTGCAAGAGCCATGAATGAACTATTCGCTTTTATTTATATATATTTTTAGAAGCTTTATAGTATGGAATTAGAGACTCTTACTGTGCACTGTTTTTTGGTAAACTCATCTGTGGTTTGGGATCAGTGGTCATTTTTAGGCTGTAGAACTGTTAGCTTGACATCTTTGCTAAGCAAACAGGTCTCAAACCAGCACTGGCATAGACACATGTTAACACCCCAGCAACAGTGCTCTGCCCAATACATTCATACTAGTGCAACACTATGACCGTGCCACCATCTTGTCCGCGTCACTGCCATGTTGAGAGTTGTCCTCCATGCCAATGGTGTATGTAGCAAAGTGGAGAGTGAGTGTAGGTGAAAGTCAGGTGTTGTGGGTGGTAAGTGTGGACGTAAGTACCCTCAAATTAAAGCTGACATTCAAAGCTTTCATTTAACCTTTGTCATTTGTCAGCATGCTGTATGTTAATATGAAAAATATTTTTACTTTTTTTTATTTATATCAGCTGCTACAAAGACTAACACTAAATGCTGACCATAATACAATACCAATGATTAGCAGAAATGCTAACACGTACATAGTTTAAACTGAAATAAAACAATAACATGTAAATATCATCCCATAGTGAAGCATTGGTGTTAAAGTTTGAGTTACACACAAGCATGCATAGAAACACAGCAGGGTACTATGTGTCATTGTCCTGCCATCCATGATGCACACTACAGCATGATTAGGGTTTTAGGTGTGGGAAAGAATGTGAATGAGGCGTTTACCAAGGCACAAAGAGTGAGTATGTTGGTGCTGTTAATGTGGGTTGTTGGTGTGGCCTTTTTCTGGGTTGGCGCTCTTCAGGCATATTCATCTCATTTTCCATCCCTCCCTACTTTGCTTTTATGTAAATTCATTTTCTGGGCAGAAACTCAATTTCCCCTTAAAGTTTAAATCTGCCGCATTCTATGTACATTGTTGTCGTACTACAGTAATTTTACGCTCCTGGTGTCTCAGTGACAGCCTACATAATGTGAGGCTCCGCACCTTCATTACATTTATATTTAGAGCCTTTTCAGAAGAGTTGCCTCAATACCAGCTACAGGAGATGAGGAATCCATTAGAAATTTATTACTTGTACCAAAGGACAATTCATATTGAAGATTCTGTTCCAAATCATGGCTCTGAAAAAAGCATCATTTAATAGCATGAACTCAATAACTGGGAATTAGTATCAGATAACCTGCCGTGGATCAGTGCCCTGCAGTTTAGACTTTTCAGAGATTAGGCCGTATTTACTTCCTTTTGTCAGTCATAAGAGTTGCTTAAATAGCTTGAGTATCACAGTCAGATGTCTGCTCTCAATGGCTGTCTGACTGACGTTTATGTGCCTGCCAAGCTTGTTACATTACAGATAAAGCCATGTTTGCACTATTACAGAAAGTCCATAAGAAAGCAGAGAAAACCATATGAAGGGTAATATTTTCCTATCTCCTGGTCAGTGAAATGTGTGCCTTGTGAAGTATACACTCTTGTTTCCAATTCGTGGTGATTTATGGGCTTGAGTATGACTGTGTGCATGAGGCAGTTTGGTAAACTGCTCCCTGCTCACTCACGAGTGCCGTTTAGATAATTTCTGGACTTTTTCTGTAAGGGCGTAGACGAGCTTTCCCTCATGGCCTCCCTCATCACCACTCTAACCACTCTACAGAAGTTCTGATGAGAGCTCTGCATATTCAAGTCAAGTCAAGTCAATTTTATTTATAAATAAATAAAATTTATAGGAAGAAACCTTGGGAGGACCAAGACTCAAAAGGGAACCCATCCTCCATTGGGCGGCCCATATTATCCCTCAGAGGCTCCAAACTTCCACATATCCCATACACACTCTTTGATATCAGACTTTTATTTTAACTTCCACATATACTATGCATACACTTTGATATCAGACTTCTATTTTAACTTCCACATATTCCATACACACTCTGATATCAGACATTCATTTTAATATTACTAAAATTATCATCATTTATAACTGTGTGCAGTTGTGCACATCAATAGGCTAAAAAGCACTGATAACTTTACAAGGCCAGGGTGATGAGGACCAAGTTACATGAGGACCAAATTACTTTCTGTCTCAGTTTCAGTTGTATTTATTTGTATTAGCACTTGAGCAAATCAAATGTGACATAATATTTGGTATGGCGCATGAGAAAAGTGCCTATGGCAACTTACACGAAGGGGTCTATCATTAAAATGCAACGCCAGCAGTTGTAATGGGTTTCTCTAATATAATGTCACAGTTCATTTTTAGTTTGTACAGAGAGGTAATTTTACTTTTCTATATGCAAGATCAACTTCTCACCAAGCTCAGTGTCCCTTTGACACTGTTTTCCAACTGATCACTCGTCGGTGGTTGAGCACTCTGGGTCAAGGCTGGGGATCCTGGATGGATATTTACATTGGCAGACATGTGGGTTGCCATCACCTGGTGCCCTAAAAAAAAAAAAAATTACCAATCAGCACGCTGCATTGTTCTAGAGAACTGTCCTCAGATCCAGCAATTATGGAAGCTGTTGATTACAGATTTCAGAGGGTGCAGGAGGTGGTGGGTAATAGAGGCTCTGCACCGAATGAGTACAGTGCAAGCAGGCATGGTCACGGTGTGGAAGGCTTCCCCTACCGTCGCCACGGTACAGCGGCAGTTGTCCTGTTGTTGTTGCGTTGTGGGTCCCCTCAGGTGGGTGGAGCTTATTAGCTCCCTCACCTGACGGTAGTTTGTCAGGCTATATATGCCTTGTCTATGTACCAGTTGACCGCTGGTTATTATATCCTTAATCGGGGTCAAGTGCACGGGTCTTTTGTTTGCGCACGTTATTCATTAAACCCCTCTTTTTCTCTGAGACTTGGCGTGATCGCTTCCTTTTCGTTCGCACTCACTGCCCGTCACAGAATAACCAGCCACCTTTCGGAAGCCGCCAGTCTCCTTTACTTTTTCCTTCGTTTGTGGTCATGTCTCGTGGTAAGTGTTTGTCCGTGTGAAATTTTGTCGTTTGAATGTGTGTGGAGGAGAGCTAGGTTATAAATCGCTTGTCCCGTCGTGCCTACGTGCTTGTTTGTTTGTGTGTTTGTGTAGCACGTTGTGTGGCACGACGGTGACAGTAGCGAAAGCCTGGTAGCGCTCTCCTCCAAGGGGGCGCCTTCTCGCTAAAAGTGCTCGCCCGCAGTCTGTGTTTGTGCATGTGTGAGATGTTTGTGATGCGTGTATGAGACTGCGGGCTGGAGCTAGTGAGTGGTGTGTCTGCCGTTTGTCTTGCGTGTTTGTTTTGGTCTGTCGTGTTTTTATGTAATTCCCCTAAGGGCTCCCAAAATATGTTTTGGGGGAGCTATACGGGGTCCTGTGCCACCGTTTGTGGCACAGAGGGCGTAGCTCCATTAGGAGGCCCTGACCCAAGGGAGGGAGTCTCCTGAGCAGGTAGGGAGTCCTCATGCTGAGGCAGACTCCCTCCTCCCATGGAAAAGGGTGTAAGTGGGTCAGGGTAAGTGCGCGTGTATGTTTGTGTGTTTGTGTCGCCCACTTCGTGTTTGTGTTTGTCCTAGCGTGTTTGTGGATTGTTTTATGTAATTCCCGTGCGCTCCTCCTCCAAAGGGCGTTTGGGGGGAGGGGCTATGGAGGGTCCCGTGCCACAGTCTGTGGCACGGAAGGCGCTCCTACGGGAGGCCCTGACCAGGGATTCGAGAGTGCTCTGCGGAGAAGGTAGGGGCCCCCTTCCTCCAGTGAGGGGCGTAGCAAAGGGGTGTCCCCTCCTTCCGAGAAGGAGACCTCTCCCCCCCCTGTGTCAGGGGTGCCAGAAGGTCAGGGTAAGTGCGGCGTTTGTGTCGTGTCTGTGTGTGTGTTTGTGCGTATGTATTGTGTGCAGGTTCCTCCCGCGGTTGACTGTGGAGTCCCTGGACCTGCCCTCGTGCTCGGGTTGACGAGGGTTTCACCCTGGAGCTAGCCGGCCCATTAGAGGGAGGAGTGCTCTCCAGTTGGAACCTCCGGCAGAGTGGAGGAGTCCACCCTTGCTTCGTACCCCTCCAAAAGGGGGTGGTCTCCCTGGCCTGGCTAGGTAATGCCAGGGGTACTCCAGGCCCTGGATAGTGGCCTGCCCCGAGCCGAGAGGTTGGTCCAGGAGACGTTCAACTGTGCAGTAGGGAGGTAACCTGCACACACGCACACTGTGTGGGGCCCCTTTGGGGCGTGAGGGCTCTGTGACCGACTGGGGCGTGGTTGTCTATTGTTGACGGCCCAGTCGGTCCAGGGTCCCCGCCCAGGAGGCGGAGCTAATTTATGTTATATGTTTTGTGTTTCAGCTCCGGGACTGCAGGAGGTGTTTCCCTGCCTTGTCCCCGCCTTCCTGCCCCTTCGTCTTGCGTCTTGTGTTCTGCCGCTGTGAACCGCACATCGGGCCGTAGTGCGGCTTGGTGGGGGGGTCTGTCACGGTGTGGAAGGCTTCCCCTACCGGTCGCCTACGGTACAGCGGCAGTTGTCCTGTTGTTGTTGCGTTGTGTGCGTCCCTCAGGTGGGTGGAGCTTATTAGCTCCCTCACCTGACGGTAGTTTGTCAGGCTATATATGCCTTGTCTATGTACCAGTTGACCGCTGGTTATTATATCCTTAATCGGGGGTCAAGTGCACAGGTCTTTTGTTTGCGCACGTTATTCATTAAACCCCTCTTTTTTCTCTGAGACTTGGCGTGATCGCTTCCTTTTTCGTTCGCACTCACTGCCCGTCACAGGCATGGAGTCTGAAAATTAGATTTACATGGTTAAGGGTGCTTCTGCAGCACTTACGCCAGAGGAAACAAATATTGATTGCAGCAGAATTATGCTGCGGCTTATTTGGTGCACGAATGGTGTGTGTAACCTAGGCAAGAGCTTTAATGTATATACAGTTGTGTTTCTCTCTACATTTGGATACAGCAATTGAAATGGGAGTTGCAGGCAGGGGTTTCATGCATATCGAACAGTACGGTACGTAGTGTAAGGCAGTCGGCCACCTCTGTTGTCATGGACTGTCAGCCCGGGTTGGTGCAGCAGGACTATGCATGGTCACGGTGAGCCAAAATATTTCAGCCGTGTCCTGTTCCGCTTCGGGAGCTCTAGGAAGATGTACAGCACATGCCCCCCTTGCGTTTTTGGCCGTGGTTTCCTGTGCTCCATCCCGCACCTGCACCCCCCTCACACCCCACCCCGGTGAGGAATAACCCTGTGAAAGGGCAAATGATCTGAATGCGGTGCCCTCTGCCGTGTACACACTCTCAACTGGAGCTGTCACATTTGTTAGGACCTGACACACCACAGACACGGCTCATAAGGACCACCGAATGTGTAAAATAAAGGCACTAATATACAAACTGCAGATTGCTGTGATTGCGTCCTCTGCAACATTTATCAGTTTAAGCCATTATTTAGTTAATGTAACTAAATAAATACATATTTATTGTTAAAAGAACAGATATTGTACATTGTCAGTTTTTTGACAGTGAGTTATACTGTAGATGGGAGGCAGGTCACATTTACTGATATATTTGGCACATGTAGCAAATTGTATACTGTAGATGGGAGGCAGGTCACATTTACTGATATATTTGGCACATGTAGCAAATTGCTGGAAGTAACTAATTGCTTGAATGTCTCAGTGTTTTCACACTGATTCCGTGTGTCTTGCACGGTGTGAATTCTGCAAGGTTAGGCCCATTTTGGCAGCGAGTCAACATGGAGCACAGCAGAATAGGAGTAGCAAGGCACAGAAGAAAACCATCATAACGGACAGCAGTCAGTGGGCTCCAGTTCAGATATAACATGCTTTTCTGTTTGCTGACAAAAAGGATGTGATTATTGATTATTGATTATTGGTATTAGTGGGTGGGGGTAATCAAGATTCCTGGATGGCTTTCCTACTCATTTCTAAGATGGGGGAAGTACTGATAGTTCATTATATGCCTTATAGCATTACTAAATTAGTGATGACACAAGTGATGCCCCAAGTGACATATTAACCTGGTTCCGCTGCCTTTGTTTTTGCTAGAAAAGTCTTATAGAATAGGTAAATAGAATATTTTTATGGATTTCATCATTATAACTTAGAATGACAGCAAACTGCCAGAAACCATAAATTTGGTCTGACCTGCTGAAATTGGGACACCGTGTTACTAGTGTTTAGGTTTCAAACTGCATAGTGTTGCTTACTGATGTGGAATCGACTAGAGATCTTTTTCATGCTGTATTTCATGGAGTAAATGGCAGCTAGCTTGCAAACAAGAAATGCACTCGGCCTTCAGTGGGTGACTGATGGATTTTTCTCCATAAGTGTTGTCCTGGGATGACATTCAGGGTCACTGTAAATTTGGCTTGAATGCAGTGGCAGAAATGCTGCACAGAAAGACGAGAGGATGTTTCAGTGAGAGAACTGTGAGTGTTCTGACTTAACACAGCTTTATATTTAGGAATATCCAGAACAGAATATACTTCATCACAAGGTGCAGCTGTGTTGTTGGTGTGTTGACAAATCTATAAGCGAGAGTAAAAGAGTTTGTGTGTGTGTGTGTGTGTGTGTGTGTGTGTGTGTGTGTGTGTGTGTATTTTCTGCAGTAAATCTCTTACAACGCTCCTCTTCAGCATGGCTGAAATTTCATCATGAGCGCACAACACTATAAAGCATTATCTACCTTAAAATGACAAATGATTGGAAATTACTGCAAACATCTGTTTCTGATGCTAATCAACTGGAAACATGCTGCAACATATGCTTGCTAAGACTTGAGTACGCATGTTTACAGAGAGCAGTACTCTTAGCCACCTGTGCACTTCTGGAAATGTTGTGAATTTGAATCTGGTCTCGGGGATAGGAAGTCCATGCCAACCTGCTTGTCCTTCTCCAGAACTAAGGTAATCACTCCAATGGATACTTTTATTGGTACTCATTGCTGCTTTGATATTAGCAGTAATGGCTTACCACCTCAGTGGCTTTCAAGGGCACTTGAATCCCAAGTCAGTGGTGACAAATGAAGTGGGTGGTAATTGCTGAGCACTTTTGCCTGGTCTCTCCCTTCTCCATAGGAGAGTAGATCTAGCGTCCAAGAAAATTCCCTAGCTAGAGAATATTGATAACACGACCGTCGGCAGATCAATGGGATTTCAATGAATATGTGGCTTATTTTGGTTCTCTCCTGTTTGGTGAGGTTTGGATGCATGTCAAGAGATGCAGATGTGTGTTTGGGTTCTGTGGGTTTTTGCTTTGTTTGGTGACAGTGGCTTCATTCCGTTGTGTTTAAAGTAAGTGCTTCAGGAGGATGTGTGAAATTTAAGGCATAATCTGTACTGTATTAAATATATGACAGTGGTCATGGAAGAATGTCTTCTGGAACCAAATCAAATGATCTCCTGGCTTAAAAATATGCCCATGAATTGTTTGTAAGAATGTATAGCACAAGGCAATCAGTCAGTGCCTTGGTCATGTGCAAATAAGCATGAAATGAGTGCTCACTCTAGTTAAATGTTCATTTGACTGATGCCCAAATCAGATTTTGTGGATTTCTTGCAAGTTGACTGATGTGTGTCGTTCTGTTTCTGTTCAGACATAGACGAGTGTTCGACGCAGATGCACTACTGCCAGGCCAACACCATGTGTGTCAACCTCCTGGGAGGCCATCGATGTGACTGCCTTCCAGGTTTTACCAGAGTGGATGATTTTTCATGCACGGGTAGGCTGAGCATGTGCAAATTTGCATGTAATAACTCTTGGTAATATACAGCAGAGGTGGTGGTGGTAGTGGTGATGGTGGTGGTGTGGTGGATGTTATTTCTGTTTCATTTGTTGGTTTGTTTTTAAAATTTGCAAGGAACATATTTAACATTTTGTGAATGTCAATTTCGAAGTTTTGTTTATTTATTATGATTTTTAAGTAACAGTTATTCTTACTGTTATAAATATGTATATCAAACTACACAAATCAGAATCAGAATCACCTTGACAATGGATGGCGCCCAGTTTACATTTTTTTGCTTTGTTTAATACGTGAGGATTTAAGTACAAAGATTTTTCTCTAGATTTACATCTCGAGGGTTTTTTAGAACTAAGATTCAGTTATATGTCAGATGTTTCAGAGATACTGGGTCATTTTTCCATAAGTGCACAACTTCACACATCACACAAGTGCATTGGTGAAAACTGAAGAAAGACAGCAGTACTGGCCAAAATGTCATGTGATACATCCTTATGCATCAAATTTCTCTGGTCAGCTTTTTGGGAGCAAAAATATAATCAAAAGCAAAAAGACTAAGCACTTGGTTTCTGAAATCAGGTAATCACTGTCTTTTAACTGACAATGTGTTTTTTCTAACTGCTTCTACCCATTCAGAGTCATTTACTTTTCATTGAAAACTAGAATTTTAATCAAGGACATTTCTGAGGATAAAGTGTTTTAATCAACAGTGCACTATTTGATGCAAATATTTTATCATGTAATTGAAGTGATTGCAAACACCATTTCCAATAGAGCATACCGACCAATGAATAGTTGATTGCCAAATTCAGTATTAAAGAATGTTTTAAAAGAGCATAAACATAAAATGAACAGAATGATTTTACTGTGATTTAGTTCATTAGTTAAAAAGGAATGTGTAGAAACAAAAAAATTGATATTCAGTCCCATGGAGTACATCTGATACCATGATGAGCTAGGTTCCAGATCTGTGAAAGGATTTCATAAGCTCAATGTATTTGTTATTCACAAATCATGGAGGTTGGTATCACTGTATTTGGTCTCAGTGTGGAACAGTCACAAAAAGAGTGTTCTTTAATTAGCTGTGAGCTGGCAGCCATGTACAAATGGGTTTCTATGGGAAATCAATCAGTTCAAATTGGTCTAAATGGTTTGGGCAGCCACCACGGGACTCATGTTGACCACAAATCCTTACACAGTCCAGCAGGGAAACATTTACTCCTTCACCATCTAGTCTTAATGGTATTTCTTGATTTACTTTATTTCCACCATTGGCACTTAATTTAAACAGGTAAAGTATTATACGATTTGTGTAAAGTGAAATGAATGAATTGTTGTAAGTAATTCTGATATTTAAAGAAGTGCTAAAATAATTTTTTTCCTTCATTACTATCTCTAGATTATTTTGTGTTAAAACTCTGACAGAAGCCCCATTTGTTTGACTATCCCAAAACAAAATGCATCTTGTGATCCTTGTGAAGAGGACAGAGTAAATGCTACAATACTGGATATAATCTTTGTTCCCATAACTGAGAGTTTATTACTTTGAATTGGTACTATGCTCAGAAAAACCTTAATAACCAAGACAAGGAAGCTAAATGCATGGTACCTGAAAATGTATTGTTTTTGAAGCTCACTGCACATGATATATAACAGTGTTATGAATTCACTACTCTATCATTTTCACTGTGACTTAATTGCACCATACATTATCTTCAAAAATAAAGTTCTGTAACAAGTGATATGAGACAAAGAAATTAGTACAAAGGAAATTATGAATTCGGAGCCACTTGTTTTGGATTTCCACACCAGATGTACTGTATCAGACAAAGCAGATGCACTCTGGCTGTATTTGACACTGTTTTGAATGTCACTATATCTAATCATTTCAAAGCTCCTGTCAAAGCCCTCTTCAGATGATCCCTCTGCATTTGTTCTTAAGCTGCGAAAGGCATAAGTGTGAGTGAGACTAGAAAGAAAGAAATCATATTTAAGAATTCCCCCCTGAGGGAGCTTGACATTGACGATGTTAGTTAGAGCTTCACCAGCTCTTGTATGTCTGGGGGGTATTACCTAACACAGATCCCATTTTCATCCCTGATTTTCTGGAGATAGCTGCACTAGTAATATGTATCTCCACCGCACCTCAGGGAATGAGTGTGCATGCCATCACTTTAACTGTGCCAACTGACTTCAAAACTCTAGACTGAAGCCAGCTTTGCATCACAGAGTCAAATGTTTTCTTCTGATCATCTTGCTGGTTAGACAGGAATATACAAGATGCATATAAGTGCTGTGTTAGTGTGGTACTAAAAATGAACCAGGAGTTAACCTCTATCTGACATGTACTTTAAGGATGCCATTAGAAATCAAATTCCACTCCACTATTGGTGCATTAAGCTGTACAGGGTCCATACATGTTTATGTTTCAGAGCTCTCATTCTATATGATGTATTTTAGTCGACTGTTTACCAATTTTTCAAACATTCATCAATTTCTCCTTATATTGAGAAAATTCAGTAGTTGTGGAGGAAAAGGTTTGGTATCTTGAGAATCCTAGAAAATGTGAACATAATGAGGTCAATTAGACTAGCATGAAATTGGACTGAACATTGGACATGAAATTTGGTCCCAAAGGTTGCCATTATCATACTCAATGGCCGTAACACGCCACACAAACCTAAGCAAGCGTATTCCCAATAGAACACAGCCTCTCACTCTGGGTCAGTGACTTGTTATTTTGCCCCCTATTTCATTCTGTTCTACTGGTTTTGTGATGTCACATGGCAAGTCTGTCATGACAACTTTGGGATGCTAACCCTTCTGCACCTGAAGCCACCCATAAACACCAACAGGACTGTGGACCTGAGCCCAGCTCTGTATGCATCCTAATCAAACCCTAACACACCCTAAGAATGAAAAGTCCCTAAACAAGTCCTTTTCTGAAATCCTTCCCTTGACTCTGAGAAAAGACCAGTGGGTTTGTATTGTTTGGTGTGGGATTAGATATGTGACCTCATACTACTGAGCTGACCTAGTGTAATGACCCTCTATATGAGTTCTACGATGGCTGTGAACATGACTGTCCTTGAACAAATGGAATGAGAGATGCCATGAGAGACAGGCAGCCGTCCTACCCAATCATGCCTTTCGTTACAAGCAAATAAAACAGAGAGAGGCAAAGGCATTGCAGAGTGTGTGACTGAGTTGGCAAATACATCTGTCCTGAAAGGTGCCTTCTAATCTATTAGCTGGTGAAAGAGCTGACATTCGGTGCTTTCTGGTAACATCAACAGTACATAGACACTCTTGACTTAGAATTAGACTCAGAAATCTTTATTCTTCAGAGGCACACGGTGAGTTTGCACCAGTGCAGTGGGGGTGGGACATGAGGCATATCGATTTCTTTACCGGCTCATCATCAACCCTCTAAATGAAGTATGTTCCCTCATGCCACGTTATGAAAGTCATGGTAGCTGCCAGGAAATGAAATATCAGAAAATGTGCACTGGGGAGAAGAAGAAACCAAGATGGAGATTTTAGTTGTATTTTGCTGTCTTGTTTTTGTTTGTCTCCTCCATGGATCACCACCTTATCGTGGTGGAGGGGTTTGCGTGTCTATGTGATCCTAGGAGCTAGGTTGTCGGGGGCAATGCCCCTGGTAGGGTCTCCCATGGCAAATTGGTCCTAGGTGATGGACCAGACAAAGAGTGGTCCAAAAAACCCCAATGGAATTTAAAAACAGGACCCAGATACCCTTGCCCGGATCAGGGTTACCGGGGCCTCACCCTGGAGCCAGGCCTGGGGGAGGGGCTCCTTGGCGAGCGCCTGGTGGCCGGGTCTCTACCCATGGGGCCCGGCCGGGCACAGCCCGAAGGGATTACATGGGTTCACTCTCCCATGGGCCCACCGCCTGTGGGAGAGGTAGTACTAGGGGTTCGGTGCATTGTGGTTTGGGCGGTGGCCAAAGGCGGGGGCCTTGGCGTACCGACCCTCGGGTTACTGAAGCTGGCTCTTGGGACATGGAACGTAACCTCTCTGGGTGGGAAGGAGCCTAAGCTGGTGTGTGAGGCTGAGAGATACCAACTAGATATAGTTGGGCTCAACTCCACACACAGTTTGGGTTCTGGAACCAATCCTCTCGAGAGAGGCTGGATTTATTCTTTTCTGGAGTTGCCCAGGGTGAAAGGCGGAGGGCTGGAGTGGGCTTACTCATAGCTCCCCGGCTCGCTGCCTGTGTGTTGGGGTTTTCCCCAGTAGATAAGAGGGTTGCTTCCCTGCGCCTTAGGGTCGGGGGAACGGGCTCTGACTGTTGTTTGTGCTTATGCACCGAATGGCAGTTCGGAGTACCCGGCCTTCTTGGAGTCCTTGGAGGGGGTACTGAAAGGTGCCCCTTCTGGGGATTCCATTGTTCTGCTGGGGGACTTCAATGCTCACGTGGGCAATGACAGTAGGACTGTCAAAAAAAACGCTTACCACCTTTAGGATCATTCAAAGATCCAAACTCATCTTTACCTTTCTAATATCAGATCATTAATCACAAAAGCTCGTTAATCAAGACAGAATCAGTTTATAACTACATAAAGTTGATTATCAAGCTCATACTTCTAATTATGTTTATGCTGGTGCTATACACTGAAGAAATGATCTTCATCTTGCTATTAAACATTTATGAGCTGAGTGCTTGCTGTAGTCAGCAAGGAGAGGAGAGTTAACAGAATGCTGGAATCAGTTGGCAAACTTTTATGACAGTGGAAGGGGAAAGGCCCGTCTTCTACCAGATATAGCTAGAACAGAAGCTTAATTAAATCCAGGTCCATTATGCAAGCTGTGAATATAGGCCTCAGGGGCTGTGACGTGCAGGTTCTCCAGGGCTGGCGGGTGATACTTGCATTGCTGTATGCATTAACCTCAACCAGTGTAGGCTGCAACAATGCTGCAATATGTAATATCAGAGAGAGAAAAAATCAGTACAGCAGGCAGATACTCGCAAAGTACTGAAACCACTCTATATCAGTACAGCGGGCAGACACAGAGTACTGAATCACTCTAAATCATTACAGAGAGTAGACATGCGGAAAACTGAGCATTTTAGCCAGTGCTCCAGTGGGCAAACCACACTCTTTACTTACTTTTGTCCTGGGAAATGTCTTGTATTCTCCGTTAACTCACTCCAGCTGTGTAATTGAAGCAGACAACACCCCTTTTTACCATTAGATTTCATATTTAAACACAATTAAATTTAAATTTAAGAATGACACAATACATGTTCTTTTATTAAGTAAACATTAAGGCATCATTTTTTTTGTTTCATCAATCTGTGACAGTTCATAGTATGCGTTATTTTAAGCAAACGGAGACTACACAAGGACTGCAAGGAGCTGACCACCACCCTGCAAAGTAACCATCTGGAGTCTGTACCATGAAGCTTAGCAGAGAGGGAGGGCGAGAGGAACCGAGAGAAGATGCCTTCACCACTTCTCAAAAACATGGCAGAAATGGTGCGCTGTGCTCCAGGCGTGTCCCCCCCACCTGCTCATTCCTGGTGCCTCACAGCAACTGTGTGCCTGTGGCAACACAAATGCACGCTGACCCCCTCGTGTCCCTTTGAGAACCGACGTGATGTAGATGCTTGTGAAATGAAAAGTGCTCTGGAAATCAAAATTAGTAAACAAGTGTACAAAATTCATGTCCATTTTCTGTCAAGATTAAAAAAAGAAATAAAAACATATGCTGACATTTTTTCCTCTCTATGTTGAATTTTCGGGTACGACGATATGATGCTCTGGGTCTGTAATCTGTTGATATAACATTGCGCATTTTATTTTGAAGCATGTTGATGTTTATTTTTCCTCTTATGAACTGCGTTACTTCTAGCAGATGTGCTACATTAGTATATGATAAGTACATGCTTATACTTATGATATATGTTTGAGCGTGATGGGTAAAAACCTGTGTGGGTGGGAAAAGGCAGATGTGCTCTTTTGCTGTTGGAATGATGCTGGTCATTGTCGTTGTCACTGCCGTCATTGTCACTGTCACTGCTGTTATTGTCTTTCACATACACATTCCTTCTGATGTGCTCTCAGGCAGAGCTGTAGTTCGCATGACTGCAGGTGAGCGAAAGGCAGTGAACCCGTCAAAGGGATGGAACCTCTGTAATGTCAGGGCATCTGAAAGGGAAATTGCCTTTGGTCACCCCCTTAATCCTCACATCAGGTCCCAGTCGCGAGGGATCGCGGTCAGCGCAGTTTCTGCTGACCCTCCGCTGTTTCTGATTACGGCGGAGCTGACGAAGGCCTCCCCTCGCCTGCCCAATCACGCGCACAGCCTACCTAACAGCCGCTGATGATCTGACATGAGCTCCAAACCCGGTCAGCACAAGGCCAGGCACTTCATGTCCATTAGCCTTGCCTAGGTCTGAATCCTCAGCCTACATCCAGGCTTATTTGGAGAGCGGAATGAAATGCACATTCTGAGGAGTTCATGTATGGAGCTGGCTGCTGTCTCTCTGCTTCCTGCTTTCCCTGAACTCTCCAGGGCACCCTGTACTCTTTATGCATTTATAAGTGAGTATGCTCTGCACGAATGAGCTCGGGCTTATCAGAGAGTATATACAGGTTAGGGTTTATCACTGAGTATATCCTGCAATTACAGGAAAGAGATTATCAGCGAGTATATCCTACTTATACAGGTTAGGGATTATCAGAGAGTATATCCTACATATACAGTGTCACGGTGACGCTCCCGGACCCCTCCTTTGGGCGTGTGTTTGCGTTGTCTGCGTCTAGGTTTGACCATGTATGTATTTCCGTGGGAGTGGTGGGATGTGAGTGTGTTCATCGGTCTCACCTGTGGCTTGTCTCGTTTTCACATGGGTTTCGTGTAGTTTGTCTATTTAATGTGCGAATGCGCACTGTCCTGTGCTCGTCTATGTTCTGAGTGTTGTGTCGTCGTGTGTATGCTACCGAAGTAGCCTGTTAAACGTAATAAACGTCTCAAAACTGGACAAGTATCTGCTGCTTTCTGTCCACGAACCTCGCGTTACAGATAGACGAGCCTTGCAACAGAATGCCAGGGTATGTGCGGGACAGAAAGAAGGCCAAGGGAGGGAAGAAGCGCACCCTCTCCCCGGGCCGTCCAGCATTGCTGAGGTCAGGGCTTCTTCCTCTGCACCGAGGACGATGTGGCCACCACAGCGGAGCTGCATGACCATATCGTCTGTGGGATGAGGAGGAGAGAGGGCTGGCAGGGTTTTACCGTGACCTAGCGGACCAGGTGATGCGTGGACAACCCGACCAGTCAGCGGGGGACTCCTCCCCACTGCCTGATGGAGTGTCCCACGACACGTTGAGCCTGATATACGTGGGCGCCTGGACCGTGCGCCATACCCCCCCCGAATATGAATTCGGGGAAGAGGAATCCGATGAGGCCAGCCCCCTTCCGTCGGTGTACTCGGAGGCTACCGAGTACTACGGGGAAGCCAGCCCCCCTCCGTCGGTGTGCTCAGAGGCTACCGAGTGCTACGGAGAAGGCAGCCCCCCTCCATCGGTGTGCTCGGAGGCTACCGAGTGCTACGGGGAAGCCAGCCCCCCTCCGTCGGTGTACTCGGAGACTACCGAGTGCTACGAGGAAGCCAGCCCCCCTCCGTCGGTGTACTCGGAGACTACCGAGTGCTACGAGGAAGCCAGCCCCCCTCCGTCGGTGTACTCGGAGACCACCAAGTGTCACTGAGGGAAAGAGGAAGACGACTCGCTGCCGGTACGCTCGAAGACCACCGAGTACTGCGGGGAGGAATCTAGCCCTTCCCCGTCGGTATGCTCGGAGGAGACCGAGTGCTACGGGGTAGGGGCAAGCCCTTCCCCGTCCGTATGTACGAAGGAGGCCGACGGTTATGGGGAGGAGGAGAGCGACAGCCTGATGCCTTCGGAACATTCCGCTGAGAAACTGGAGGGTCGAGGGTAGCAGCCCTACCGGGCTGAAAGTCGCTACTCCACGCTGTCGGAGGAGCCCATGGAGTGCCCAGTGGAGAGTCCGAGGGATGTCAGCATGAGGAGTTATCACTCCTCAGAAGAGGAGGAGGAGGAGATGGATGTCCGAGAGGGGGGAGCCACGAGCACCTCGACTGCGCCAAACCAAGGGGCGTGTCTCTCGGCAGCTTCGTCCTGGAGGACAAGAGCGTCTTCCAAGCCCAAGAGTGGAAAGGGCCCCCCTGTGACGAAAGAGGGAACTGCGCAAACCCCTAGGAAACCTAGGGGCGGAGCGCAGCCTAGAGATCCCGGTGGGGGAACGAGGGGAAAGCCACCAGGCGCCATATTTGCATCCCCAGGACTGCAGACCCCACCGATCGCGGGGTTCTTGAGACCCATGGTCTCATTCGTGTCTGTGTCTGTGTTTTTGTCTGTCCCCGTGTTTCTCCCCAATCCCTTTTTCTCTCTTGTACCGTTTGTGTTGAATGTTCCTCTGTGTGTTTGTGCAAGTCCCTGTTTTGTCTAACGTGTTTTCCCCTGTCTTCCCAGGGAGGGCGTTCTGAGCGCTGTCGTGGCGGGGCCTGTCCGTAGGTTGGGTCCGGGGTGTTACAGCTGCGCTGAGCAACCCGGGGGCGGTGGTTGCCCTTGGTGGGGGGCTCTGTCACAGTGACGCTCCCGGACCCCTCCCTTTGGGCGTGTGTTTGCGTTGTCTGCGTCTAGGTTTGACCATGTATGTACTTCCGTGGGAGTGGTGGGATGTGAGTGTGTTCATCGGTCTCACCTGTGGCTTGTCTCGTTTTCACATGGGTTTCGTGTAGTTTGTCTATTTAATGTGCAAATACGCACTGTCCTGTGCTCGTCTATGTTCTGAGTGTTGTGTCGTCGTGTGTATGCTACCGAAGTAGCCTGTTAAACGTAATAAACGTCTCAAAACTGGACAAGTATCCGCTGCTTTCTGTCCGCGAACCTCGTGTTACATACAGGTCAGGGTTTATCACTGAGTATATCCTACATATACAGGTTAAGGATTATCAGAGTATATCCTACATATACAGGTTAGGGATGATTAGAAAGTATATCCTGCATATACAGGTTTGGGATTTTCAGAGTGCATTATCGGTGCATACAGGTTAGAGTTTATCAGTAAGTGTATCCTACATATACAGGTTAGGGATTATCAGAGAGTATATCCTACATATACAGGTTAGGGTTTATCATTGAGTATATCCTGCAATAACAGGTAAGGGATTATCAGAGATTATATCCTACATATACAGGTTAGGGATGATTAGAAAGTATATCCTGCATATACAGGTTAGGGATTTTCAGAGAGCATTATCGGTGCATACAGGTTATAGTTTATCATTGAGTATACTCTGCATAACTTATAAGTTAGGGTTTATCAGTGAGCATTCCCTGCGCATACACGTTACGGTTTATCAGTGAGTATACTTTGTGCATATGTGGTAGGGTTTATTAGTTAGTCTACCCTGTGATTACAGGTTAGGGTTCATCATTGAGTATACCTTGTTCATACATATTAGCGATTATCAGAGAGTATACCCTGTGTATTCAGGTTAGGGATTATCAGAGAGTATTCTCAGTGCATACAGGTTAAAGTTTAACGGTGACTGTGCCATGTGCATATGGGTTAGGGTTAACGTTTATGAATGAGTATACCCTGCGCATAAGGGTTTGCATTAGGGTTATGGCAGTGAGTGTATCCTATGCATATGGGATAGGGTTATGGCAGTGAGTGTACCTTGTGCGTATGGGATAGAGTTGGTGTATATCATTGAGGTTTTGTGATATTTGCCTATAGTTCAGCAGGGAAGACCTCATTCTGGGTTAAATATTCAAAACTTTCCATGTAGCGGGACACTGTGCTGTTAACTCTGCTCTATTATGTGTGTCCATGTATTCTACTCAAAGAGCACGTCCTTTGCAATCTTATCCAGATTTTCTTTTTTTTTTTTTGCTTCTTCCTTTCTTCATGCCCAAGGACAAAATCCTTGAGAGGAAAAGGAAAAAGTGTTGAATAATGTGTTCAATTTGCTTAGGGGCTCAATAAGCACAACTCATTAATTAGGGAGGGGATGTATTAGTCATGATTAAGATGGCTTTTGCATATTGATGAACAATGTCCATGCTAATGAGCCCATTTACAGCATCTCTGAGTAGCTTGGGTCGACGGTAGGCAGCAGGGCGAGGAGCTGTGATTTTGCACACACTTATGTGCAACCTCACCTTCATATATTGATGATATCTTCATAACGTTCCTTAGCATTAGAACGACTAAAGTGACATATTTGTTTTGAGGGCGGGATCTCCCCCACAGACAAAGTAAACAGACAAACTATCCCCTCCATAAAATCAAAGAAAGGTCCTGAACAGAAGGAAAGCAAAAACCACATGGTGGGTCACCTGATGTTTGAATACATGAGTACTAAATGTATTTTGGACTAATTTCAGTTATAATTTTTATCTGTTATAAATCAATTTGCTGCCTCATCTATTCGAGCCAGGTCACTTTCTGCAGGGCTCACTTAAGGCCTGATCTAGCTGGTCGAGTCAAAGGGTATAACCTGCCTGGGGCAGGGTGAGCATTTTCCATAGCATTCAGTCTGATTCAGAGTGTCATTGCAGAATTTATGACAGAATTTATATGTGTATATATACAGTATGTGTGTGTGTGTGTGTGTGTATGTGTTTTTCTATATATAGAAACTCTAACACACTCTCTCTTCCAACTACAGAGCATGATGAGTGTGCCAATGGACAGAGCTCATGTGATGAGAACGCCATCTGCACTAACACCATCCGTGGCCACCTGTGCACCTGTAAGCCGGGCTACGTGGGGAACGGCACCATCTGCAGAGGTAAGCTCTCAATCTTTACCCACGTGCCTTTCTTCCTGCCTTGTCTCGTGCCTTCCCACAACACACGCACACATACACACGCACACAGCTGGATCGGAGATGATGAGAATTGATTTTGGTTTGGCTTCTGCCACTTTGCCTTCCTTCCTTGCCTCTGAGCTTCTTGCGCTCTTGGCTGATAGGAGGAGATGACTCGGTTTCACTCTCCTCCGAGAGGCAATCACCTTGCCTGGCAGACGCCATTAGCTACGAGAAAAGCCAGTGTCTGTTCTATTGAGCCCAGTGGGAGAGGCAGATGCTGGTTTGGAAAAGTGCCTCCGTCCAGGGGAGGGTGGTCCCCTTCAGTTATGGTCGCATCTCCAGAGTGAGGGCAGGAAGCCGCGAGAGGCTCATTAAGGAGTCGTTACGAGACACTCAGTCCACTGCATGGAGGTTGTAATGCACTTCACAAATTAGAAGTGTTTAATGTACGGCTTGGCTGAATCAGCAGCTCAGCTTCAGTATGAAGTACAAATGCCCAGTGCATCAACCACGGTCGAATTACACAGCCCAGTGAGTTTGATGGGAATGTTTACTCTAGTGCTAACAGGCCAAGCCTCAGAGAACAATGTCTCTCACGTTTTCATATTTTGTCTTCTCTCTATCTCTCTCTCTCTTCTTTCTGTGCAGGTCTAGTATAAACAGATCAGTCTTCAATTCATTCATTTAGTAGGATGAGGAGGTCTGTGGAATCCATACTATTAATTGATGCTGAATGCATTCTGCCAATCTGTGTGTGTGTGTGTGAGCTCATCTACTGTGCGTGTTTGTATGCTAGCTTGTGTGTGCACTGCGCATCTAGTGTGTGTAAGTACATACATAATTCAGTTGTATATTGAAGTGAGAGTGTAAATGCAACAGTATTGGTGTCTACTGGTTTGTTGGCTTGTCTAGGCTGTTCTGTGCCACAGCCATTCACACTGAATGTAACTGATACACACGTTAGAATGGGTGGCAGGTGAGATCCAGTACCTGCGGGAGATCAATGTAATTTGCAACATGCCTTCCAGACCATGTCTGGAGCTGAACCCGCACGGGGAGCAAAGCACGAATCACAAACGAAGGGCCGAAACTTCACTGACAATGTGGCATCTTTCAAAGATCCCACAGAAATTATACAATAGGAAAACAAAATATCATAAAGGACAAATACAGTGATGAGTTTTCCAAAGTATTGAAACTGCTTCATCCTCTTGCCTATTAGTGTTTTATGATGTTACATCTCAGCTTTTTTCACCACTGTATAATCATGGCTAGTCCTTCCCAATCCACTGTATCTTTACAAAGCAATTTTGCCATTGTACTGAGAGCATACAGGCCTAAAGATGTCAGTCATGTCAGTCAGTAGACTACATACTTGAGCAGTGCCAGGATTGACCAGACATAGATACGAATGTTCTCTGGACTGTAGATATTTTACATTGTCGTTTCCAGTTAAACATCAAGTCAAAACGAAAAGATTAAATATTTATAAGAAGTAACTGATGTGAAGGTGGTGACCTGTGCACAACTGAATGTCAAAAGAAAGCAGAGCAGAAATAAATTATGAATGAATGAATAATGAATTTTTCATTTTGTCACCTGTGCGTAACAAATCTTATTTCTGCTATTACAAACTGTATTAAAACTGTAAATGTAAGATTTAACTTAATATCAAATATTGAAAATGAAATAGCTGTTTAGTGTACTGCAGTGATCTGACTATACTAGCAAAATATATGAAATACTATCCTCCTTTGCTGAGAGTGACTAAATCTTGATTCAGGCATCACTTTCATAAAGAGAGTATATTAATTATGGTACATAAATGTTACCTTACCACACTTGAGCTCCCATGGTATACTATATTGCCAAAAGTATTCGCTCACCTTCCTTGACTCACATATGATCTTAAATGACATTCCATTCCTAATCCATAGGGTTCAGTATGACATTGATCCACCCTTTGCAGCTAGAACAGCTTCAACTCTTCTGGGAAGGCTGTCCAAAAGGTTTCGGAGTGTGTTTATGTAACGCATGGCTCCACCCTCCGCCCCTGTTTCTGTGTCGTCCTTCTTGTCCCGCCCTGTTTTCTGGTTTCCCTGGTTACCCTTCTGTTTGTAACGCCCTGTCTTTATCGTTCTCAGCTGTGTCTCGTTTTCAGTGTGTATTTATAGTCCCTCTGTGTCTCCCGCTTGTTATTGTAAATGTCTAGGTCTTTGTGTCACGTGTGTTATGCCCCGCTCTCGAGTTTGTTCCCTGTTAAGTTCTGTTAGCTCCGGTTCTGTGTCCGTGTATTCCTGGCTTCCTGGTTTGTGTCGCCTTTCTATGTTTCGTTATTCTACTTGGTATTTCAGTTACGCTGTGTTTTCTGTAGTCATGTTCTAATGTTAAGCTACCTGGTCTTCCCTGTGTTGCATATTACTGTTGTGCTGTTTCCCTGATTTCTCATTGTATCGCCCCGTTCGTGTTTTGCCATTCGTTAGTTTATCTAGTCGTCTATTCCGTGTGTTTGTCATGCTTTCTGTATGTTTACTGTCCAGTTAGTTCTGATCCTGTTCACATGTGTCTTGGCTTCTTAGTTCGTGTTAAGTTCCTCGTTCATGGTTCGCCTGTCTGTTAAGTTTGTATTAGTTAATGTTCAGTCGCCTTCATTTATCTCTTTGATGTTGTGTACTTATTCTCGTTACGTTCTTGTGTCTAGGTAATTTAATGATATATGTTTCCTCGTGTTCGTGTAGTCTCCCGTTTTATTTGTATGCAAATAAACATAGAGTTCTCCTGCGATTGCATCCCGTCCCCTCAGTCGAACCCTGACAGAATAACCGGACGCTTACAATGACGCAGCAGGAGAACAAGGCGCTGCTTGGTTTGCCCTCAACCACGGACAGTGTTGAGGTTGGGGAACTGGTGAACGTTTTCTCGCCTTTTGTCGAAAAGGACGTGACAGGTAACCCCAAGGGGCTACTGTCCCTCACACGTTGCCCGGATGGATATGAGGGAGTGGGTTGCACAGCGGACGGGTTCGCGCTACAGTGCAGAACCTACTTTCGTTTTTTGACCGTCCCAACACCCCCGACCCAGCACTGGTTTTATTCATGAGGACCCTGCTTTCTGGTAAAGCGCTGGAATAGGCCGACATGGTCCTGAACAACAGGACAGAGATAGCCTGGACTGTGGACGGCTTTCTCCATTTGATGCGGACCAGATTAGCAGGTGTTAAGACAAGTGACACGCCAAGGAATTTTTTTGGGGGGGGGGGGTGGACGCTGCAGCACAGCAAGCGGCCAAGGAGCCTGCAGGTCCGCGTCCTACAGCCACTGTGGAGCCTGCAGGTTCGCGTCCTACAGCCGCTGCGGAGCCTGCTGACCTGCGACCTACAGCCGTGGCGGAGTCTACAGACCCGAGACCTGCAGACGCTGCGGAACCTGCAGACCCGCAGCCTGCAAGCGCACCGGAGGCCCAGGAGTAGCCTGTAAGCGCACCGGACGCCCAGGAGTGGCCTGTAAGCGCACCAGAGGCCCAGCAGGGGCCTGCTAGCTCACCGGGGGCCCAGGAGGGGCCTGACATTCCTGTTTCCGCGACCCGGAAGGGGTCGTCTTCAGTTCCTGTTCCCGCGACCCGGAGGGGGTCGTCTGCAGTTCCTGTTCCCGTGACCCAGAAGGGGTCATCTTCAGTTCCTGTTCCCGCGACCCGGAAGGGGTCGTCTTCACTTCCTGTTCCCGCGACCCGGAAGGGGTCGTCGTCTGCAGTTCCTGTTCCCGCGACCCGGAGGGGGTTGTCGTCTGACGTTCCTGTGCCCATGACCCGGAAGGGGTCACCTGACGTTCCTGTTCCCGCGACCCGGAGGGGGTCGTTGCCACCTTTATCGCCTGTTCCTGCGACCCTGAGGGGGTCTTCTACGTCTCCTGCGAGCCCAAAGGGGTCTTCTACATCACCTGTGACCCCGAGGGAGTCGCCGTTGTCTCCCTTTCTCGCTGCCTGTCGGCAGACTTTTCCAGTCCCCGCGGACACTGCACTGCCCGCCTGTGGGCCTGGACTTGGACATTTACGTATTGCAAGAACTGGCTATTCAGGTTTTGTGCCCAGGTTACCTTTTGTCCCCTGCTCCATCCCTGGTTTTTTGTTGGTCCCTGTTCCAGTCATTGTCTCTGTATGTGTCTGCATACCCGTCCGTGTGTCTGTGTCTGGTGGTGTGCTTTCTGTCCCAGTCTGTGTGTCAGTCCCCCAAGTCATCTTCCACTTTGTCTCGGTACATATTTCCACCATCCATCACATACTCACCTCTACTGCATCCTCACTCTCTAGCCCTGCTCCTGTACCTGGTACCAGTCCTGTCCCGTCTAGTCCTGTTCCCAGCCATCAGTTGTTCCCCAGTACTGTTCCCATACCCCCTGTATCTCTCCTTTCTGCTGAGCCCATGGCCTCACGTCCTGTCCTTCCTTCCCTGCCTTTTTGTCCCGCTGCCCCTGGATTTTCTCCCAGTCCTGTTTTTCGCCTTCGTTTATCTCTTTGATGTCATGTACTTATTCTCCTTACGTTCTTGTGTATCGATAATTTAATGATATATGTTTCCTCGTGTTTGTGTAGTCTCCCGTTTTGTTTGTATGCAAATAAACATCGCGTTCTGCTGCAATTGCGTCCCACCCCCTCAGTCGAACCCTGACAGTTTATGGGGATTTTTGACCATTCTTCCAGAAGCGAATTTGTGAGGTCACATACTGATGTTGGACGAGAAGGCCTGGCTCTCAGTCTCCGCTCTAATTCATCCCAAAGGTGTTCTATTGGGTTGAGGTCAGGACTCTGTGCAGGCCAGTCAAGTTTATCCACACCAGACCAGAATTGGTGTTGCAATTTACTAATATACTCCATAAATGTCTTTATGGACCTTGCTTTGTGCACTGGTGCACAGTCATGTTGGAAGAGGAAGGGGCCAGCTCCAAACTGTTCCCACAAAGGTGGGAGCATGGAATTGTCCAAAATGTCTCAGCACAGTGTTAGCACAGAGTTAGCACAGAGCACTTAGCACAGAGTTCCTTTCACTGGAACTAAGGGGCCAAGCCCAGCTCCTGAAAAACAACTCCACACCATAATCCCCCCTCCACAAAACTTTACACTTGGCACAATGTAGTCAGACAAGTACCGTTCTCAGACTCATCCATCAGATTGCCAGATGGAGAAGCGCTCTAGAGTCCAGTGGCAGCATGCTTTACACCACTGCATCATTGCACTTGGTGATGTATGGCTTGGATGCAGCTGCTCGACCATTGAAACCCATTCCATAAAGCTCTCTGCACACTGCTAATCTGAAAGCTACATGACGTTTGGATGTCTGTAGTGATTGACTCTGCAGAAAGTTGCCGATCTCTTCGCACTATGCACTTCAGCATCCGCTAACCCCGCTCCATCAGTTTACGTGGCCTACCACTTCGTGGCTGAGTTGCTCATTTCCAAACACTCCCAAACACTTCCATTTTCTTATAATACAGCTGATAGTTGACTGTGGAACAGTTAGGAGCGAGAAAATTTCATGAGTGGATGTGTTGCACAGGATTTCATGACTGGATGTGTTGTACAGGTGGCATCCTATCACAATTCCACACTGGAATTCACTGAGCTCCTAAGAGCGACCCATTCTTTCACAAATGTTTATAAAAACAGTCTGCTTGCCTAGGTGCTTAATGCTTAATGTACACCTGTGGCCATGGAAGTGATTGGAACACCTGATTCCGATGGGTGGGTGAGCGAATACTTTTGGCAATATAGTGTGTGTTCAGGGCGTCATGCTCTCATGGACTATGCAGACAAGCCTCCAGAAAGCTGTTTGTCAAACCATATCTTCTTGTTTTATATTTAATAAATCAATTATATTTCTGGTTCTTATCATTTTTACTTTTGCTCATTAAAAGTCGAAACAACGGTGAACGTGCTGCTTTCAATGCGTGTACCACTGTGCTCAGGCTAAAAATGTCCATGTTGCAGTGCAGTTCCAGCTGTCAGTCAGAAAACGACTGTTAGCCTAAATTAAGCTTGTTCAACTGCTGCTTATCACATTAAACACATTTTTGTTTGAACATGAAAAAGAAATACACATATTAACATTCACATACTCATTGTTGCTACAAAAGTAGCCACAATTGTTGCTGTGTGATTGCTCAGAAATGAACTTTTTTTTTTTTTTTTTGCTGTTTACAGATATTACATTTACAGTTTTGCGTGGTTGGTTTGGTAGGCTTTGCCTTTACCTAGGCTTCCTCACTTGTACCCTGAATATACCAAAACTTCAAGCTCCGCCCCTGGTCCTTGGTCAAATGACAGTTAATGCTTCACTAAGAAACCCAACTGGCAGGGTTGTTTATCATCCTATCATCCCCTATTAACCCTCAAAGGTATTTATTATTATTATTATTAGTAGTAGTAGTAGTAGTAGTATTAAGAAGTCAGATTAATTTAAAGTTGTTTTGTTTGTTTTGTCAAATGCTTAGTTTTAGAGATTCACACAAAAATTACTATCTGGGATTAGGCCCTGTGAAGTCTATGAGTGACTCATTTTGGACACACAAAAAATCTTTTTTTAGGTGTAGCACTGCAGCATTGTGGAGTGTCCTGTAGCTGATTGTCCTGAATTATCAGGGAGGAAGCACATGCAAACCTCTGCATTACGGCAATGAACACGGAGCAGCTCTATTGTCTTTTAATTCGTTGCTAATTGGTAGCATGCAATATAAGGCTTCACCCATCATCTTCCTTTAAGATGAAAAATGCACAGTACCCTGTAGTTTGTTAGAGGAAAGCTGAGATTTGTTACATTCAGCAGTAGTATATTGATTCTCATGAATCTTTGTCTGTAATTATGTGGTGGCCCCCTCCTTATGTGTTGACCATGTGTGCAGGCATGAGGCGTCCTTTGAATAGGACGTGGTGGTGGGTTAAGGGAGAAACAATGCATTTACGCAGTGAGCTGCTGTCTCATGCTGGGGAATGAGGAGCCAGAGTGTAATTACCCCCCCCCCCCTCTATCATACACACATACACACACTTTCTCTACCTGCCTCTTTTGCACCTCTTCTCTATCTCATGAGATAAGTAGAATGAAGCAGTTCAGATATCCCTTATGGATCTGAGAGGTGATTAAGAGATACAAGATAATGATCATGAAGCCCACCTATATGTGAGTAAGACTAGTAGTCATAATGTGAGTAAGACTAGTAGTCATAATGTGAGTAAGACTAGTAGTCTGTAAGTGAGTAAGACTAGTAGTCTATATGTGAGTAAGACTAGTAGTCTGTAAGTGAGTAAGATTAGTAGTCTATAAGTAAGACTAGTAGTCTATATTTGAGTAAGACTAGTGGTCTATAAGTAAGACTAGTAGTCTATAAGTAAAACAAGTAGTCTATATGTGAGTAAGACTAGTAGGGTATAAGTGAGTAAGACTAGTAGTATATATGTGAGGAAGACTAGTAGTCTATAAGTAAGACTACTAGTCTATACATGAGGAAGACTAGTAGTCTATCAGTAAGACTAGTATTCTGTGAGTAAGACTAGTAGTCTATATGTGAGGAAGACTAGTAGTCTATATGTGAGTAAGGCTTGCAAAATAGAAGTCTCTATTTGACTGAGGCAAGCATCTCTAAGAGTGAACTGTGAATTACTGCAGGGATCTGGACCCATACGATTGTAAAGCTGCTTTGTGACAACATATGTTGTAAAAAGCGCTATATAAATAAATTTGACTCTGACTTCAGTTGTTTATGCAGTTCCTTATAGTAATCACTCTTGGTCATGAAAATAGAAATGCGTATTTTCGTTCCTGAAAATATTACATTAATATCTGTCAGGTGAGTAGTTCATCCGGACTGATATAATGCTGAACAGAATAAGTGCTATTCTAAAGGGAGCTCTGTGTCTCCTGTGTGCCAAGATGAACCAGTTATAACCCAGCCAAAGATTATGGAAGCTTCTGTTAAATCATGAAACACACAGTGAGCCAAACCCAACTGCAAATCATTTGTCAGGTGTAGAGTATGACTGCTTAACCTTATTAAAAATCTTTCGTTGAACTTGGTTTGCATAACAAGGCCAATTTAACGAGATAGAGGTTTAGCAAGTCTAGAAATGGAGCTTGAAAAACAGAACTACTCTGTATCATTAGCCTATGAGCAGCAATATGGAGCCTCTCTGTAAATGGACGGCAGCATTCAGCACCGGGGTGTTAGAACATTAGAAGATCAGTAATGTTCATTTGTGCTTAAGATTGGCGGGATGAAGGTGCCTTAGGGGGGATTAGGGGATTGTGCTTTTTTCATGTTTTTCACAGAGAAATGGCAGCTTTTGTTTTCTCTGGACAAATGGTTTATGTAACAGCTTGCATCTCATAAGAGCCCCATAATAGATGAAGTGAGAAGTGAGATATGTCTGAATATTTGAAAGATTTTGAGATTTAATTAAAGAAGCCTCATGGAAGATTATTAAATGGTTAAGAAAAAGCTTTTTTTTCTTCAATTTGCTTATTTATTTTTGTGATAAGGGCAGTGATTCCAGTGAAGACCAGTGTGTCAGGTCTGATGGTTGTTGGGTCCTGGATAGAGGGAAGAATATGGACATTCTTGTCACGATCTGCCCCGCCTCCCTCCTGTCATTCTCGTGTCTGTGTTGTTTTTGTAGCCATGTGTGTCTTAGCCCCGCCTCGTATTTTGTATTCACTGCCCCTCGTTAATTAGTTCAGGTGTCTTGTGTTTTTTCGGTTCTATTTATATCCCCTGTCTGGTTTGTTACGTTGCTGGTTATTTTGTCTTCAGCCCTGTTCGTGTGCATTCTGTCTACAGCCCTTGTCGTCACTATCGTAGTCCATGTATTAGAAGCTCCGTCTTGTTTTTGTGCTTCCTCGTTTAATCTTTGTCTGGATCGTGTTTCAGCTTTGTGTTAGTTAAAGTTCTCCATTCTTGTTCAGTGTTAGTTAGCTAGGATATTCTCTGTTTGCTTTATGTCTTTACGTTTAGGTTTCGTCTCGTTATCTGGTATGTCTCATAATAAATCTCGCTCATCTCAGCGCTTGTGTCCGACTCGCGAATCTACGCGCCGTTCGGCGTTACAATTCTAGCCTGTTCTTTTGTTCATTTTATGTTCAGGTCATGCACAGCTTGTGTCTGAGACGGGTGAGTGTGTAGGGGAAAACAAGGCTGCTTTTGCTCAAGCATCCTTCATTCATTCTAACCAAATTCTCATCAGTAGCTATAGGCACAGTAGAAGTCTAAACATATTTGGTTCTTTTATGCAAATAGTTCTCTAATCCAGTTCTATAGTTCCTTTTTTGAAAAATACAAATTACAGTTGATTTTAAGTCAAAAGTAAATTTTAAATACATTGATATCAACAAGGAGCATGAAACTACACAATAGCTTATTGACCATTCATTCTAATAAATACTGAAACTTGCCAGCACATAGAGGAAGCACACAGCTGACACCAGACTCTTACTATTTACGAGAAACTCAGCCTTGCATACAACTCCGTAACAGCAGGGTATCAACACTTTCTGAGTGGAGTGTGCCAAAACAAAGTAGTTTTTAGTCATCAGATAATATTGAAGCACCATGAGAAGTTTTGAGTGTTTGAGAGCCGTGCAGTTGTGGATTTGTGACTGGCCAAAGGCTGTCTGTGCGATGAAAGATTAATCGTACTGAGTCAGAGATATATGCCCTTTACAGGGCAAAGCTAGGCACACAGCTGTCTCCACTTCTACTGCACCGATGGGTTTTTTGGGCTGTGATGTGCAGCACACCATGGGAGCCATGGAGAATCAGGTAACAATAGGCCACCAGAGGGGACTGCTGGAAATAGCATAAGAATAATACTGTTTAAAAAAAGCCTGTTTTCTGCCCATTTTTCATGTTTTCTGCCTGTTTTATATGGTCCAGATTTTGTTCACATAACAACAGGTTTGTTTGTAATTCAGTGAACTAAAGATTTTACACAGTTCATTATGTTCAAACTTACAGTATCAAATGCATTTTAATTAGTCTCCCACTTGGCAATTTTCTATGTTCTATTATATATAGTAAACAATAAACCGGTAAACATGCCATAGCATTTTCATTAGCATCCATAGCAACCATAATAGTGCTTATTGTATTTGCATCAGCATCCATAGCAACCACAGTAGCATTGGTGCACATCCAGTACTGTCACAGCTATGCAGACAGGAAACCAGATGTAATGACAGAAATCTGCACTATTCCATCTATCTCTAATGTAGAACTTTGCCTTGGAAAAAAGGTCAGTGGAAATGCTGTACTATGAAAGCCATTTTTCCACTAAGTATTGTGGATATTTTATCCTAGTCATTAAAGTAAATATTACCAGCTGTGTAATGGAAATATACTGTAAATGGATAGGGAACAGTTGATCATTACTATATTAACGTACAAATGTGTGAGGGTCTTATCATAACGAGATACACTTTACCAGTGACCTTATTAAAGACGTGTTTTGTCCTTATGCAGATATGTAGTCATCATCATTATCATCATCCCCTTCTTCCTTCTCATCATCATTATCATGAACTTTAGTTAAACCACTTTTTATTTCGAGTAGAAAGTGCTGTACATAGAATGGATTAAAAGGTTTAGTTGATATGGTACAACAATGAGATACCATTGCTACAAATCATGAAAAAAAAATACAATTTAAAACAAACTGACCCAGTGAGTATGTGTGAACTAGGTTATAAACATAAATCTTTAATCTCTAATTTAAAACACAAGAATATGCATACCTAATATTCTGTGGAACACTATTTTATAATTTAATCCTGCTACTGCACACATGTTGGTGATACATGATAAAAAATATTCGACATCATTTTTTAGTTCATTTTGACACATTTTATTGAGAAAGTTTTTTTTTCATAACCCCCCCACTTCACGGTGAGGGAGGCATAACCCCCGGCAGTTGTCTTGTTGTTGTTGCGTTGTGTGCGTCCCTCAGGTGGGTGGGGCTTATTAGCTCCCTCACCTGATGGTCGTTTGTCTGTCTATAAATGCCTTGTCTATGTACCAGTTGACTGCTGGTTATTGTATCCTTAATTTGGATCAGTGCACGGGATTTTGGTTAGCGCACTTTATTTATTAAACCCCTCTTTTTCTCTGAGACTTGGCGTGATCGCTTCCTTTTAGTTCGCAGACCCTGTCCGTCACAGAATAACCAGCCACCTTTCGGAAGCCGCCAGTCTCCTTTACTTTTTCCTTCGTTTGTGGTCATGTCTCGTGGTAAGTGTTTGTCCGTGTGAAATTTTGTTGTTTGAATGTGTGTGGAGGAGAGCTAGGTTATAAATCGCTTGTCCCGTCGTGCCTACGTGCTTGTTTGTGTGTTTGTGTAGCACGTTGTGTGGCAAGACGGTGACAGTAGCGAAAGACCTGGTAGCTCTCCTCCAAGGGGGCGGCGCCTTCTCGCTAAAAGTGCTCGCCCGCAGTCTGTGTTTGTGCATGTGTGAGATGTTTGTGATGCGTGTATGAGACTGCGGGCTGGAGCTAGCGAGTGGAAGGTGTGTCTGCCGTTTGTCTTGCGTGTTTGTGTTTGTCTTTCGTGTTTTTATGTAATTCCCCTAAGGGCTCCCAAAATATGTTTTGGGGGGAGCTATATGGGGTCCTGTGCCACTGTTTGTGGCACAGAGGGCGTAGCTCCATTAGGAGGCCCTGACCCACGGGGAGGAGTCTCCTGAGCAGGTAGGGTGTCCTCATGCTGAGACGGAGCTCCCTCCTCCCATGTAAAAGGGTGTAAGTGGGTCAGGGTAAGTGCGCGTGTATGTGTGTTTGTGTCGCCCACTTCGTGTTTGTGTTTGTCCTAGCGTGTTTGTGGATTGTTTTATGTAATTCCCCGTACGCTCCTCCTCCAAAGGGCGTTTGGGGGAGGGGCTATGGAGGGTCCCGTGCCACAGTCTGTGGCACGGAAGGCGCAGCTCCTACGGGAGGCCCTGACCAGGGATTCGAGTGTTCTCCGGAGACGGTAGGGGCCCCCTTCCTCCAGTGAGGGGCGTAGCAAAGGGGTGTCCCCTCCTTCCGAGAAGGAGACCTCTCCCCCCCTGTGTCAGGGGTGCCAGAAGGTCAGGTAAGTCTTGGCGTTTGTGTTGTGTCTGTGTGTGTGTTTGTGCGTATGTATTGTGTGCAGGTTCCTCCCGCGGTTGACTGTGGAGTCCCTGGACCTTGTGGGACCTCCAAAGTAGGCAGGAGCCCCCCCCTTATTGATGGGGGTGACCGGGCCCTGGTCGTAAGTAGCCTCCCTGGAGGGAAGGGCTCCCCGTGTGTGTGGGTGACCAGAGGGCTCCGGCCTGAAGAGCTCCTGCTGAAGACAGAGGTCCCCCCCTCGTGCTCGGGATGACGAGAAGGTTCGCCCTGGGGAGTAGTCGGCCCCTCGTTGGGGATAGGAGTACGTCTCCCCTGGAACCTCCGGCAGGGTGGAGGAGTCCACGCTGCTTTGAACTGCCTCTAGGTAGGGGCGGTCTCCCCGGCCGTTCTAGGGATGCCCAGGGGAACTCTCGGCCCCATATAGGGGTTTTCCCCGAGCCGAGAGGTTGGTCCAGGAGACGATCAACTGTGCAGTAGGGAGGTAACCTGCACACACGCACACTTTGTGGGGCCTTTGGGGCGCGAGGGCTCTGTGACCGACTGGGGCGTGGTTTGTCTACTGTTGACGGCCCAGCCGGTCCAGGGTCCCGCCCAGGAAGCAGGAGCTAATGTCTGTTATATGTTTTTGTGTTTCAGCTCCGGGACCGCAGGAGGTATTACCCTGCTTTGTCCCCGCCTTCCTGCCCCTTCGTCTGGCGTCTTGTGTTCTGCCGCTGTGAACCGCACGTCGGGTCGTAGTGCGGCTTGGTGGGGGGGGGGGTCTGTGACGGTGAGGGAGGCTCCCCCCACCGGTCGCCTCGGCACAGCTGCAGTTGTCTTGTTGTTGTTGCGTTGTGTGCGTCCCTCAGGTGGGTGGGGCTTATTAGCTCCCTCACCTTGTCTTGTCTGTCTATAAATGCCTTGTCTATGTACCAGTTGACTGCTGGTTATTGTATCCTTAATTTGGATCAGTGCACGGGATTTTGGTTAGCGCACTTTATTTATTAAACCCCTCTTTTTCTCTGAGACTTGGCGTGATCGCTTCCTTTTCGTTCGCACCTCCTGCCCGTCACACCCACTCAATCTTTATTTATTTTTTTTGCCTAAGGGCAACGTTGTGCAACAATGGTACAAAATTGAAGAGATTTTTTTTTATTCACATATCATAGAAAAGTGCTCAGAGAGCAGTATAAAACCATAAAAGCTTTTAACAAAGAATAACAATTCATTAAGTAAACAGCCATATAACATACAGCCATATGTTTGTATTACATATTGTGTCATGTCATATAAGGGCAACGTTGTGCAAAAACTGCCATATCATTTCTTGCCATATCAAGTACTTTGTGTAATGAGACTTCACTCCATGTGAAACTTCAGGAAGCAGTTCTTCTCTGCTGTGAAACAGAGATGTACATTACACTTTTTGCACATCACTTTGGGTGTTCCTGTGCACCCAGGAACCCTGCACCTTCCCTTCTTTCCACACATTATTTGCCAGTGTGAGGTATTTTTCAAGCGGACATCTTGGTTAGGGATGGGAGCTGTGGGTCCCTGCCTTCTCCTCTTCTCCTCATACTGTTGGGAAATCCCACCACTGGTTCGCCCTCTCTTCCTGGTAACTTTTTTAAACGGACATTTAAAGAGTCCCACGTGGTCGACGTGTTTTCAACAACAACTTCAAAGCCGGATTTCTCGCGATCGGCTGCATGTAGATGGCTGAAATTTAGTACACATGTAGATGGGATAGGAGATTTTTTATTTATCTTGTTTTGAATTCCGTCAATGTTTAATACGTGATTTGTCGTCGCATACCTGCTGGGCCCAGCAGGGGGCGCTTCAGCGTTATTAGGTTACATTTGTACAGACTGTATGCAGTTTTGGACTTGAAGGCATACAGACACATGTGTTCACTTCTCACCATTCCGTTGTCAGCACAATCCCGTCTGTAGATGAGCCAACATGTGACCACTATGAGATCTATCAAATGGAAGACAAGGCGGTGGTACCATTTCTTTGACCAGATGTTGGTGCGATATAAAGCAATCAATGAATCCAACAAGTCAACACCTCCCATGTGTTGATTATGTGGATACTGCTGCAGGGCATGAGACCTTCATAGTTTGTGTTTGGCCTCTATCCCATCTGTCCACACTGGATACAGGGTGAGCACCTACATAGGTACTGAGGATGGTGACAGACCTGTTGTCATACCATTTGACTGCATGCAGCTGGGTATCTCCAACACAGGCTGTTTTTCCTGGAAGGACCCATGACCAGATCTTTTCAGATCAGCATTTGACTTCATGGAACTGCTTGGTAAGCGATTAGAGCGCACCGTACCCACACAGTGGATACCTTGCTGGGATAACACTATCATCAGTGGGACTGAGCTAAACCAGTTGTCAAAGATCAGCTTAAAATTTCTGTTCTTAGGTACTATTTCTGCCAGACGCAGAACTACATTCCCACTTGACTCTACATCTGGTAGCTCAGTTGGATGGACAGCTTTCCCTGTGTAAATTTCAAAATTGTGTGGAACGCCATCTGATCCAGCTAGGACCAGTATTTTGTAACCCCATTTTCTTGGTTTACTGGGTAGGTACTGCTTGATTCTGCTCTTGGCCTTAAATGGCACCATTTTTTCATCTACGCTCAAATTCTCATGCATAGGAAGTTGTTTGAGCTTGGCAAGAATGTGATCTAGGAGAGGCCGCATCTTGTACAGCTCATTGTAGTTAGCCATATCTTTTGTGGGCTGAACACTGTTGTCGCTGAAATGAAGACATTTTTTGATGGCCTCCCACGGTGCAAGTGGCATCACATCAGCAACATGTGAAATGCGGCTACTTTGGCTCCAATACATGCGGTTGGCTGGGAGGCCGAATAACGACATGTGGAGCACAGTGCCAAAAAACTGTTTGAGTTCTTCGACAGTAAGGTTAAGTGGCTTGGTAGGATTGCACTGGATGCTATAAACGTTGGACTCTTTAACAATAAGCTCAACAAGGTCGTCAGAAAGAAGATTTTTGAAGTAATGATATGGATTCAGAATTTCATCAGCTGATGGAGGGATGTGTAACCAGTCAGGGTGTACTGGAGAGGCAGTGGTGTGACACGTTTTCCATCGAGGGGTCTGGGAAGACCTACTATCTTCCTCAAACAGACTCATCTACATCTTTGTCTTCATCTTCATCCCCACTTGTATCTTGAGTGTCTGTAAAATGTATAAAAAGTATGTTTCCAGTTCCAACAAAAACACAACAGAGATATCTGACCCATGTTTTACAGTTAAAACCCTATTGTTTCACTTCTGCTCAAACCTTGTTCTCCATTCCACTCCTCCTCACTGTCACTGCTGTCTGTCTCACTGTCCTCAATGTCAGATGGGATTTGCCTAACATTCTGACCCTGCTTCATATAACCTGACAAAATGCTTATTTATACCTTCATACACATGCACAGATTTTGTATTTATAGTTCATTTAATTTTAAATATGATTACTAAAACAAATAATCTTACCTTCTTTTCACACCATGTGCTCCTGTGACCATGTGTCAGAAAAGGAAGTCCCTCCTTCAAATGATGCTTCATAGTGACTCCCACACCTTATTGGTCTGATCTTTTATATTATTTTGACCATTCTTACTGGTCGCAAACATTTAAAAAAACATGTACTAGGAAATGGGCTTAAGAAAACTTTCTGTTGCCTGAGGGCAACGCTGTGCTGTAGAGGGTTAAGATTTAAGTAACAAAAGACTTTATAACAGCTAACCTGCCCTGATCGAGAGTATGAGTCTATGGACCTGTACGCGCTCTCGTTGCCGTTCGATCTGCGGAGTGTGGAGCAGTTTCACACCCCGTCTACACCAAACTTCAAAAGATCAGCCTCAAATAGCTCCTTGACTTTATAATTTTAATAATCGAAATGTAGACTAGGAATGTTCCTCAGAAAGAGCTGTAATGTTTTCATACCGTTACTGCACTAGCTAGGGCAGAGTGAGAGACTAGGGGCTTGAGAATGCCTTACCCATTTACAGTCACTCATTTTGGCCCACAACTCAAAGTCTTGCTATTAAATGAAGTCCAAATTATATTACATAATTGGCCCAAAGTGAGCGGGCTAACAATCTAGGCTAACTGATATGCAGTCTCTCCTTACTATGTCTCATTGCTTTAAATGATTCTTTATTACACTTTTTGTTTGGCTTATGTCCTTGAGTCTTCATAGCCTAAAAGAGGTGATACTCTGACTGGCTTCAAGTCTTTTAGATATATTTTTGCACCTCTGAAAGTTCTGGCATGGACATGGGACAGTTCCATTTAAGTGCAGAAGACATGCCTCATGGCGGTGGTGCTGTGTGTGTGAATGACAGCCACTGGAGTGTGAGGCAGTGGAGCCGTTTGTGCCCATCCTGGGTCTGTCCACAAAAGCGTCAACCAGAACGGCTCATCTCATGCCACATTGATCTCCCTCACCCCCCCCCCTCCTCCCACAAACACTGCCAGTTCCTTCTTGCAGACACACACGAGCACACACACCACAGAGGATACAGGGAGAGGGGGGAGAGAGGGAATGTGCATTAGTGCCTGTGTCTGAGGGAAATGTGTGCTGTGTGTATGATTGGGACAATGAGATTTGGTGTGAAAGCTCACGTGACAGGCTTTCCTATCTCTGTTCTTGAGGGATTGGAGGGAGAGTACATGAGAATTGCACAAATTGTCATGCTCAAGTTCAATTCTTAGATAAATGGGCAATTTTTCCTTCTTGGGCTGTCATATTTGTGTGATAATGACATCATGTCATTCTTTTGTCCACATACTACAGTATAATTTCCCAGAGGGAAATTGTACATTGCCAGCACAGTGTAGCTAGACTGTCCTAGAGAAAGTTTTACCACACAAATCTCGGCTAAAATGAGCGTGACACACTGTTTAGCTTGGTGTACTTCACAGACAGGAGTATATGTGACTGACATTTGCTTTTATGTCATATAGAAAGCTGGAGTTGTAAAGTAACCATTGAAGTTTCAGAAACCCGAGGACATGCTATTATGGCCACTTGGTTCTCAGCAGACTGTAAATGGCCCCATGTGGATGTATTGTATGGGCAAATGGCTCCTTTCTGAGGGAACTAATATTCGCTCTGACGTGGTCATTGAGTTGAAATGCTGATGAACTCCTGCTGTTGCTCGATGAGCTGCCAGGTGTAGTCTATCTGTCACTTCACTGCACTTACAAAGGTCAATGAGTGTGTGTTTGTGTCTGTGTGTGTATGTGTGTGAGTGTGTGTGAGTGTGTATATTTGTGTGTTTGTGTGTGTGAGAGTGCATGTCTGTGTGTCTGTCCCACCTCAAGTGCACTTTTAAATGGAGATCCAGCCAAAATTATTGTTGTAACTAAAATATATAGATGTTTTGTAGTAAATGTCTTTAATTTTGAAACAAAGAAAAACATGTGCACTAACAGGTTCTTGCCTCTCTAGCCAGCACTGTGTATATTAGAAAAATTGTGTTTGCGTGTATGTGTGTGTGTGTGTCATACAGTGTTTCAGGTCAGAATCTCTTTTCATGATGTGCTTTGCTGAACTTAACAAATATTTGATTACACATATACATTAGATATACAAAAACGCTGTTGTATTTCTTTTCTATTTATATTGTATTGGATTAAGACAGACTGCAAAGGGAGTTTTGGAATCGTTTTCCTCCTGCCCTCATTTTAATGGCTGCATCAAGAAACCCACAACCCACTTCGACCTCTTGTATAAAATGGAGCCTGTGTTTCATTCCAGATTTTACTCGTGTGCTCTCATGTAATCTAAAGAACACAGACATAAAGCTCTAAGGTCATTTTAGATTTATACGCAGGACACTTCATGGACAGCAGAGCTGGCTGAACCTTCATGGTGCATTTTCTTAAACCTCCTAGAAACATACATGAACTCAAGGGAGTTCAGTAGCTTACAGCCCCGAGTAGAAGTAAAAAACTGCAGCAAAGCTTCCCTCTGCCTGAGCAGCCTCTCCCTCCTACAGTGGGTCTGCTCAAACCAAAATATTCTCACAGAAATGAGAAGATGTTTTGGGATTCCTTGAAAATGTTTCTTTTGTTTTGGCCAAAAAAGCAGGACACCAATTTTTGCAAACATAAATTAAACACTTCATGTACCATTTATATTTACCTTTACATTTACATTTACGTCATTACGGTACCACACATTAACATTACACAAACAAACTTTCTCACACGTGTGTGGATTATTTACTTGCGATGCCTAAAAAGGAGGAGTGGAGGGAGAATAATAAATAACATAAGTTATTGCAAGTGTTTTAAGTGAGTATTAAATATAGTTTGTACAGTATCTAATGAATGTATTGTAAGAAGGGTTATTACATGTTTATCAAAACACATTTTACATGTTGCCTGTAATGCTATGTTTTCTTCACCAAATATGGTCTTTTTTAAACTCTGTACAAATCCCTGCAGTTATTATTTCACAGTGCATTCCTAGCAGTGAAACATTTGGAGGGATGGATGAAAAAGCTTGCTAGCCATTTTTTAAAAGACCCTTTGATGTGTGGCCATTACAACCAATGAGTGCATTTATGTAATCCCTTCATTACCCTGCATAGTCTTGTTTTCATGGATTTATTGTTGTTTATATATTTTTCTTATTTTCTCATCCTGTCTCCTGTCTGATTCCTTTTGTCTACCCAAGTTCTCAATTGTTTTGCCATAGTGAGATGCATCACATTATGAGATTGTATCATTGTAACATTACTAATCAGAGGTGTAGCACCACATTCTATTACTGTGTCTTATCTTACTGTACATCTCAGAGGCACAGTAGTTTGAAGATAGAGTAGAAGTAGAAGATAAAGTAGAAGATAGAAGATAAAGAAAACAAAAAAAAACACATTTCTTTGATGTTGTTTGGTATAAAGGGTTAAAGATTCTTTTTGTAAATGGCCGCAGATTTAGCTAATCATTGGTTATCTTTCGTTACCACAGCATATTTCCTGTTTAGCGCAGTCATGCATAGCAACACTTTTCAAAATTTTAAACCCTTTCTTCCACTGTGTTTAGTTGATAATTTCTTCCATTAATCCCATTAATCATACTGTTGCAGATCAAATGAGTGCTCGGTTTCTGTGTGTACTGCACCATACTACAGAGATAAAAATATAAAGAATTAGAATTTTTCAAGGATTCAATAGCAGAGCACCTGGTGCAGATTACAAATCCAAAATCATCAGCAAGTTGGTCTAAAAACAGTATACATACCAGAGCATATACCATAATTGATCCCGGGTGACTATGTTGGATTTCATCTGACCTCACATGCACACACATACGCACAATATATTACACACTTTTATTTTCCGACAGAACAGCCAGACTGACCATTGTATCAGTTTATTACATTTATACTTTTATTACATATATATATATATATATATATATATATATATATATATATATATATATATATATATATATATATATATATATATATATATGTGTGTAACTCTTTGCTTAACCATTTTATTATTTTAAAGTGTAATTTTAATTCATTTTCAGTATCACTGAAGTATTTCATTCGTTTTGTTATGCTACATCAAGCCTTGCATAAATTCATTTTGTAACTATATAAATGTTTAACTGACAAGGCCTGACCTGCATACATTTTACAGTGTGCGGTCCCACTTCTGTTTGTGCATTCGGCACAACAGCCCTGGCCTTCAGAGTTGGTCCACTCACCAGCATGTCACCCCCACAGCTGTAGGTGTGTGTGGGGCAAGAGCCTATTTTACATGTTACTTATGCTTTTTCAGTGCGGGTCAAATGCAGGTCAATCACGTACTGTTGCAATGTTTAAAGAAAGTTAAAGGAAAACACTCATGATATCGGATCAACAATTTATTTGCTTCCTACAAATGTTCCTGATGGTCCTGAGGCCAAATAAAGGGAAAAAATTTTTACACATTTTAAGTGTAATTCTAACAACCTTATTTATGAATAAATAATCTATAATTAATGCAAAATGTACACACTTAAAATAGTTTATGATAGAACAATTCTGAAAACAGATTTGAATTCAGTATGGTGGGTAAATTTGACATTATCTAATATGCTAGCTAACTATGCTAAACACAGATAAGCATTGGAAGCACAGAGGGGAAACCCGAACATTCGCACGTTCTTGTTGCCATGCAATTAGTAACAGTCCAGATCACTTATTATTCCATGTTTGCCTTTATTATGCAGTTATTTTAGGAGTCACAACAAACATGCAGTTGTGTTACTAATTAACTGCTCAGCTCACACACACACTTATCTCTCTCACGATGTTTGCAGTTGATATTGTGATTTTAGATGTTCACTTTTCTTTTCTTTTTTTTCCATTTTTCTAGTAATCTGGGGTGTTGGGTATTGAGAGGAAGTCTTTTTCACAGCCTAATGTTGCTATGAGCACAATTCAGGTTTTGTCACGGTGAGGGAGGCTCCCCCTACCGGTCGCACTCCATCACAGCAGCAGTTGTCCTGTTGTTGCATTGTGTGCGTCCCTCAGGTGGGCGGGGCCTATTAACCCCTTCACCTGATGGTCATTTGTTTGTCTATATATGTCTTGTCTTTGTACCAGTTGACTGCTGGTTATTGTTTCCTTAATTTGGAATGGTGCACGACCCGTTTGGTTTGGAACTTTTCATGGAAGACACCACCTGGTGTTATCCTGCAATAACAAAGCACAAGAATTATGAACCAACATCAATTTATTTCTGAGGATGTTGGAGGGCCCTTTGTCCAAGGAAGGTCCTAGGCAGTCATGTCCACCATTACCCACTGATGGATGGCCTGGTAGTGTTAGTGGCTTTATTTTATGTTCATTTGTAATTCTGAAAGTCTTTGTAGCTCCAAAACTAGAGTCACAAGGATGATATTCATAATAGTGACTCTGTCAAAAAGATTTCTCACTTCTTATCATACCATTAAGGAGCGAACAGATTCTGAACTCACACTGTGGTCTCAGAGTCCACTTCCTAAAATATTTCAGTGTAATGGATTAACTGAACCCTCAAGCCCCTCAAATGTGGCTTTCTTATCTTTAATGATTTATGTAGTTTTCTTAACTAAATCCCTTAATCCTAATCTATGCAGGGCTTTTTTATCCAGGTGCAGAAGTTAATTGTCAGAAATTAAAATGTTCATGGTTTTTGATATGCAAGACTGGGTAAACTCAGCCTACTTCAAGTAAATGCTGGAAACCAACACTTTAGAGCACTGATTGATGTGCTGTGTTTGACAAAAGGAGGGATTTACTTTGCTCTGTAAATATGATTGGTTTCCGTGCAAAGCTGTGAAAACCAATCACCTTTTGCTTTACCACATTTCATTCTGAGGATGATTTTATGCCCATATATCATTACAGAGCTGTCAAGAAAAGGCAAGAATGAGTACCCGCTCATCTTAGGTATGGGAGGGTGTTGTAGTCGGAGTCGTGACCGTGTTCAATGGTCAAAGGTGCAGGAGTGAAATTCAGACCTATAGGGTTAGCATCAAAGCATGAGGGAGGGCTTCACTCAGCTTGAGTCCTGTATAGTGGCTCGACGTGTTAAGGGGAACTTTCCCCATTCGTCATTGTCTTGTGTTAGAAGCGGTCTGGTTCAAACATGTAGGAGGCCCAGGGCTTTTGCTGAAATTTCTGCACAAGTTGTAGGTAGTGTGCATTTTTTTCTCTTAGGACTGCAGTGAAGCCTCCCACCCCGAGACCATTAGAGTGCCCGTAATAAAGCAGTAATTATAGAAGCAGCGAAATTGAGTCAATATAACTGTAATTAATATCAATATGTGCAGTTTATTAGTATAGAAGCAATCACGCTGCTAATTAGGACTTCATAGAAGTGTTGAAAGAGGGGACCCAGACAAATTAATGGCACTAATGGCTTTTGGTTTTGCACTGTGAATTTAAAGTATTAGCAGGCAGTGAGCTGTTAACATTTGTGATGCTTTTAGATCACTGCAGTAGGGTTAGAAATACCTTTATCAATGCTACACCAGGGACTAGCAAGTGGGGGGGGGATCCAAAACTATTGCATCTCCAACTTTGCAGGTTGAACATAATTTAAACTAAGGTTAATCTCCGCAGCCATCCCATTGCACAGGGTTTTAAATGCTAAAAGAAGCGTACTAGTCAATGTGAGGAACACAGTCATTATTCTTTGGCTTTCAGTTGCGTTGGCTTTGCCTCCCTTATTTGTCTCTGCCTATATTAGTTATTAGGACTTCAGCTTGCGAATTGTTTGAGGCTGTCAACCACTATACTGTCTTATGTGATTTAAATTGTTTCAGTCATTGTAATTTGTTAGAGTTCAGCAGGAATACTGCAGCATTCATTCCTGCACTGTTACATCACCTTGTGTCTGTTTTGTGCTGTTCTGTTCTACTCCATGAATTGTTGTTACCTGGAGTTGTATCACTAGACTCGGCTCTCATATCTGTATTGTCGAGAATAGAACCAGTCACACTGGCCCCAAGGCCTTTAACTGTGCTTCATAGCTTAAGAGTCAGGCTACACTCCTGTCCCTCTGTGCACACATTCTCTTGACATCTTTGTTCTTTCTCCCTTATTCCTCCCACTCCTCCCATTCACTCTTTCATCACGTCCCCTCTCTGTATGAAAGAGCAGTGCGTGTTGTATATCTGACCAACTGATTTCTCTCCTTCTTGAAATTTCAGTAGAAGAAAAGCAGAGAGTCAGGCAGCAATCATGGCAATCAGCCTCTACCCAGAGACCCACACAAAAGCCCAGAATGCTAATAGATATGGATTCCTCCCCATCAGCCCTCAGTAAATCTGTGTAAAATGCTGTGGTAATTTAGACTTTTACAAAGAAATTTAGTCGCTTGTAATTCAGTGTCGCTTAATTCAGATTCTCTCAGTGTCCTTAATATGGCTATGTATCTCACAGTAGTAGGCAAGGCAAGTTTATTTATATAGCACCTTTCATACACCAAGGTCATTCAGAGGGCTTTAGGCTGTGGGCCTGAGCACATTTCCTGAAAAAACAGGAATGATGCTCCCTGTTTTCAAACCTTTAGTGTTTGAGTGTGAACGCTATCTCCTTGCCATTGAATAGCAAAATGGTCCATACGCACACATATACACGATCATGCATACACACTCTGTCTGTTGACTGAATAAATATCTGTCCTCCTGTGTCAGAGGGCACTGATGTGTTCTCGTCAGTGCTGTGATGGTAGATGAGCTGGCTTCTCAACTGCATCCTTTCCTGACTCTAAATAATGGTCATCATTGATAGAAAGTGTTCTGACCTGGAGTTCATAAATGGTATGGGTCCAGATCTTTTCGGAATCCTAAAACCTCCAGCCAGAATTCATTCCCACAAATGTACCAGACTACGGCTATTTTTCACAAACACGTGCAAAACAAACAAAATCATCTGTCCAGACCACGAGGAAGAAGAACCCGAATACACACTTGTGATGAAAAGTGATGATAAGCGTTGAATGAAAAGATTTAAATTGCCACGAAATCGTGGCAGCAGACTCTGACATCACGAGGGCGAGGGTCATTCTGCAGTGCTGGTCCACCTCTGCACATTCCACCTTGGTTCTGACACAGCTGGGAGCCAATACACTGCCTGCTCTGGTTTCACTATGGCTACCAACCATGGCTACAATGACTGAACTTCTTGACTGCACTGTTTAAAAATTCTGAGAAGGAATATTTCTTCACATAGATAAAAGATAAAACTTCTGTTAGTTGTCAAAGGAAGTTCTGACTAGGGCTTTGGAGATACCCTGCGTATTAGACGTTTGCGGCATTTCATGGGTGTTGGCGCATTCTGTGAATTTTAAAAGAGAGGGAGGGAGAGAGCGAATGCAGATTTATGATCGTAATAGCTCAGGGTGAACAGTGTATGTCTTCAGTTCTTTCACTAATAACTCTTGATAATAAGAGGTTTTATTTATTTAATATAGTTCCATGTGTTCCAGAGCTCAAAGGCCTTTAGTTCTTGGCCCTGTTCGAACAGACTTGCTGAAATCTTGTGGGTCTGATTTCCTTTTGCAGCATTCTGTGAGGAAGGCTGTCGCAGTGGAGGAACGTGTGTCTCTCCCAACACCTGTGTCTGTCCATCAGGCTTCACGGGACGGCTGTGTGAGACAGGTAAGCCGTGGAAATCAGCCTTGGGCTTGTTTGGTCTTCACATCTGTCCGTTCACATTTAAGCTTATCTAATACCTGCTGGTACCACCTACCTACCTTCATGATATACAGTATGTCCACCTGAGGCTTGTCCCTGTTTATGGTTTTTGCTAAGGCCATAGACCTCTCTTTGCCTCACACCCTTCACGATGCCTCTGTGCGCTGGTTTGTGCCGGCCATGACTTCATATCTGTGCCTCTGTCGCGTTTTCTTTGAGTCATATGTCCTTACACCTTTGCTGGTTTTCCAGCTAACACATCTCCATGTCACTCCTGAGGTGTATCTCTTTTCTACCTTCTCTCGCCTGTCAGTGTCTTTCCACGGTGAACCATCTAAACCCGTCTGGGCCTTATCTTCCTCTCCAGCCAAAACCCACCCAGTGTCGTCTTAATTTCCATCTCTTGGTCTCGTCTCCCTCAACCGGGCGGCTGCATTACTCCTGCCGTCTCTCACACGCCCCCGAGACGCCTACACCGCACTGGCATGTGTAGTGTTACGGAGTGCTCGGGTCTCATTTGCGATTTCTCCTCACTGACCGCCAGTCCTGCCATCTATAGCAGAGGCTCCTCTGTCTGATCGTGGAGCGAGTGGAAGATTGCACTGGTGTTGTGATCGTTCCCGGGTTCAAATTGCCATCTTGGAGGCAGAAAGGCGTTATTAAATCCACTCCTGAGGTTCTCTGTGACTAATGCCTTCCACTCTGCAGAGGTGCAATCCTGGAGGCTTGGATCTGTTCATCTGACCACAGATCTACCCAAACAGTACACATTAAGAGGCCAGAGCTTAGCTCTGTGAGTCATCATCAGTTGTCATGGTTTCCAAGCAGTCTAAAGGTCAGTGGTACTAGTGCATATGATGAAAAGGTTATAAAAGATGCAAGTCCCCACACTTTGTATAGGGCCTTCAAGAAGGTTAAGTATAGACAACGCTGTATTTTGACAGTAGCTCTGTCAAAGTATTTTACCTGATCACAGCAAAGGATTTCTCTTCACTGAGCTGAAGAACCCTGACCTGCTGTAGGCTAGAGTATAATATGAATGCTGTTGTAATACCTTCATGCATAACATGTAGCAGTCATTATTTTTCAGTAACACTTTTTGATATGTTACTCTGCTGTGTACTCTAGAAATGTTATGTTGTGTACAAATTTCATCCATCTATAGAATATGCCTCATTTTCCTCTAAACATCATTTTTTCCGGTTGCCCCATCCCACCTACTATTAATTTTTGCTGTAATTCAACAATTCACACAATGGATGTGTCATGGCACATTCATATGGAACATTGTACATGCTTGATTACTTCCTAGCAAGGGGGAGAGGGAGCAGACAGAGCTGCTTCAATTTCTTAAAAAAAAAAAAAACTTCCTTGTACATCACAAATGAAAAACGTCATCTCAATAATGAGTTTCCTCCCCGTGATCCAACTGTAGCCGGCGGTGTTTTTGCAGACACGTGAAGCCTCTGCTGTTGGGACGCAGAGTGAGGAGCTCCACGCAGACCTCCATCTGTCTCTCCTCCTCTGGAGGGAACGAAGCAGACCTCTTGAGTCCTTCTCCTTTATGATGCGCCCGAGGCCTCACTGGCTTGATCTGCTGCTCTCCTGCTGAGGAACATCATTGTCTTTTGATGTGAGAAGAGGTTAAAAGCAAGCAAATACAAATCGTAACTGGAGGAAAAGCATTCTATAGGTCAGACTCCCAAACGGGTTTGGCGAGCAGGTGGGTTGGTGACAGCAGTAGGCATCTTCTGGTGTAGGCTTTTGGGTTTAAGTGAGACAAAGTGGAGAGCTGTCATGGTATTTCAGGGCTCAAGATTGTCAGCGCTGAATGGGGAATGGGAAATATATTTCAGTGATTGGGGATTGGTCACGAGATTGATAATATTGCCTTGGGAAGTAACAAGGCACTTGAACTAGATTCAGAATCATATTGGTCCATTAGCAAGGGCCTGTTTGTCTTCACTACGGGTCCATAGATAATACACCCCAGAACCTAAGGCATTTTATCCAGTTCCCAAAGCAGATGGTAGAAAGTGAACTAATTCAGTCCAGCATCATCATTACATATACATGAAAGTGTACGCCACAACATAAACCCTTAGGGTTACAGAAGGTCAGAGCTGAATCAGATTGGTCAATTTGCTTAAGACAAAGATAATATCTTTGACATTGGAGTGTGAAGGAGGCTGTGATTTTCAAACTTATTATTACTTTCTCACCTCTTTACTTAAAGTAATATCCTTCTAAATCTCCCAACTCATATATCATCATAGCCCCAGTGGGAAAAATCCATATTGGCTTAAGAAGTCAAACCTGTAAGGAGCGCATTAGGATTCTATTGTCTTTATGATGGAAGTGTGGCTTATGGCTTTCAGCGCCAGTGATTGGATGGAGCAGTAACGATGATGGATAACCCCAGAGATTCTGTCCTCACTGTAAGCACGGGAAGGTCACTGGTGTATTCATGTGTTAAGGTCGGCAGTTTACCAACATGAGCGATTTCTAATAAGCCAATGTTCACAATTCATCAATCTGCCTGTGTATTGCGCTAATGTCCAAATCAAACGCATGTTTTCCGAGATGAGTGGAGCCAGTGTTTAAGGGACATTCCTTCTCCACCTGCTTGATAACCATAGTTGGAGAGAGCCGCGTGGGAATTCGGCATGCATGGAGACTTTTATGCAAAATGGCAGTGTTGAACACCAGGTGCATTTGTACTGTTTGGACTTTGTTAGGTTAATCACACACCTTTCTGATAAATGCTGGTTTCTGAGATGCTACACAGGAGTAGAGGTAGGAGTGCTATGCCTTTTAAATAGATGCCACATGCCATTTAGAGATTGGCAGCTGCTCTTGTAAGAATATTAGCACGAGTAACTGAAAGAAGAGGCATTAATGAAAGACGTGTGTGTGTTACACAATGGTGTGTGAGAACTTCGACAGTATTTAGGGTTTGGGGCAGCGCAGATACATGTGTGTGAGGTCAAGAGCAAAAGATGCAGAGACAGATGACTTCAAGAGTGCATGTGGAGAAAAGGCTCATCCTCACAGTGATTATACTCTATGTAAATCAATGTGAAATTGAGATAATGTATAGAAATCTGTGTGTGAGGGCGTGTCCAGTGTGTATGCTGGCGGGCGGGCGGTGTGTGCGCGTTTATTGTGAGATCTGACAAACTCATGAATTGTTATTTGTTGAGTGCAGCAGTGCCAAGGACTCCATCATACTAGTGAAATGGGGTAAGCCTTGTCCTATTGCTGCTGATGGATGGCATATGTGTGGTCAGTGTGTGTGTGTGTGTGTGTGTGTGTGTGTGTGTCGGTGTGGGTGTGTGTCTGTCGGTGTGCGTGTGTGTCTGTCGGTGTGGGTGTGTGTGTGTCTGCCAGTGTGGGTGTGCGTGGTAACCTTTGTCCTATTGGTGCTGATGGATGGCATATGTGGGGTGGGTGTGTGTTTGGGGAGGATTGGGGTTAGGATGGGGGTGTGTTGTGACAGTTCACATTAAGGCTTATATAAAGGATGTTTTTCATCTGTGTTGAAACAAATCTCTCTGTAATATGTATCAGGACATTGCTGATATAATTACATTCCTGGGAAAAGGTCACATAACCCTTACAATACTGTAATTACTTTCTAAGAAGAATGCATATTGGATGTGTGTGGTTCATACTGTGAAGAGTGTTGGATGTGCACGACTGTCAACACTGTCTAGCAGATTCTATCAAGCTTCTCTATTGTATTGTGAACTGAATAAGAATCATTCTGAAAAGAATAATCACCACTTAGTGTAAAAAAATGCATTTGAGTCTGTCCAGTTTTTACCAGGTAGGATCCCCTCCCCCCTCTAATCTGCCAAGTCTAACTAAAAACCCTCATCACAGTAGCAGGCTGAGGACTACACACATTTTAACGCTCTACAACCTATTACAAAGTCAGTCCTCTGAGATGCCCAGTTCAAGCTAATTATGTGCTTTGATCTTCGTCCAGTACTGTAGATTTTTAAATGTCAGTGTCAAACAAGTTTTTATGTTTTATGTTGCTGGGATGAAAGTGACGACACTTGTACCCGCATTCCCGGAAAAATATCGCACTGACGTGGAGTGAATGAGCTGAGGAGAAAATTACATATTTAAACGTTTCTTCTGAGTATGTGTCAAGTAAGGAAGCCACAGATGGTAAATGGAGCTCCAGAGCAAGCTTTTATTATTATTCGTGTGTGGGTCGTCTGATTAGGCAATAAATGTTTGACTGAGACATGCGTCATCTACTGGAGTTCAGAGTTTCAAGAAAATATGCAACGTTTTATTTTGTTTTAAACTCTACACAGATTTTTTAATTTTTTAAAGTATTGAAGGTAATGATCACTCCCCTCATTACCAAACTTCCAATCAATCCTCTCTTTACAATTTACTCTTTACAGATATTACCATGTTTACACTTGTGCAACCACATTAAGGCTGATGGTGAGAAACTGTTCAGTAACAGCTGCTGAGAGGCAGGTGTGGACCTGCCGTCTCACTGTCCTCACTTCAGCAGTCGACTAGGCTGAATTGGGTGTCATTTATCTCTCTCCACTTGAATTCCACCTGCATTAGTGGAGGTACACGTGCCCTTCCACCAACAAGAGTCTTTGTATTAGATCAGCGCAGACCTCTCACATCGTAAATCTACGTCTGTTCTTGCAGAGAAGGTCTAAGGCATTGACGTAGCGTAAGGTGTGACTGGCGAACACAGGCCTGACCTCTGACTCCAGGCTTTTTCAATCTAGAAGCCCTTTCAAGGCACCAGTGGTGTCGGAGTTGAGATATACTGTGGTTGACTTAGCAGGGAATTAAACAAGGGCCATTGAGGGCCAAGCTAATTTGTAGTAGTGAAGCCCTGTCAAAGGCAGCAGGGCACCAGGGTCACACCAAGCATCACTAGAAACAAAGAGTGGTCTGAGAGAGGCTTGTCCTATGGATTACATAATAGAGATATGCTATTACACCACAGGAAGGGGTGGTGAGAGGGTGGTTCCTGGTTGTGTGTGTGTGTCAGGGGTGTGAGTATAAGTGAATGAGTGATTAATAATCAGCAATGAAATTAAGCTCGTGTTGTGCTCAAATACACACTACACACTACATAGGTCACCTTGGTTCATTTAGTGTGCTCAAATGACACATGAAGATATTCATTTTTCATTCATTATCCGTACCGCTTATTCCCGCTAGTCGGGGTCACGGGGGGGGCTGGAGCCAATCCCAGCATCTCTGGGCGAAGGCAGGGTACACCATGGGCAGTTCGCCAGTCCACCACATGGCCAACACGCACACACACACTCACACCTACAGGCAATCTAGAGTGACCAATCAACCTAAGATGCATGTCTTTGGATTGTGGGAGGAAACCGGAGTACCCGGAGAAAACCCACGCAGGCACAGGGAGAACATGCAAACTCCACACAGAGCAGCCCAGACCGAGAATCGAACCCCAGACCACCTTGCTGTGAGGCGACAGTGCTAACCACCACACCACACCACCATGCCGCCCCACATGAAGATATGCTAGACAAAATAAATCAGATAGGAAGCAGTAAAGTCAGGGAAAGTATACTAGATATATACTAGAAATTTAAGATCATTATTCAAAAAGTATGGATCGCAGGAAGGAGCAGCACAGGTTGAAAGGCTCAGTTCAGTAGAACAGTTAGGTGGATGCTATAGTATTTTTATAGAGTCATCCATATCCCTGCCTAGAAGTGATGTGAACGATGCATTCAAACAAAGAAAAACGCAGCTTTCTTTGTTCTCATTGTTTCACTCTGTTTCACACCAAGCGCTCAGTACATTCCATTGTATACATGGTTCTTCTCTATATTACTGAATTGGATTCTAAGGATCATCCACTTCATATCGTGTCCCTGATTGTTTATTTGCCTACTGGCATCGTTACATTCAGTCTAGAATATGCTTATATAGAATATGCTTATATCAAATATGCTTATATAGAATATGCTTAAATAAAATATGCTTATATCGAATATGCTTATATAGAATATGCTTATATCAAATATGCTTATATTTCTGCAAGCCTGACTGCAGCTGCATCGCACCTGTTTGAGAGCAGAACATAAAGGGATATTTTATGTTTGCCTCTGTGTGAGTGTGTGTGTCCTGTCTTTCCCAGACATCGATGAGTGTGCCGAGGGTCTCATCCAGTGTCACAACCACTCCCGCTGTGTCAACCTCCCAGGCTGGTACCACTGCCAGTGTCGGAGCGGTTTCCACGACAACGGGTCTTACCTGCTCGATGGGGGCTCCTGTGTGGGTGAGTACTAATTACCATCCTTCTCTGTAGTTTCTCTTTGTCCTCTCTCTCCCTCCATCCCCTCTCTCCCTCCATCCCTCCCCCCTCCCCTTTCCCTCCTCCTCCCCCCCAGCAGATGCTCTCCAAACTACAGCTCTCCTCCCACGTTCCTCAAACACAAACGTGTGCCAAACTCGCCACGTGCGCAGCCCTCTAGGCCTCTTTGTCAGGGTACAATCGAGCACACGCGTGTGCAGGGCCTCAGGAAGGAGCCACGTGCTGTACCTGCATGTCACACGCCATTTTAAACCCGAACTTACACACTTAGCGTGAGGTTGCGTTCCATTTTGACACCATATTTGACATCTTTACTTAGGTTGACGCGCCATCCGTGTGTGTGTCACCAGACTGCATTTCGCTTAAATACTCGGGGATGATCCGGCACATCATCGATAAGAGGAAGGTGTAGAGGGTTGCTACATGTTCATGAGAGGTTTGTGCATGCTCCCTGGAGAGGGGGCAGGGGGTAAGAGGTCCACAATGTTTCCCTGCATCCCCTGTTTCCTGAAGAAATTTGACTGCTCTTTTTTGGGGGCTTTTGTTTCTTATTGTCCTGTCTGTGGCCCTCCCTGCTGCACATGGACAATCAGCTGTGTGGGAGACGATGCTGATGCTGTGCTCATTTGAGCATTGTCGTTGTGTTTTAGGAAATGTGGTGGTACATTGTGTTCTGGTTTGAATTACGGCATATGGCTACACACTTGCGCATACACACATTCTTGGAAAGTACCATTTAAGCCTGGCATCGCTGAAACGATCTCCATTCCTGGAGCTATTGGATAGGTTTGAAAAATTCATCAGGGGCCACACTGCCCATGTTTTGGAGGGGAAGGAGTGCGTGCAAACACACACACACACACACACACACAGTTATCACTGCGGTGTTAAGGTTTTGAGCATGCCACCGTTTTTGAGAACAAGTTCTTTGTGAGGTTTTATTTTGTTTTGTTTTGTTTTTTAACCGAATGTCGAATCCACCACTTGGCTGCCAGTGCGTTTAGGAGGTGTGTGGAGGAGCAGTGACACTCCTCCCCCTCCGTCTGCTGCTCCCCAGTCACCTCCCCTGCCACGGTGCCAGTCTGCCACCCCGCAGGAGTCCAGGGCTAAAGGAGTCGTGTCGTGCCTGGCAGGGCGGAGATGCTCTGCGTGCCTCTCATGGAAGAAGCGATTGATGAAAATGCACAAACACACCTCCCCGTCTCTGTACGAAAGACAGCATCACGCCGACGAGGTGACATTTCAGCTGAGAATAGGGAAAGTGGCATTTAGGTATTCAAAGGTAGAGAGGCGGAGAGACGGGAACAGAAAAGAGAGAGAAAGACAGAGAATAAGGGAATGAGTAAATAGAAGGTTGTGAGATTGGCAGAGAGAGAGAGAGGGAGAGAGAGAATGAGAGAATGAGAGAGAGAACAGTAGTAGATGAAAGACAGTTAACCACAGACGTAAATGCTAGTTCTAGCAGCTCAGAGTGATGAGTAATGGCTTCGGCGTGGGTGGGGCCAGAGGGGCTGCTGGGGGGTCAAACTCCCCAAGTCCGGTGGGAAGGACAGCCTGAGGAAGCCTGCCGGACCTGTAGCTTGAGGCAAGCCATGTGCGGCCCCACTTTAATGTCAGCGTCTTCAAAGAACACTCACCGTTCTGACAGAACCCCCGACCACCTCATGAAAAAAGGCGTTAGAGGTGCTCCTGGATCCGAGCGCTGGCCGTGCGTGCGTGCGTGCGTGTGTGCGTGCGTGCGTGCGCGCGTGCATCAAGTCTAGTTTCTATTCCTGTGTCTTTCTTGCTTTGTTAATGAACTTGGAGATCATGCATTAGGGGAAGGATGGCAGACACAGCGTGGTTTTTGATATGCGACCTTTCCGCGTAGCCTGCTTAACTGACCCCTGCGAAGAAGCACCAGTTGAAAACTCAAGCACATAACAGCCTGATGCTGGATAATTACCAACATCTGTCTTCCCAATAAAGTGAAGGATTGCTGTAAATGTGTGTGCATAGCATGATTGCACTAGTGTGTGTCAGTATATATTTATTAGGCAGTGCGCATGAGTTTGCGTGTAAGCGTTTGGGAGAGAGAAAGAGAGGGAGAGAGAAAGAGGGAGAGAGAGAGAGAGAGAGACGTGAGATGAGTGTAGCAAGGAGAAAGTAGCTAGCATACACCCAGGCACTGCTGTGAACACCCATTAATCAGATGTGAGTTAACGTATCCCTTCCTCCCTGATGGCACTTTCATTTAGTTTATGCAAATAGCCTGTCACATTTTTACATAAATTGTCGGAAGCATTCTGTCGTTTTCTCCCAATCGCTCTCAGTCAGGGGGAAGGTTTATACAGAGGCCAATTAGAATTAGGACTCTAGCTTTAGCTGCAAGTCCAGCTGAAAGGGAGAACTGCTCCTGGTCTCCCTCTCTCTCCCCTCTTCTCTCTCCCTCTCTCTCTCTCTCTCATTAGCTCTCTCCTCTTCTCTCTCACTCTCTCTCCCTTCTTCTCTCTCCCACTCTCTCTCTCTCTCCTCTCTTTCAGTCTCTCTCTCCCACTCACTCTCTCTCCTCTTCTCTCTCTCTCTCCCACTCTCTCTCTCTCTCCCATTCTCTCTGTCTGTTCTTCTCCTTGCCTGTAAGCTCTTGTGTCCATTGGGAACTGCAATTAAAAGTTAAGGAGGAAATAATACTTTTTTCCATTTTTGTCTGTCATCACAGTGGTCATTAATATTTCTGTTAGCAGGATGTATTTATTCCCTTATGGACTTGCATGTGCATGCACACCCACACAACCGCACAAACACACACACACACAAACACAGTAGACAAGTACAGAGATTCTTATGCCAGGTGTTATATGTATAATAAACATCCATTGATCTTGGATGAAAGCAAGTTTTTATGCGTGTATCCGTGTGTGTGTGAATGCATGCATGCACGTGTGTGTGTGGGTATGCGTGGTGCATGTGTGTTTGTGTGGGCCTGCGTGTGTTTGTGTGTGTGTTTGGGCAGGTGTGTGTGTATGTGGGCATGCATGTGTGGGCATGTGTGTGTGTGTGTGTTTGGACATGCATGTGTGTAGGTGCGTATGTGTGGGCGTGCACCTCTTCCTGGACATTGGAAGGTTTATGGGACTTGTTTTCTGCTGTTTGGAAAACATTAATGACCATTTCCCTTCTGCCAGCCACATTGGGCTGCACAATAAAAGGCTTTGCGAATGCAGAGGTGTCCTGGGCCTTTAGAGGATGCTTTAGACAACTGAAGCTGGAGACTGGAGTTTGGGGCAGGTTCAGGAGGGATGGTCCCAGGAAACCACACTAGAGAAAATACACTTTGTTTTTTTTAAAAGTAACATGAAAGTAACATGAAACAGAACCCTAGGTTTGAATTACATTGCACCCTGCGTGCAGTGGTATCATGACAGCATGATATGTATTTCTGTGTTTTATATTTCAAATATGCATTCGGGTTGGGTGTGTGTGCGTGTCTGTGTGCTGCTTTGTGTTGTAGATGTTGACGAATGTGCGACACAGACCCACACGTGCTGGAACGACTCGGTGTGCGTGAACCTTCCCGGGTCCTTTGACTGCGTTTGCATTACTGGCCCAGAATGCAGTGGGGACTGTGTTCAGGAGGATGGCCTAAAGCACAACGGGCACGAATGGGGCCTCAGCCAAGACCTCTGCTCGCGATGCATCTGCAAGGTACGTAACCACACCTGGCCATTTCATCATGCTCCATCACAGGACTCCATCAGGACCTTTACTCAGTAATAGTATCCATCTGACGGTAAGATCTAAGTCGGCTCAGCACCATTTCTGAGTCATAGTTTTGGTTCGTTCCTCAGATTTTGTGAAGCACAAAAGACATTTATTTAATAATAAATTCAGGAAAAAAGGCCCCTGGACCTTTTTCTTAGACAGGATGTTGTAGAAGCCAGGTGAGAATGAACCCGCTGCTCCAGAACTGTTGCTTACTGTCTGCTACTGCTCTTCTTTTCACTGCGTCAGAGCTGAACTGCTAATTCATTACTTGGATCGACTGATGTATGCACTTTTTTATGATACGTTTTTTCAGGGGTGTTTCTGTGGGTGTGCATGCATGTGCGTATGCGCGTGTGTACAGGATGGCAGAGTCTTCTGCAGGCGGAGAGTGTGTGCGTGTGACGACCCTGCTGTGGACCTGTCCTGCTGTCCAGAATGCGATGCGCGAGAGACCAGCCAGTGTCTGCATCAGAGCGGCCACACACTCTACCAAAGCGGAGATGCCTGGATCTATAACTGCCAGCACTGCCGATGCCTGGTACCCTCTCCCTCCCTCGACCGCTCTGCCTTGCAGACACGAGCATGCAGCCTTGTCAGGGGAGATTGGGAACATTGGGCCATGACCGGCCCAGGAGTGGGAGCTTTCGTTTCATTTGGCCTGATTTCATCTTGGGCCAAGACTGACCTTGATCTCTGGTCAGGTCATGGGAAGACAATGCCCTGATAAGTTATGGAGGTGGTTCTGTCTCTAATGTCTCTATGACTATAAAAACATAGAATGCCATTGCATTTGGGATAAAGCTAAGAATAGGGACTAAACCAGAATCATTCCAGAGGAACAAACCAGAAGCACTTTCTTTTGTGCTGGTTCAGTACAGAGTCAGTTCAGTTTCGGTTCAGTTTCGAGACGCATGCAGTTTGAACCTCTCTCTGTCTCTCATGAAACCACTAATATACGTCAAGATCAAGTGAATTAAGGGTCATGCCCACCAGAAGGTGAAGCTTGTTCATCTCTGATAGCCATTAAAAATCTAATTCACTACCCTGATCAACTTCATGTTTTTCAAGTCAGCACATGAATACATTTGGAGGTACACTGTTTTTTTTATTTAGGCATGCCTATTTCCATAATCTGTCACTGCTGTCCACAGTTCCGCCTTCCCCTCAGAAACATTCATCAGTTTTAACCTTCGCATTACAAACCAGTTGTTTGGTAGCAGCAGCCAATGGAGGTTTTCCCCATCCAGATTAATCTTTCCCGTTCTGACGTGCACTCTGTGCTCAGGAAACTCAGCAAAAAATTGTTTAGTAAGACGCTATTGCTAATCTGTACAATATATATATTTTTCTTTTTCACCATGCTGCGTATGGGTTCATTTTCATGTGCGCACACACACACACACACATGCATAAATATGGATCAGTCCTGTAAGTGTGGATTGGCTGCGTGGGATGGAATGAGGAACAGCTCCTGATTCAGTACCTGATTAGCCTTTCGGCTGAGGGACATAGAGCGGAACAAAATGAATCCCTGAATAAACACCATGTCTCTGTGCGTTTTGCTCAGGTCTCTGCTGAGGCTTCTGCCTGCGAGGAGTCACGGGCTTCGCTGTGGCGAGCTTTTATTAAAGAGCTCTGTGGAATTGTTTAATATTCACTACACGTAAAGTGGCTAAAGGCTAGGAGGTGCCGGGAGGTTAGACGTCAGAACACTGAACTGACACCTTCAGTTCTCCGCCTGTCATCACTGCAACACCATCCACTCGCATCTTCAAAAGTGCACCAACGCCGCGCGGGAGTGGCACAAAGTAGTCCGATTTTAAGGGCACCTTGGTGACGGTGCAGCCCTAGGGATAAACCTGCCCTGGAGATTGGAGAGCCGGGAGCTGTGAGAGGAAGGAGGTTGTTGTGTGGGAGGAAGGAGGTTGTGGTGTGGGATGATGGAGGTGGTGGTGTGCCATTTCAGCTTCTTGCCTCTACTCCTGGTCTTAAACTGCGCTTCATCTATGTCATAGCCTGTTACTTCAGCTGTGTCATAGCCCGTAACTTCAGCTATGTCATAGCCTGTTACTTCAGCTGTGTCATAGCCCGTAACTTCAGCTATGTCATAGCCTGTTACTTCAGCTATGTCATAGCCTGTTACTTCAGCTGTGTCATAGCCCGTAACTTCAGCTATGTCATAGCCTGTTACTTCAGCTATGTCATAGCCTGTTACTTCAGCTGTGTTATAGCCCGTTACTTCAGCTGTGTCATAGCCCGTTACTTCAGCTGTGTTATAGCCAGGGCTTACTTTGAGCCGGATCCTGCCGGAACAGGATCCGGGAACTCTTTCATTTTGAAGGGTGCGTCCTGGAAACTGTCTGCCTCGATCCGGTAACTTTCAAACCTGCTAATTAGAAGTTATGAAGAAATCTGTCTGCGTTGAACCAATGAATTGAACAAATAATTCTATAAAAGACATATTTAAACACAAGATCCACATTCAGGCTTCCTAAATCACACTTTCCGCATCTCCCCCATAAAGCATCCGCCCACCCCTCACACGGCCCTAGTCCAAAGTCATGGGCATTTTTATTAAATGCCATTGGCATTTTTATTATTATACACAAAAATATAATAAAACAACACAAATAAATTGCAAATCAGTTTTACGGTTTATGTGGGACATTAATAAAAAAATAAAATTATTTATTACATTTTACAATAAAAAATAGAAATGGTTGATGGGAAATCAGACAAAGGTGCCAATTTGTCAAAATAACAGCGATCGATATGTCAAAAAGACAAACTTGCTTTCCTTTTTTACAAAAAAAGCATCTGATTGTACTACTAAACAACTAATAAGGTAAGAAATGATTCTGCACTTAAAACACTTATAAAACACACGTAAATCATTTAAAAGTAATTTATTTAAACAAATTGGCTTGTTATTTTGACATTTGTGCACCTAAGCGTTGCGTTTTGCGTTGGCCTCAGTGACCCCTTGTCTCATGCCACTATTTGCATTCCGGCATCGTTTGATTTACAAATTAAGCACTGGTTATAGCCCATAACTTCAGCTGTGTCATAGGCCGTTACTTCAGCTGTCATATCCCGTTACTTCAGCTGTGTCATAGCCCGTTACTTCAGCTATGTCATAGCCTGTTAGACAGTGCTCCACATGACTGCCAGCGTTGGTCAGGGCATCATGGTGGGATGGCAGATTTTCACAATTTACATTTCACAACACAATTTATTCCGTGCCCAACTCGACTCCCAGCAGGGCTAAAAAGCACCTCTAATTGCTACTACATACAGATGAGTGGCTGATTCTTATCGGAAGGGAAAAGCTTCATAGCACTGTGTGTTGATTTAGTGTGTCAAAGACAGCGCCTGTTTATCTCCCCATCATGAAGTGATTTGGCCATCAGCGTCCATCACACAGAGGAGGCAAACTTTGCTAGGCGCTATCTGACCAGGGATCTCTGCCACATCCATCTCTTCCTCACTTTATCTCCTCTCTCTAGGCACTTCCTGTCTGGCGGATTTCTTCACCCTAGTCTTCGTCGCTCTTGCTTTCCTGCGGTCAGCGTCACTACTGCATCGTTTGTGTCGCTCTTGCATTAGCGGTCAGCGCCACTACTGCATCGTTTGTAAAATGAAAGCCTCGAAGAGGACATTTTTAAAACATTCGCAGTGAAGTTTGTGGATCAGTACATATTCCGGGAGGGGAGTCAGGAGTTTCTCTCTCTTTCAGCAGTATGGAGAAGGTTTGCTGGAGTGCAACTACATGCTGATACAGGAGCCCACAGCAGGCCTCATGCTTTTCAGATGGCATCATTCAAGTCAAGTCAAGTCAAGTCAATTTTATTTATATAGCGCTTTTTACAACACATGTTGTCTCAAAGCAGCTTTACAAATTGTATGGGTCCAGATCCCTAATGAGCAAGCCAAAGGCGACAGTGGCAAGGAAAAACTGCCTAAGATGGCGGGGAAATAGGAAGAAACCTTGGGAGGACCAAGACTCAAAAGGGAACCCATCCTCCATTGGGCGGCCCGTATTTGTGAACAAAAGGTGGTTCTACAGTTATAGCTTAAAGTTCTTGTTCCCCGGACAAGTAGTCACAGTCCCTTCGGTGCAGATGGTGAGCCTCAGGTAGGAGCCAGCATCAGCATGTCCCCTTACGGCAATGGCACATCCAACCCCGGCATCAGTACATCCACCGGCGAGCCAGACCATCTCCCAGGTGCTTGTAGGTGCTTGCATGCAGTCGTCTTGGGTAGAAGCATGCAAAAATATGAACAATACAGACTGAGTGTGTGGATGTCAATTTAACCACCATTGATTTAAATGTACATAGCTCATGTGCCAGTGATTAGCATGTAGCTTCGGCAGGCTAATCTATAGCAGCATAACTAAAGGGAGGGGTCCAGAGGTGACCACAGTCATGAGGGCTCACTGAGACATTGCTTTCCAGTTAAGTCAGTCACAACTAGAGTGATGCCATATGACAGCTGTATGACAGCATCAACATCTCAGATTACCAGAAATCTCAACGTCTGGGGGCCCCTGAGCCCCGCACCTTACTAGGGGAATATTAACTTAAGGCTTGATTAAATAGGTGAGTCTTAAGTCTAGATTTAAAGATTGGAACTGTGTCAGAATATCGGATTGGAGCTGGAAGGCTATTCCATAAATGAGGGGCTTTAAAGGAGAAAGCTCTGCCTCCGGCTGAAGTCTTACAAATTTTTGGAACTAAGAGAAATCCAGCATTTTGGGAGCGTAAAGGGCGAGATGGGTTGTAGTAAGCAGTGACTTCACTCAGATATTGTGGGGCAAGACCATTTAACGCCTTATAGGTTAAGAGAAGAATTTTAAATTCAATTCGATGTTTAACCGGAAGCCAATGTAATGCCGCGAGAGTGGGACTGATATGATCGAATTTTCTAGCCTTAGTTAGGACTCTAGCTGCAGCATTTTGTACAAGTTGTAGCTTCCTTATGGACTGTTTTAGAGCATCCAATTAGAAGACCATTACAGTAGTCCAATCTTGACGAGACAAAAGCATGGACCAGCTTCTCTGTATCAGCTAATGAAAGTAAGTGTCTCAGCTTGGCGATATTACGTAAATGGAAAAAGGCAGCCTTAGTGACATTGCATATATGTGTGTCAAATGAAAGATCCGAATCAATAGAGACACCTAAGCTTTTTGCGGTAGACTTAGGTGTTACTGAAAACCCATCTAGGGTAAGGGGAATATCAGCCCAGCTGCTTCTAGCAGCTTTAGGCCCAAGAATCAGCACCTCAGTCTTATCAGAATTTAGTTGAAGAAAATTAGACGCCATCCAGTTTTTAATGTCCTGGACGCAGTTCTCAATCTTGAGAGTAGTGGTGATATCATCCGGATTGGAAGATATATACAACTGAGTATCATCTGCGTAGCAATGGAAGCTAATACCATGCCTACGGATGATAGTGCCCAGTGGAAGCATATATAATGAAAATAATATGGGGCCCAGTACAGATCCTTGTGGGACACCATATTTTACCTTAGAACGCTCTGAGCATTCGTTGTTTACTAGTACAAATTCGTAACGATCTGTCAGATAGGACCTGAACCAGGAGAGTGCTTGACCTCTTATACCAATGAGTGTCTCCAGCCTATTAAGTAGAATATTATGATCAATGGTGTCAAAAGCATTTGCCCTGTCAGATTTGTAGCTGCTGCTCTGTTTAAGAAAATGGCTTGGCAAACATCAACAGGCAAAAAACCCCAACAACTTAAAAGCCTTTTAGAAGAAATTAACAATGAATTATACATGTAAACATCCATTATCTTTTAAATAATAATGGGAAATTATATAATTATACAGGGATAAGATGTCAAATATCCTGAACCAAACCATTACGATTTCACACAGAGCACAACCCAATCACTTCCCTCATAATAAACCTATGACCTCTGAGAACCCATGACAATGCACAGTGCTTGTCAGTGTTTCACTGAGTTAAGCCCACAGCACCTCCAGAAGGCCAAACAGTGAGGATTGGTGTAATAGACCCACGATCTCCATGCTCACTATTAAACCAGAGACCAATCACTTAATGAACCTCTCTAAACCCACATGACCCTCCCTGATGACTATACCCTGCCCCACTGATACCATTAATGAATGCTCAGTGCCACTAGTTCCATATGGACTTTACACACTACAACAACAGCACACATTGAATTAAACTCCATACATTTACCTACTGCACTGCCCCCATTCATCCAATCCCTCCGTAAATCATACAGCCAATACTGGCCTCCCCAGCAACTAAAGCAGTGCTCAGCACCTCTGGCACCATGTAAACTCAGTGCCACTAATTCACAACCTGTCAAGACCTGTCAATCTACTCACCTACTCCTCACATGACTACCTGAGACACCAAAAACCTTCGACCACTCCGTCTTTAGGCTGCATGTCCTTCTCTTCTGCAGCCCCCGGCTAAGCCTCAGCTTCTTCTGATCATATCTCACATCCTCTCTTATCATACGGCAACCAACACCAAGAACCAAGAATGTAGTGACGTAGCTTCAAATCCCCCAGCACCTCCCTCTTCTGGCCTTATATCTGGACCCATACGATTGTAAAGCTGCTTTGTGACAACATGTGTTGTAAAAAGCACTATATAAATAAATTTGACTTTGACTTAGATACAGCTGACACCCGCATTTTCTCACCTTAGTTACCTGCCTGTTTCTGCTTTCTTTCTTTCAAAAGCCAGAAGACTTGTCATGTCTCATAATAGGTGATTCCATTGAAGGACTGTGCATTTCTAATATAATTTAAAGTCTATTCTTTTCTATTTTCACATTAGACTTTTCACATGGCAATTAGCAAATGTCTGACAATTTACCCACTTTTATGCTACGTTATCTTAGTGTTGTTGGCCTCTGGAATAGACCTTCTCTCACCGGTCAGTTGAGCGCATTGGATTTCATTCCCCAAGTACTGAGGATGCCATGAATTGCACATTTGTGTGTGTTCCCTGCTCCTAATTCAATTCATCAGGGCATTATCAAGCCCTTCACAAGCTAACTCAGGTTTAGAGCAGCGAGTGTGAGAATTGACCGAGATGGACTTGATTACCCTGATCAGAGTCAGAGATAATACATTGCACACTCTCTCTCTCTCTCTCTCTCTCTCTCTCTGTAGGAGGGGGAGGTGGAATGCTGGCCACTGGCCTGCCCTGTCTTGCCGTGTGAGTACACTGCTGTTTTGGATGGCGAGTGTTGTCCTCGCTGTGTCACCGACCCCTGCCTGGCCGATAATGTGCCCTACGACATCCGGCAGACGTGCCGCGACCCGACGGGCATTACCCGTCTGAGCGGAGCTGTCTGGAATGTGCCCACTGCGCCCTGCACCATCTGCAAATGCAAGGTATGGCACAACCCACACAAACTATACCACTCACATGCGTAGGCTGGGCACAGACCTGGGAGAGTACAAGAGAACACAAATTGCCACAGTGCTTGCGAATCATCGGATCGAAGCGAGCTTTTGCCAGTTTGAGCTCCGCTGCGTATTGCTTTTGCACATCTCCCACGCTCTCTCCAAACGACCAGCCTGCCGAACTATTCAATCAAATCTATTGATGTCCGCCGGCAGTTGTGTATTCGGCACACGTGCGCGCGTAGACCGTTCCATAAAGACAATGCTCTACAATCAATACAAGAGAATAAAGGAGAGAACAATTGATTCAGACAGAATATATTTGTACAACATGGCAAATAAAGCTGATGGATGGAAGGCGATGTTCAGTGGCTCTTGTGCTATGAATGGTGGGTAACCCTTTTCTTCTCCTGCTATGTGGCTAGAATGGGAGCATCTGCTGCTCTGTGGAGCTGGACTGTCTCCAGAACAACTAGGCAGTACATTCGGCTCTTCAACCCCACTCCGCTCCTTCTGAACTGGATGGATCTTCAGAAGCCCCGGGAGATGATTTTTTTTTTTTTTTGGTTTGTTTTGTTTTCCCGGTCTCCCTCATCAACCCACCCCTCCAGTTCTTGTGGCTGCCTGCGAGATTTACCCCCTTCACCCTGACCCAGAAGCTCCTGCCCATGTTTCTTTTCTTCGTACCCCCTATTTTGAGCTGGACCTTCGCCAAAGGCTTCTCAGGAGGAGAAGCAGTGGGCTTTGAACTGAAACACGCAGACTGAAGAGAATCTTATTATACCAGGAGACCCATGGGCAGGCACGCCTGTCTCCATCTGTGTGTGTGTGTGTGTGTGCATGCATTGTTGTCGGGATGTGTGCGGGTGTGCATATGTACGTACGTATGTCCTAATCTGTCTGTGCTGAGATCAGGAACAAGCCCTTTCAACTAACCAAGTGAAACTGGTGAGCTCTGAGCTGTCAGTGCGACTTATATAGTAGCCATGGTCTTGTCTTTAAAACAAACTTTTCATCTTTCTCTAGCAACATGCTTTCTTGTGCAAACTTAAGGTCACGTCAAGTTCCCCTGAGTTAGTTGAGGGTTTAACCAGGTGGCTTTCTGTGCTAAGACAAAGACCAGGACAACAGTCACTGTAGGAAAAACAGTTCATTGTGTCTCCCTCTGCTCACTGAGGTCCTGCTAATTGTTAATGCGGAGGCTGTTTGAGAGAAGAGAGACAAGGTCCCTTGGTTTTCAAAGAATGCTAACATTAGCATATCCCTGACTGATAAGGGTGTGACAGGCTTGTTCAGCAGGGGAAGGTGTAATTAAAGGCTCCTCACGCAGGCTTAGGGGGCTTTAGTATGCCAGCGGTTCACGAGGGGTCGAGCCTGTTTGCTATCGACAGGCTGATTAAGAGCAAGAAGCAACGTCCTCTATGGTTCCGGATGTGAGACGGGGCCACGTCCTCCTCCTCTACGCCTTGTCCTCTCACTCACAGCACCAAGACCGCACTCATGGTTCATGTGTGAAATGGGCTCTTGAACAACATGGCACACTGGATGCAATGCAAGGTTGGGGGATCGAGTGATGCTCCTTCATCACATCTACTTTAGAGTGTCCTAGTTGGCAGTTTCTATGTGTTTATTGTGTTTCTGTTTCTATTGCATATCACCTCAGTTAGCAGTTGTACTGTCAACATATTATAAGAATGTGAGATTCACAAAAGAAGGAACCACAAGAAGCTGTGTTAGAGGAAAAGACTAAAAAAATATTGAGAAAGGATTTTGGTTTGTTTAGTGAGTGTCAGAGAGGATCATGGTATAATCCATTGATGTATAAATTGGTGTGAATACCCTTAAACAGCCCTTGTTTCTTGATTTAATATTGACATCCTCTTTGTAAAGTGCTGATTTAAACTGCAGACAGAAACCACTTTTCCAGTGGTACCAGTAAGCACAGCAAGCTGTTCTGAAGTCTGACTCTTACAGACTAAGGAATGTAGTATAGCACAAGTCATATAATATTTAAATCTGGACTACATTCTTTACTCAGATTCTCGCAGAAATACACATCTGAAATCATATCTATTTCTGAGTACATATATTTGATGCATTGGAATTGCATTTATGCTGGGGACAAAATTAAATGTACATGTTTGATGAGGAGGTATTCTTTAAAAGAAGGTCATAGTTGCTCTCACAGAAAACTAGGAAGGTCATAAGGTTTACAGGAGGATGATAAATGTTTTACCAATAACAAACTGAATTTGAACAGTGTTCAGACTTAACAGACAATTCCTGAATGATGCCCTAGAATGCATTTATTTAATATGTTTAAAAGGTTCTCTGATAACTTCTCCTATATAGAAGTTATGTTACTGTACAGTAAGTATGGTTTGTACAGTAGATTTGCTACTTGGATGCAATTAAATTTTTTGTTTTGTTTTTAGTTTGTGTTTGTTGCAAATGTTTTTGTAGTTGTTGGTTTTTCTTATACAATGCATTATCTTCCTCATGAATAATTGATGAGCTCTATTCTGATTGGCTGGTTTAGAATGAGGCATTGTGGCTCAAACAGAATCAACAGGTCAAAATCGGTCGCAAGCTAACTGTGAGAGAGGTGATCCATACAGGATTTAGGTATCCAACTGTATACATCTGAGCCCGGAGGACATTTCAGTTATCAACCAAAACTGATTTTAATAGATCGACCAGATTTCTTGTCAAATGATAGTTATCATAGAAGTTATTTCCACTTCTATGAACATTAACTAGAAAGACTGAGTTAACTATATATAGACCTAGATTGGATATCTCTTACCAACCAAACTAGTTAGCTTTTGAATGATGACTTGCTAATGAGATATAAATTAGAAATTTCCATGACAACAGAATTGACAAAAGTACATCTTATATTGTAGAGTTATATGACAATGCAGCCAGTTTCTTTGAACAGGATACAGGAAGGAAAATAAAATGTTAAAATGGTAGGTTGTCATACTATTTAGCTGAGAACTATGCTGGCCAGTTACTTAACGTTTGCTAGTAGCTACTTGCTTTTGATCTCATCAACACCACAATGCAAATTAGCTCACTATGAAACTTCTTCATTATCCGTACCGCTTATTCCCGCTAGTCGGGGTCACTGGAGCCAATCCCAGCATCTCTGGGCGAAGGCAGGGTACACCATGGGCAGTTCGCCAGTCCACCACATGGCCAACACGCACACACACACACACCTACGGGCAATCTAGAGTGACCAATCAACCTAGGATGCATGTCTTTGGACTGTGGGAGGAAACCGGAGTACCGGAGAAAACCCACGCAGGCACAGGGAGAACATGCAAACTCCACACAGAGCAGCCCAGACCGAGAATCGAACCCAGACCGCCTTGCTGTGAGGCAACAGTGCTAACCACCACACCACCATGCCGCCCCACTATGAAACTGTCAGTGCAAAATGAAGTGACTTTCACCAACCAAAATGGATAAAGCCATGTTGCATTTCTACTTAGCTTCTTACAAGATGCAGTCAGGCTTGTGATTCCAATAAAGTTAGAAATGCACCTCTGACACCTTCTCGATATTGTTTATGGTTTGCAAAACTGTCCGTAGTGTGCAGAACACACTTAGTAACTTACCTGGGACCTTCACAGTATGTTCGTTACAAGATCTGCAGAATTGTTGCATTTTTGAATGTGCAAGTGGATGTTAATATTGCCTGTGGTGGATCGTGGGCTGGTATATGCAAATTTTATAGGCTTAAACATTATGCAGTCCAGTCTATTATGTAACAGGCTAGGAGTTTTGGAATCGGTCTGTTTTACGACCACACAGCTTTTGCGGGATTTCCATTTGAAGGAAGTGATGGTGGAATTTGAGGTGCGTGGTATGTCAGTTGCATGTACAAAACTCGTCATTCAAGGGAAACTGATTTTTAAATGTATCACACAAATGGCAGATCATACCTGAAAATACTGGGGCCCATCTTCATTCTGTCTTTGTTCATCTCTAATTTTATCTTCTGTCCAAACAGCTGATATGACACGGGCCTGTTTCTCTCTGATAGTTGAATTGTTCTGCTTTGATGTGAACAAAGTGTATGCACTAAGCTTCATGCACAGAAAAAACCTTTACAGTGAAACCTCACCATCCATACTGGCACCAACGAAGCTAACAGCATGTGTACTGCCACCTGGCTGTTCCTGACTCGTATATTTTTTAAACCTGATTTATCAGTGCACCATTACATTTTGAAGGCCCCGTGTAAAGAACAAAAGCCCTAGTTGCCCAGGGGTTCTTCAGCTCCAACAAGGCAACCCTGGTGAACTGCTTCACCTGGCTGAGTTAAAAACTAAATAATTTCAGTTAAACCTTCTTAAAATTCTGTAGAGGTGAAGATGTATCACCTGAGGGACTGTTAATATAGATTGAGATCTGAGTGCAAGCTTTTTGTTTTTTTTTCTTCTTATCTGTGTAATGGAATAATGGAACGATGACACAATTCACAAATGCAAAATGGATATATATTTATTTATCTATTTATTTACTTATTTATTTATTTTAACATAGTGTCTTCTGTATATACTATGTAAAATTACAACTTCAGTAAAGAAAATAAAAAACTACATGAATACGTTTATTCACTCAACATTATTCATTTATTATACATGAATACCAAGTTGGTGTGTGTTCTCGCCCCCTTGTTTACTTTTTTTTTACATTTTTTTTAATGCTGCCTTAGTTCATTTAGCTGTGTAGAACTGCATTTGCAGTACTAGAGCAGTGTAACTGGGTAACAATGTAACAAAACATCCAATTAAAAAAAACATATTATTTTATTCCTTTTTCCATATGGACAAGTAAGGCATTGTGTAGCAATATGAGGAAAAGATGTAATGTATATTGTAAAAATGCTAAAGCTTACATGGAAAAAGCTGAAGGTTTTTCTTTTTCATTTAAAGTTGTTAAACTTTCAAAAGTAGCCAGCTTTTTTACTACTTAATTTTGTTAATTTATTTTTTTAATAAGCCAACTTTTTAAACCAAATCATTCTGTCAGTGTGCTTGTTCATTGTTTAAGAAGGATTATGTATCTCATTTCATTGTTAACGATCTGATCTTAAACCCATCCTTTGTAGTTTGGAGGGTTTCAGTGTCATTCAAGATTGTGTAGTATTTAAAAAAATCCAGTAAATGTTTAAGTAAATTAAAATTTCGGTTGTTTTTCGATGATGCCAGACCACCGTCCTCCTGTACATATGTAGTTGCACTCTTCACAATTTGTGAATTTGAATAAAAATCACAAAAGATGAGTTACTCCAACAGGAGTGTGCTGATCAGTTTTTGCACATATATTCTCACTGTTCTTCTAACTGGCAGTAAATGGTTCCTTGACAGAGAAAGTCGAATGGCAAAAACAAAACTAAGCAAGGCTTTGTGAAGGCGATGTTACCAAGCAAACGAAACAAGTATTTCATCAGGAGCCCAAATTGGCCTCAAACTGGATGGCTGACAGCAGCGGTCAGTCAATGGACCATGTTACAGGGATCCATTTCATGGCTGTTTCAGCACAAGACCTACTAACTGCTCAGCAGGCCACTGGAATCATCTGAGTGCAGCACAAATCCAAACCCTGCTCTGGATAGCGATTGGGAAAGGCCCGCTTCTTTTGTTGTTACATGACTCACTAATACATAAATGTCTGAGTGTATCCAAAATGAGGGAGAATGTTCTATAGCAGATGGCAGGGTAACTAACTGGCAAATGAAATATTCAACACATGGTCACCATCATGAATCACTTATTAATCATTCTGCTATCGATTGTATCCAATTGTTTCCGTCTAATACGTAATACAGTTTAAACCCTAATTATAAGTTTGTTTGTTTTTTTACTTAACAGGACATGTTCAGGGTCAGTGTAAATTGTATTATGGACTATATCAAAATGTAGCCAAAGGTTACAAAACCTCGAGAGGCTGTGTAAGTAATTCCAGTAACCCACAATATTCATTAATAGAACAGCTTGAACAGTATAATTTCTTTATTTCAGGGCCTGATCTCACTCTCACTGACATGGTTTTTAAGATTTCGCAAAATAATACATAAACGTATTTGATAAAATACATCCTAAGTCCTATGCAGGACTGACTCGTAGCTGCACAAGGACTTAAAGATCAAGGGCTTAGTTAAAGTTGTTACCAATAAAAGAGATCTAGAACACTAGTTTATATGGGTCAACATACTGTTTTCATGACCTTCATGAAACTATGTTTAATAAAGATGTCTGTGAAGTGTTCAGTGTTATCTGTTGAAAAGTTTTTCATTCTTTGTTTATCATATATGATTGTAATCGTCAATAAGAACATCTATTAGGTGTCATTCATACAGAAATCCAGAAAATTCACAGCGATAAGCAAATGTTTTCCTGTGTATTACATTTTCCTTTGTATGTAAAGCCATTTATTAATCATGACAAAATGCTTTGTCGAGACTCTAAAGCTTGTTGTTAAGCGGTATTTGTATACAAGAGGCTGCCATGAGTAGTAAATAAATGTGCATATTTTAAGTCATTTTTGCATACAGCAGCAAAAACACTTTACAAGCAGCTCCAGATGGATTAAGTATGTATCGACATTCAAGCAATCAAAGTCGGAATGAATGCATGTGTTAAATGTACGCACATGGCCACAGATCAGGTGTGCACTTAAAATGTTGATTAGGCTGAAGTGGAATGGCTGTGTGCTTTTTTAAACTACAATAGAATGGAAAAGAATATTGATCAGACTTGCATCTAAGTAGACAAGCAAATATTTAAATGGATTTTAGACTTATGAGATGCAGATAAAATGAAATGAGAGAACTGTAAAATTGTGCAGGTTGCTGATAGGGGCAGGAGGAGTTACATTTGCAGGTGTGTTTTGTTTTGTTAAAAGTACTGCCCCATATAGGTCTGACCAGTCACATGTGTGGATTTAAATCTACGCAGTAGACAAATTAGTTCAAATGATTATCTCCTGTTTGTCCACCAACCGTACTTCATTCTGTTACACCAATCTCAAGCTTTTGAGAAGGCACTTCCAAAGTGTGTGGCTACCGTTATCACGATGGGTGAATGCTCCACCCAGCCATGCCTGAGTTTAAATTAGCCCTGATAACATCTTCATACCTCGCTGCCACAAATAGAGCTGCGTGGTCCCTTACCCTGTGCCAACGATGCCTGTCTGAAGCTATTAGCAAAGTGACATTGGGCCACAGCCATTACCTAAATTAAGAAGTTCCTTGTCGTTCTCACCACATAAGACAAGAAAAGAAAGGGTGCCCCAAAACGTCCTGTAAGTGTGACGGCCCGTTTTGCACAAAGGCTAGCTGAAGCCTGAGCATACATCAGGGGTGTGTAAAATACAGATGGAGTGGTTCACGCAGGGCTACGATAGGTGGCTTCCAGCAACTGTGAGATCACGAAGGGTTTAAGTTTTCCCGCTCTAAGGAGTAGAAACCCTAACACCGTGATGAGTTCAAACCGTACAGTTGATGAGCAGTACTTCAACCGCTTTGCTGCAAAAATCCCTTTCTCCCCCTTTCCAAAATCGCTTTCTCCATCAGAAACTCCTTTGAATCTAAGATAAGATTTGAGTTTAAAAAAGTCACATATTATATGCTGTAAGAATTACTATCCATAAGGTGTAAGATCACAGTATTATTTTATGTTTTGGCTCCTGTATCGACTTAAAGGCCTTGGCATGCAGCTCTCACATACAGCATGGCCTGTAGCAGTGGTGCATGTGAAAAGAGAATTTTATTAGAACGGAAGAACCACAGGGCATGCAGTTCCTCATTTTCCCATGGCATGGTACCACATGATAAACTGCCTGAAAGCTGCTTTTTACGGTCTGTTAGACAAACAAGACAAAAGTGAGGAGATTAAAAGAGACAGCCTGTTCCTAACCCCCCCCCCCCCATACTCCTCCCCTCCTCCCTCCAGTGCTTGGCCATTTCGTCTTCCCACACACATGGGCCTCCGACCTGGAGCCCTGGGGGTTTGATGTTGTTGCACACTGTTCCTAGGACTGTGCTCTTCAGGGCTAACATTGATGATGTAATTCCTGGGAACTCTCTGTTGGAGCCACTCCGCCAGCTTACAGGTGCCCCAAACACCATTGAGACAACATTAGTGCTAACCTTCTACATTTAAGGCGAATTGAAGGCGATCATAATCAGGTGAGAACTCCAAGTGTTATAGGCGATGTTATATAGTGCAGGAGAGTAAGTGCAGTGTACCTCACCACAATTTTAATATCTCTCTCTCTCTCTCTCTCTCTCTCTATATATATATATATATATATATATATATATATATATATATATATATATATATATATATATATATATATATACTTTATTAGGTACACCTGTCCAACTGCTCATTAACGCAAATGTCGAATCAGCGAATCACATGGTAGCAATGCATTTGGGCATGTAGACATGGCCAAGATGTCTGCTGCAGTTCAAACCGAGCATCAGAATGGGGAAGAAAGGTGATTTAAGTGACTTTGAATGTGGCATGGTTGTTGGAGCCAGATGGGCTGGTCTGAGTATTTCAGAAACTGCTTATATACTGGGATTTTCATGCACAACAATCTCTACGGTTTACAGAGAATGGGCCAAAAAAGAGAAAATATCCAGTGAGCGGCAGTTCCGTGGGCACAAATGCCTTGTTGATGCCAGAGGTCAGAGGAGAATAGCCAGACTGGGTCGAGCTTATAGAACAGCAACAGTAATTCAAATAAACAGTTGTTACAACTGAGGCAAGCAGAAGAACATGCCAGAACACGTCGAACCTTGGCCTCAAGGATGGGCTATAGCAGCAGAAGACCACACTGGGTGCCACTCCTGTCAGCTAAGAGCAGGAAACTGAGGCTACAATTCACACAGACTCACCAAAATTGGACAATAGAAGATTGGAAAAACGTTGCCTGATCTGATTTGGATGGTAGGGTCAGAATTTGGCGTCAACAACATGGATTCATCCTGCCTTGTATGACGCTGCTTCCTGCTGACGCTGCTGCAGAGTGTTTTTTGCCTACTTTTTTTCTATCTGTTTAATTACATCTGATACATCTACAAATCCTTTGTGGACTTTGTGGATATATTTACTCATAACTCCGGCTACAACAACCTCCACAAGCCATCAAAAGACATTCAAGTTCATCTTAACCGAAGCTCAGTATCTTTAGTATTTCATCATGTCTGAGTTGCCTGTTGCTTGTGTGGAGTGTGGCAAGTATAGCTACTCTTCTTCCGTCAGTGGGGATAATTTTGTTTGTAACAAGTGTAGATTAATTATTAGCATGACGGAGAAGATTTTGCTTTTAGAGGAGCACATCCGGGCTTTAGAAAGTCCTAGAGAGTCGGCAGCACCTAGCGTAGCAGGCCCGCTTGCCACCACCGTAGCTAGCCAGAATGGGTGACGTCTCAGCGGCATAGCCATACGGCTGAGCACCATTCTATTTAGGTTCCCAAAATAGGTTAGTAGTACACCGACTGAGCGACCTGTTAAAAGAGCTCTGGTTATAGGAGATTCCCAGCTCCGACACGTGAATGTAGCGACCCCTTTAGAGACACCAACGGCCATAGTTAAGTGTATCCCGGGGGCTAGAGCGCCTGACATCAGGACTAATCTTAAGGTGCTGGCTAATCGTAAATATTCAAAGATAGTGGTACACGTCGGCACCAATGATGTGGGTTTGAGACAGTCCGAGATCACTAAGGATAATGTTAAAGAGGTGTGTGAGTTAGCGGGGACTATGTCAGATGCCGTAATATGCTCTGGTCCCATTCCAATTCGGCGTGGCGCCGAAACCTACAGCAGGTTATTGGCGCTACACCACTGGATGTCTAAATGGTGCTCAGAAAACAACGTGGGTTATATAGAGAATTGGACGCGTTTTGAGGGCAGGCCTGGCCTTTTGAAGCGAGACAGCATTCACCCTTCTTGGGAGGGTGCTGCTCTCATTTCCCATAGCATATCTGCTAGGCTTACTAGTGGTAGTGTAGGACTTGTTAATGGGGATTGACAAACCAGAGCCGAGGCCAGGCAGCAGACATAAAGGCTAAACCCACTGTCTGCTAGCTGCAAAGAGACGTCACCTAGGTCACACTGGATTGAGACTGTGTCAGTTCCTCGAGTATCAAAAAATAACTCTCGCAAAGTTAGTAGACAAAATTTAATCAATGTTAAATTGGATTATGCTCCAGTAGTTTAAATCTGAAACTAGGACTGCTAAATATTAGATCCCTGTAATCTAAAGCATTGCTGGTTAATGAAATGATTTCCGATCATAATCTATGCATGCTCTGCTTGACGGAAACCTGGACCCGGCCAGATGATTATATGGCCCTAAATGAAGCTTCTCCCTCTGGCTATAGATATGTTCATAACCCCGTCCAAATGGTCGAGGAGGCGGTGTCGCCACAATATATGACTCTGATATAGACATTTCTCAAAAATTCGGCTTTAAATTTAATTCTTCTGAACATCTCATCCTCACTGTTTCAAATTTATCAAATCTGACAACCAACAAAGCGTCGCAGTCGTTTATGTTAATTACTATTTACCGCCCCCCTGGTTCTTACTCTGAGTTCTTGCAGGAGTTTTCAGACTTCCTGTCTCATGTAGTATCTTCCTCGCTGCCTGGGCTTCAATGGTTTCTACACCCCTCTGACAATAAACGGCCGGCAGGTGAGTGCCTTGATTGATACGGGGTCAGCCGTTTCTGTGTTGCGATACGACACTAGGGTAGTGGTGCCGGGTCTGTTTCGTTTGGTGGCGGACCGTCGGGGGTACACGCGTGGAGCGGGCCGGCATGCGGGCGCGACAATTGGGACGGGCTCGGGCGCCCGGAGGTTGCTAGGGCCGTTCGCGAAATGTGGACTTGCTGCGTGGGCCACCTTGACGCTGAACAGGGGAACCAAGTGTGGTCCCTGTTACGGAAATATATTGATATTTTCGCACTGTCGGATAATGACTGTTCTAGGACCAATCTGGCCACGCATGACATAGAGACTGGCGACGCGAAACCTATCCGGTCTAGACCCCACCACTTGCCGTTCACAAGGCGCAGGATAGCGGATGAGCTAATTAATAACATGGCTGATGCCGGCATTATTGAGCCTTCGAGCAGCCCGTGGGCCTCGCCTGTGGTTCTAGTGCAGAAGAAAAACGGTGATTGGAGGTTTTGTGTGGACTACAGGCGTCTCAACGCGGTCACGAAACTCGACGCGTACCCGCTGCCGAGGATCGACAAGTCCCTCGATCTGCTCGCGGGCTCGGTGTGGTTCACCTCCCTAGACTTGCGCAGCGGGTATTGGCAGGTCCCCCTAACAGAGCCAGCTAAGGAGCGTTCGGCATTCACCGTCGGGAGGGAGTTATGGCAGTTCACCGTGTTGCCTTTCGGGCTGTGTAATGCGCCCGCGACATTCAAGCGGCTCATGGAGAGGGCTCTTAAAGGGGTCCCAAGTTCAAAATGCATCGTGTACCTCGACGACATGCAGGTACATGGGGGGTCGTTTGGAGCGGCGCTAGCGAACCTAGAATTGGTCCTGGGAAAAATACGTCAGGCCAATTTAAGGCTTAACCCCGCAAAATGCAACCTACTGCAGCGGCAGCTTAATTTTCTGGGGCACGTTATCAGTGGTGAGGGGGTTGGTACGGACCCGGCAAAAACGGAGGCAGTGAAGAACTGACCTCGCCCGACGACCACCAAGCAGGTCAGAAGCTTTCTGGGCTTGGCCTCGTGCTACAGAAAGTTTGTGCGGGGATTCGCAGAGGTTGCAGCACCGCTTCACGACCTCACCGGGGGCAGGGTGAAGTTTGCATGGTCACCCGGGTGTGAGGACGCTTTCAAGGAGCTGAAGGGCAAACTGTGCAGCGCACCTGTACTGGCGTACCCTGATTTTGGCAGGGAGTTTATCGTCGATGCGGACGCGAGCGACCATGGCATCGGGGGCGTGCTCTCGCAGGTACATGAGGGCGCAGAGCGCGTTATCGGGTACTACAGTCGTGTTCTAAGCAAGACAGAAAGGAATTATTGCGTGACTAGACGGGAATTACTAGCAATAATCGCGTGTCTAGAGAATTTCAGGCCATATGTGTACGGCGTATCTTTCCAGCTTCGCACGGATCACGCATCACTACAGTAGCTCCTGAACCTCTGTGATCCTGAGGGGCAGCTGGCCAGATGGCTGGCCAGGCTCCAGGAGTTCAAATTCTCCATCAAACACCGGCTGGGTAAAGTTCACGGTAACGCGGACGCCTTGTCACGTAGACCATGTTTGGACGGAGGGTGCAGACATTGCGCAAAAGCAGACATGTGCGACCCCTAACCTGGGCGCTGCGCGGCACTCAGGCCGGCGGACAGGCCGCCCTTGCCGATACTTGAATCCTTTGCTGTGGAACAATTTAGAGAGGCTCAGCTGGCTGACCCAGAAATGGACGCGGTTAGGTCAGAACCGGACGCGGTTAGGTCGATTCTGCAGAGTGTAGTCCCCGCGGAGTTGAGGAACAATGTCCTTTGCTCGGTGCATGGTGCACTGGGTAGCGGGCATTTCGGAGTGGCAAAGACATTGCGTCGGCTGAGACGGAGATTCTGGTGGCCAGGCTGCAGACGCGACGTCGAGCTGTTCGTGCACTGTTGCGACACGTGTGCCGCCAAAAAGGGGCCGGCGTCGAAACCCAGGGTGCCGCTGGTCCCTGTGCGATCGGGCTCGCCGATGGAGAGAGTCGCTGTCGATGTCATGGGTCCGTTCCTGGTTACGGAGGCAGGCAACTGATACGTCCTCGTGGCCATGGATTACTTTACGAAGTGGCCCGAGGCGTACGCCATGCCAGATCAGAGCGCGACCACGACTGCGTCCGTGCTCGTCGGCGAGTTCTTCTGTCGTTTCGGGGTGCCGGAGACGCTGCACAGCAAATCAATCCACTAATCCCACTAGAGTGTAGCAGTAATAATTTTATGAAATTCTTTAATGATAAGATTGATAAAATTAGGGAAAAAATTGGTTGTGCTATCTCAGAGCCTGTCAACATGCCAATGCACCTTGACAGCTGTCTGGTCAGCTCTGATGCCCTGTTAGAGTCCTTCTCCCCAATTGGTCGTAAGGATCTTATTTCAATGGTGGAATCTGCCAAGCCCTCCACATGCATACTAGATGCAGTACCAACCCATTTACTTAAAGAATTACTGCATAGCAATATAGAACCTTTGCTCACTATAATAAACTGCTGAGATGTTGATGCTGTCATCCAGCTTTGTCATGGCATCACTCTAGTTGTGACAATGATTTAACTGGAAAGCAATGTCTCAGTGAGCCCTCATGACTGTGGTCACCCCCCCCCCCCCCCCCCCTTAGTTATGCTGCTATAGATTAGCCTGCCGGAGCTACATGCTAATCACTGGCACATGAGCTATGTACATTTAAATCTATGGTGGTTAAATTGACATCCACACACTCAGTCTGTATTGTCCATCTTTTTGCATGCTTCTACCCAAGACAACTGCATGCAAGCACCTACAAGCACCTTGTACCTTGATGGTCTGGCTTGCCGGTGGATGTACTGATGCCGGGGTTGGATGTGCCATTGCCGTAAGGGGACCTGCTGATGCTGGCTCCTACCTGAGGCTCACCATCTGCACCGAAGGGACTGTGACTACTTGGTCGGGGAACAAGAACCTTAAGCTATAACTGTAGAACCACCTTTTGTGCACAAATACGGACTGGTGCTAACGGGCCGCCCAATGGAGGATGGGTTCCCTTTTGAGTCTTGGTCCTCCCAAGGTTTCTTCCTATATCCCCGCCATTTTAGGGAGTTTTTCTTTGCCACTGTTGCCTTTGGCTTGCTCATTAGGGATCTGGACCCATACAATTTGTAAAGCTGCTTTGAAACAACATGTGTTGTGAAAAGCGCTGTATAAATAAAATTGACTTGACTTGTATCAACAATTCAGGATGGTGCAATGGTGGTGCAATGGTGTGGGGGATATTTTCCTGCCAATTGAGTATCATGTCAACGCCACAGCCTACCTGAGTATTGTTGCTGACCATGTCCATCCCTTTATGACCACAGTGTACCCATGTTCTGATGGCTAATTCCAGCAGGATAACGTGCCATGTAATAAAGTGCGAATCATCTCAGACTGGTTTCTTGAACACGACAATGAGTTCACTGTACTCAAATGGCCTCCACAGTTATTACTGTGTATGTTTCCATTTCTCATAGTCCTTCTTTTGAATGTTTCTATTACTGGGAACTACAACATCACCATTGACCACTACTCTTTTCTGGAGCTCCCAAGAGGTCTTTGTCTTGATCTTCTCCATCACTCCCTGTGTTTCCTCTCATTTGGACTTTGAGGTGTCTACCTCATATATCTTGCATGTTTCTGACCCCATGTTGTGTCTCTCAGTGTATTCTTTCCCTACATCCTGCTACTTTGTTCTCAGAGGCTCCTTTGCACACTTTGCATTTTGGGTCTTGTCTAGTGTGACATCGTCCCCCTTCAACTGACCTGTTTCTTACTGTTTGATCTGTGTTGCCTTGGTTGGTGCCTCTGAACTGTCCTTTATTCCAGTTGTTCCTGCCATAGGAAGGATTGCCTTACATAATTCATCTATTCAATGTCACCATGCAACAATCCATAGAGGGGTTTATAATGTGTCTGAAACTTTCTCTCGTTAGCTTATTTTAAGGGGCCATTGCTCGGTGTATCGTGGAGGTTTCGCATCTCACCCTGGACAGTGGACTTGAAACTTAATTGGCCCCTTCACCTCCTCTTTCTCCACCTTCTCCATCTCCAGCTGGCACCCAGCTTTAGAATGTTGGATGTGTGGAGTGAGCCCTTCATCTTTGGTCTGTTTATTGTACCTGCTGGTTATCAGATGACTGGTAGGGCATACATTATTCCTATTAAAATAGCTACAATATATTAAAACACTCTATATAATACATGGTATCAAAGAATACTGTAGGAATTTGGCCATTTAGTTTTTATACAATTTTTTTATTAGTGTGGGTTAGCACCAGAATGGGTGTCTGTCAGAGAATAAGCACATCCACAGCGTGTGTGAGGCTGAGGCAGGCAGCAGTATGGGGGCATCTGGCTGCTTTGATGCATGTGGATGATCTAAAGAGTGACACTGATATGATTTGCATCTTAGTACCTGGGCATGAAGGGGCTTCATTCAGGGGTTTAGCAAAGCAGCAGCGAAAAAGCATTTAGACCATCAAATGTCAGCACGCTTAAGATAACCTTCACACGCAGGAGGATGCTGACAGCCATTAATCTGTTGTCACAACTTATTAGACAATAACATTTATCAATTAAAGCGGAGCAGCATGCTTTCGCTGTGAGCAGCAGTCAGCGTAGCCTTGCTAGCACGACTTACACTTGTCATCGCTGTGAACGCCTTCCTGTGGCGATGGGGAATGAGCACACAAAACGTTCGGCCATGTGGAGGAAGATGCATCGGCTGAAAAGAGGTTGCTTTGCGCTCACGTCATCTCACTTTTACGAGAGATGGATTTTAAGTAATACTTTATTTGAAGGCTACCTACATAGTGACCTCAGATCACATACATGAGAACTCAGTAACATATTTATAAAGCAATAACTGATTCTTTATGAATCTGATAACAGTATTCGCAAGATGATTAGCTCTATGGAAAACTGTTGTATTGACATATGCATATGTATGGAGAAACATATGCATGTGTGCATGACATACGCATGCACACATGCATAAGTATCGAGAAACATATTTCCCACCCTCCACACTACCACACTCCCCAAACCACCCACATTCCCCACACCACCCACATTCCACACTCCACTCATATCTACAACACCCCGTCCCACATCTCCCACCTTCCACACTCTCCCACTCCACCCACACACCCCACACTCCCCACACCCGCTTACATTCCCACATGGATTTGAGACCCGTACATTTATGAAACCCAGACTAGGACATCTAGAAAACTAGAATAGACATATATTGCTTATTTTGCCCTTATATTTTTGTATATTGAATATTGTGTAATATTGTCTTTGACTTTGACAATGACATACATGATTATTTATAAGCAGGTAATGTCACCATTCTTAATATTACATGACATTTCATAGCATTTCCTTAATATAAGAGGAAATATGCACAAAAGTTATCCAATCCACCACCTCAATGGTATTTATAAAGAGAATGATGTAATTCTGCTTTTTTTGCTATACATCAATGTAATTGATGACATTAATGTAAATCATTACAGAAGACAGAACTCATAAACAAGATTTATTATTATTTTCCAACATGAATTGCGTCAGGATGCGCAATCAAACAAAGAACTTGCTCGTATCGAAAGGGTGCATGGCATCAAAACATCCCCGCTACACAAACATGGTGGAAACATAAGCAATGCATACATGTGTTACAGGTCCCAAGTGTCCCAAGGATTACTGCAACAGTGATATGCGCAATCTGAACAATAGTAGAACAGGAGAGAGCGATGACGACCGAAGCATTAGCGTTAACATCCAGACTGCGTCTTTTATTTGTTATAACCAATAAACCTCTCAATGTACAATATAAACGTTTTACTGTTCTTCATAAACTTTGTTTATCTTAAACAAAAATAATAATTAACTCCAACACATTTCCTTTGTCATCTCTTCACATCACCAACTCTCACTTAGATGGAGATAACTAAGGCACAGTGTATTACACAGGATAAATCAACTGGTTTTAAACTTAATTGCACTTAGCTGCACATTAGCTGGTTTAAGCATCAAAATGTACACAGACGAAGCAGTGGTCACAGCTCGGATTCGCCTGCGAGGTACAGTTCAGACAGCTCTTTCTGCCCCTCTGGGTTTTTCTCTCTGTCTGGGATTTTGAGTTTCAGTCAGAACCCCTCGTCTATAACATGTTAATTACTTGGCTATTACCATCATAACCTTCAGTACACACATTTTAGTAAACACACTCAGAAGGCATTACAAAAGGCATTGTCACTGCATAAGGTACAGTTTGATGAGGAGCATAAAGCTGTCTTTGTACAGGTTGCATTACCCAAACTGGCAAAGTTTGCAACCCACACAGTCCAACATGACCTATGACCCTCTGTGGCTGGTAAGAAGGCTGGCCCATACTGCTGTAGGTAAGTATCTGAGGTGGTCCCCTTGTCCTTGAAGATCTCCTTAGGGACTCCTCCTGAGTTGGCATTTGCTCCGCCTGCTCAGGGCCAACTTCAATCTCGACCTGTTCAGCGTCTCTTTCAGGTCCTTGTTCTCTTTGTCCATTGTCATTTTCAAAGTCTTGGACCAGTTCCGTTTCATCCAGGCATTGATGCTCCATGAGGACATCTTCATTTGCAGTGTTCAGTTGTGTGTGTCTCTTTTGTCCCACAGGTGTGAAAACCTGACCCGGTTCTGGATCAGTTTGAGTGGCAAATACCTTACTTCGGAGTCACTTTCAGAGTCTGAGGTCTCACTGTTCCTGTCACTTTGACTTTGATTGATTCTGTAACCTTTGGCTCGGCTATTAATGCGCTGTTTACCTTCACCGGAATCAACAGTTACAGGTAACTCATTCACTTGATGGATGAGATTTCTGTGGAGTACCCTTGTTTTCTGTGTATTGTTCTCAGGATATACCTTGTAAATGGGGCTGTCATTAATCCACTCTTTGACAATGTACACAGTTTGCTCCCGGTATGACCCGAGTTTCCCAGGTCCGCCTCTTTCCCCTAGGTTGTGAACTAGCACTCTGTCCCCAGGCTCTAAGACCATTCCTCTCACCTGTTGATCGTAGTGTCTCTTTCCTCGAGCACTTGATTGCTGACTGTTGTTTGTAGCAATATGATAAGCCTCTTTCATCCTCCTTGCCCACTTTTGCACATATCCATGTGGTGTTTCACTGTCCTTCGCTACATTGAGTCCAAACAGGAGGTCCACGGGTAAGCGAGGGTGCCGTCCAAACATTAAGAAATGTGGGGAGAACCCTGTAGCCTCGTGTTTCGTGCAATTATATGCATGAACAACTTGGGGCAAAAAGTAATTACAGTTGTTCTTTTCCGTCTCCTCAAGAGCTCTCAACATTTGCAACAGGGTGCGATTAAATTGCTCGACTGGGTTTCCCTGTGGGTGGTATGGTGTGGTACGAGAGTGATTGACGCCTGACAATTGCTGCAGACCCCTGAACAGTGAGTTTTCAAACTCGCGACCCTGATCGTGGTGCAGCCTAGCAGGGTAACCGAAGCGAGGAATGAAATCACTATATAATTTCTCTGCAGCAGTTTTTGCTGACTTATTTCTGGTTGGCCACGCCTGCACAAAGTGTGTGAAGTGGTCCACCGCAACAAGTATGTACTCGTAACCACCTCAGCTCTTTTCTAAATGCATATATGGACACCAGCTCCATGGGTGCACTGGAAGTGATGCTCCCCATGGGTGCCCTCACATGTAGAGTGGGTTTCTTTTGTTTTATACAAGGACACTGTCTTGTTACATATGCCTCAATGTCCTTTTTCATAAAGGGCCAGTAGAAGCGATCTCGGGCTAGGCTGATAACTCGTTCAGCACCGAGATGGCCCATGTCCCCATGCAGGTGTTTTAACAACAGGGACCTGTACTCGGCAGGTAGCACAAGCTGTTGTCTACCCCCAGCTTCCCTGTATAGTAGGTCATTTTCAATCTTCAGTTTTCCCCATTCGCGCATGAGCCTCTTCACTAACCCTCCTGCATTTTCCCTGTCTTTCTTGGTTAGTGTTGTTTTTACCTCTTTCATTCTGAGTAGTTATTTTATTGTCGCGTCTTGCCTTTGTGCCCGTACTAACTCTTCATGGCTGATGTTATGCAAGGTTGATTTGTTTGCCTTAGTGTCTTGAGCCAGATTTAGGGCAGCTACAAAGGCAACATCACTTGTCTTTGCAGCCTCACTCCCTTTCCATGTTGCACAGATAATGTCTTGGCTGAGCTCCTCTGTACACTCCCCTACATAACTATTGATGTCTAGAGGGAGGCGTGACAAAGTGTCAGCGTCCACATTGACTCTACCAGGCTGGTATTTGATGTTGAATCTGAAATCGGCCAGCTCTCCTACCCATCTATGGCCCGTAGCGTTCAACTTCACTGTGCTCATCACGTACGTCAGGGGATTATTGTCTGTATACACTGTGAACTCTGGGGCATAGAATAAATAATTCCTGAACTTTTCGCATATGGCCCATTTAAGACCCAAGAACTCTAGCATGCCAGAATGTAAACAATAGTTTTTTTCAGCCGGGGTCAGAGTTCTTGAGCCGTATGCGATGATTCTTAATTTCCCCCCATGCCTCTGATATAACACAGGCCTGAGCCCTTGGTTACAGGCATCAGTGTGTAAAACAAACGGAAGTTCAAAATCAGGGGATCGGAGAGAATGTCCACAAGCTGCTTCAGGACGTGGTCATGCTCACCTGTCCAGTAGATGGGAGTCTTTGAGGGCAACTGGGCATTTTGTTTTTGTTTGGGCTTCGTCTGTGTGTTCTCAGGAACTCCTTTGACTTGTAGGAGGTTATACAAGGGTTTGGCGATCCTAGAAAAGTCTTGAATGTAGGCCTGATAATAGCTCAAGAACCCAAGCAGTTTTCTTAACTCACCCACTCGCTTCATAATCCTTTGGGTCGACTCGGACTCCCTTTTCTGAAACTAGTCTACACACATATCTGACCTCCGCTTTGAAAAGCTCACACTTGGTTGGGCGTAGCTTGACCCCATGTTGTTGGCGAGCTCGGAGAACTTTACGCACCACCCCCACGTGTTCAGTGAAACTTTTCGAATAGCAAAGGATGTCATCCAGATATGGGATGCAACAGTCGTCACGCAGGGTGTTCAGCATCTCCTCCATACTGCGTTGGAAGGCAGCAGGGGTGTTAATGAGGACAAAGGGGATTCTCACCCACTCATATAGGCCCCAGGGTGAGATGAAGGCAGTCATGTGGCAAGACCCCTCTGCCATGTACCCTTGGTGATAAGCCTTTCCCTGGTCCAGAATGCTGAACCAGCGGTGGCCGCCCAGCGTATCCAAAAGATCTCGGATGCGTGGAAGTGGGTGGCGGTCGGGCACGGTTTTCTGATTTAATAGTCTATAATCAATGCAAAGTCTCAGCGTGCCATCACGCTTCCTCACACATACTACTGGCGCAGCAAATGGTGACTTTGACTTGACTATCCAGCCTTTAGCCAGCAAGTCCTGGATGTACTCTTTCACCTCTTTGTACAACGGCTTGGGGATGGCTGTGTATGTGCGTTGGACTGGGATGTCATCTTTCAGGTTGATGGTCATATTCAAACTTGGAATGTCCCCAGTATCACCATCATCTCGGGCAAAAGCATTTGACTCCTCAAATAACATTTGCTTTACCTCCTTCTGGTGTTAGGTGACTAATGTCCACTGGGGGGTGCCAGCGAGCTGTGTCGGATGGCTCCTGGCCTTGGCTGGGCCACAGAGTCAACAATACGGGTGGAGAGTGGTACTGTTTCACAAAAGTCATTGGGGGTGTCTGTCTCAACTACTTTTGTTATGGGATCCATAGAACCCAAAACTGTTGAGCTGGGTAGAGTCACGTCCTGGAGGGAGTAGTTTGACACAGGTATTTTAACATATGGCCTGTCTGTCTTCTCTATCTGTAGAAGTCCTGCTCCGATGCCAAGTTGTTCTAGATGGACATCCTGTAGCACAGGCTCAAACAACACAAGCGACTCTGTAGTGCTAATACTCTCTGGGACCCTACACTTAAGGTAAGCCACCTGCCCAGGGTATACCGTTCCCCCTTTCCGGCCCACCTTTACAGTAGCTGATTCATCTACAGGACGATTCTGGGCCTGGATGAAGCTTACTAAAGTGTTTACAGCAGCAGTGTCGATCCCCATTGCCCTGCCAATAAGCTCAATAAGTTTGCAGTTCCCTCCATTGTCTTTAATGAACTCATGAATCACGTTAAAGCCTACTATGGGTCTCTCGATCTTGAGGCGACTCACAAGGAAGGGCACACGTATAGATAAATCTGGGTCGTTGTTCCCCTCTAAGTTGACTACAACCTCCACCCACCCATCGTAAGGTATGGAGTCCCCTGTGACTGCTTTCACATTGAGATGATCATCCATGAGTTCGCTCAAGGGTCTGACCTGCTGTCCGGGTAGATATTTATTTAGCCATGCATGGTCTAACAGACTTACCCCCGCCCCTGTGTCTAAAACTACCGTTAGTAGGTAACCTGCCATCATGCATTTGAGAAGGGATTGGTTACCTACTAAGGGAGCTATTAAGCCATGTGATATTTCTCTGTCACCTGTTTCTTGTGAACATGCAGCACCCATCTCCCTGCTAGTTTTGACTCTGGACCTTTTCTTTGAGCGGGACTGTTGAGGTTTGCCGATCAGGGGTGGTCCCTCTGCCCTGACCGCCTTCAGTTTCCCGACGGCTTGGTTCGCTTCAAGCACCCAACAGTACGGTGCCATTCTTCCCCACAGACGAAGCAGTGGTCACAGCTCGGATTCGCCTGCGAGGTACAGTTCAGACAGCTCTGGGGTTTTCTCTCTGTCTGGGATTTTGAGTTTCCCTGTTATGGTGCTGAAACCTGAGCTGTCATTGCTTTCAGATTTTCCATAGCTTGTGTCAGTGCTTCTACTTGGGCACTGAGTCTATGGAGTGTGACATCATTGTTAATCTGGTTTACTCCCACATTGTCCTTTGCTTTCACTTTTAACTCACTGTCCGCTGCATGAGCATGACTCACCTTCATGGCAGAACCCCGACCAAGTCGGTGTTTCCGTTCATTTTCCTCGGTCGTGGTCTTTATTACTTGGCGAAGCAGCGCCTCATCACTGACAGTGGGGTCACCTAAGAGGGTCTTAAGATCTCGGCGAACACTGTCGTACTTCTCCCCTATGCCCTGACAAATGGTGTTGAGGAAGATGCATTGGATTGTGGATATATGCTCCGGGCATGAATATTATTCAAGCAAACAAAACAAAACTCCTAAAACCGGAGTTGTTAAGATATCGCGGTATTCAATTCACCTAATCCCGCAAGACTTCCCCAGTGGCGGGCTAGCATTCTGTCGATCTCAACCTCGGCAGACTAAACTTGTAATCATTAGCAGAAAAGCGCACAAAACTCTATCACCGTGTCATCTCCTGATAAAGTAAGAGGAAAGCATCTTACAGAATAGTTACGGTGTAGTTTTACTGGGTACTGACCTGAAGAATAGTACAACAGGAGAGAGCGATGACGACCGGAGCTTTAGCGTTAACATCCAGACTGCGTCTGAGGCAGACGGAAGGTCCGCCCCCAGACCAATCCAGCACAACGCTTACTAAACAAACGTTCCGCTTCGCCACTATCTGTCTCCCATTCATATCAGGACATTGGGCCCCATATTATTCTCATTGTATTTACTGCCGCTGGGCACAATCATTCGTAGACATTAGTAGTATTAACTTCCATTGCAACACAGATGATACTCAGTTGAATATATCCTCTAATCCAGATGATGTCAACACTACTCCCAAAATTGAGAACTGCGTCCAGGACATAAAAAACTGGATGGCGTCTAATTTTCTTCTTCTAAATTCCGATAAGGCTGAGGTGTTGCTTCTTGGACCAAAAGCTGCTAGAAGCAATTGGTCTGATATGCCTCTCACCCTGTCACGATCAGCCCCGGATCCCTCCCTGTGGGTGTGTGTTTATGTTGTCGATGTCCTTATGTGTATTTCCGTGGGTGTGTGTGACGGGATGAGTGTGTTCATTAGTCGCACCTGTAGCTTGTCTCGTCTTCACGAGGGGTTAGCGTGGTTTGTCTATTTAATGTGTGCTTGCACAGTGTCCAGTGCTCGTCTTTGTTGAGTCCTAGATGTGGAGTCGAGAGTGTGTATTTGTTATATGTAAGCGCAAAAAGCGCTGTCTTGAAAAGAAAATAAAGAGAAAAAAGTGCATTCCTTCTGGCACGGTCGTTCATTTATTAGTGCATCAAAATTCCCCTCCACCGTGACAGAAAGACGAGCCGCAGGATGCCAGGACTCCGTGAGAAGGGAAGGAGAGCCAGCACGCATGGGGCGAGTAGAAAGGGGCACCGGCATGCCCTCCCGAACCGGGACCGTCCCGTGTCTTCCTCGAGTCCCCTCCTCGCAGACCTGGAAAAGGACAAGAGCGAGGGAGAAAGAATAGCCGCCTATCTGCGGCAATACCCCCTCGAGGCGGAAGAAGAGGGGTTGGCAGGCTATTACCGCCGGCTCGCGGAAGCTGCCTGGGATATGCGAATCAGCCAACCCTTAAATACCTACTGCCACCTCGCGGAGGAAGCCTGGGCGGAGCAAACCCGCGAGCCGAGGGATAACCCCGTTTCCAGGGCGGAGGAAGTACCCGCGATCGTGGTTGCCTCCGGGACGGCAGGGCTCTCTCCCCCGGAGAGCAAAGACGGAGAGACAGACTCCGAAGAGGACGAGGCCTCTCCCCCGTCAGTGTGCTCTAAGAGCACAGTGCAATACGTGGGTGAAGAGGAAAGCCCTCCCCCCTCCGAGTACCCGACAAAGAATGAGGGTGAGTGGAGCGAGGACGATCGCTCCCTTCCCTCCGAATACGCGTAAGAAATGGAGTATCAGAAGGAGGATAGTTTCTCCTCATCTGAGTACTCGGCCGTGGGAACCAAGCCAGAGGGTTGGAGGTCCAGCCAGCTGTCGCCACAAGTTCCCATGGAAACGGGTGAGTCCGTGCCCTGGGAAAGAAGCGCCCCTTCACCACAGAGCGAGGATCGGGCAATGGACTGCCAGTGGGAGAGAGCGCTGGAGGAGGCCAGTATGCGGAGCTATGGCTCCTCTGAGGTCGAGAGGAGCCTGGGGGAGGAGTCCGAAGAGGTTCCCCCTTGGCAGGGTGTGGGGGCCCGGCGCAGAGCCACTGGGCGCGCACTTCGCGCTGGTCGGCGAGCGTCGGTAACGCCCCGAAGGAAGGCAACACCCTCGAGGCGCACGACCCGCGCTGGGCAGCGCGCTCCGTCAACGCCCCTGCGGAAGGTAAAACCTACAGGGCGCAAGCGTCAAGCTGGTCAGAGAGCACCGGTAACGACCAGGAGCAAGGCGAAAGCCCCTGGGCACACGCCTCGCGCTGGTGGGCAGACACAGGGTAAGCCCTGGAGGAGAAGGAGTCGGGCCACCCAGACCCAAGAGCCGACACAAGCTCCCGTTCCACCAGAGGCGGGGAGAGGGACCTCAGAAGCCGCGACGGGAGGAGGGTTGAGACCGACCCCCCCAATGGTCGCGGGGTTGCAGGCCGGAAAGCCTGCTCAGCTATTGTCCCTGCTCCCTATTCCTGTGTTCGTGTCAGTCCCTGTGTTTCTACCGAATCCCCTTCTCCCTATGTTGCCTATGTTAATTAATGTGCCTGTGTGTGTCTTCGTGTCTGTGCCGGTGTTCTCGTCTAACGTGTTTTCCCCTGTCCTCCCAGGGAAGTGGATCTGAGGTGCGTGGCTGTGCTGCTCCCCCTCGGGGGGCGACAATGCCCGGAGGCCGGAGTTCTCGGCGACCACGGGACCACCCATAGGTGTGGATGCGAGGCAGCACAACCGCTGGGCACTCCGGGCGGAGTAGCCCCTTGGGGGAGGGCTATGTCACGATCAGCCCCGGATCCCTCCCTGTGGGCGTGTGTTTATGTTGTCGATGTCCTTATGTGTATTTCCGTGGGTGTGTGTGTCGGGATGAGTGTGTTCATTAGTCGCACCTGTAGCTTGTCTCATCTTCACGAGGGGTTAGCGTGGTTTGTCTATTTAATGTGTGCTTGCGCAGTGTCCCGTGCTCGACTTTGTTGAGTCCTAGATGTGGAGTCGAGAGTGTATTTGTTATATGTAAGCGCAAAAAGCGCTGTCTTGAAAAGAAAATAAAGAGAAAAAAGTGCATTCCTTCTGGCACGGTCGTGCATTTATTAGTGCATCAAAATTCCCCTCCACCGTGACACACCCTAGATGGCTTTTCAATTCAATTCAATTCAATTTTATTTATATAGCGCTTTTTACAACACATGTTGTCACAAAGCAGCTTTACAAATTGCGTGGGTCCAGATCCCTTTTCAGTTACACCTAAATCTTCTGCAAAAAGCTTAGGTGTCACTATTGATTCGGATTCTTTCATTTGACACACATATATGCAATGTCACTAAGGCTGCCTTTTTCCATTTATGTAATATCGCCAAGCTAAGACATTTACTTTCATTAGCTGATGCAGAGAAGCTGATCCATGCTTTTGTCTCGTCAAGATTGGACTACTGTAATGGTCTTCTAATTGGATGCTCTAAACAGTCCCTAAAGAAACTCCATCTTGTACAGAATGCTGCAGTTAGAGTCCTAACTAGGGCTAGAAAATTCGATCATATTAGTCCTACTCTCTCTGCATTACACTGGCTTCCGGTTAAATATCGGATTGATTTTAAAATTCTTCTGCTGACCTATAAGGCTTTAAATGGTCTTGCTCCACAATATCTGAGTGAACTCATTGCATACTATAACCCATCTCGCCTTCTGCGTTCCCAAAATGCAGGATTTCTCTTGGTTCCAAAAATTTGTAAAACTACAGCCGGAGGCAGAGCTTTCGCCTTTAAAGCCCCTCAGTTATGGAATAGCCTTCCAGCTCAAACCCGAGATTCTAGACACAGTTCCAATCTTTAATTCTAGACTTAAGACTCACCTATTTAATCAAGCCTTCAGTTAGTATTCTACTTGTGAAGGTGTGGAGCTTGGGGGCCTCCAGTCATTGAGCTTTCTGGTAATCTGAGATGTTGATGCTGTCATCCAGCCATGTCATGTGATCACTCTTGTTGTGACAATGACTTGGGTGGAAAGCAATGTCTCAGTGAGCCCTCTTGACTGTGGTTACCCCCAGGCCCCTTCCTTTAGTTATGCTGCTATAGATAAGCCTGCCGGAGCCACATGCTAACCACTGGCACGTGAGCTATGTATGTCTGTTAAATTGATGGTTGTCTAAATTGATGTTCACATACTCAACCTGTATTTTATATCTTGATTGCATGCTTCTACAAAAAGAAAACGCCATACAAGCACCTAGGAGATGGTCTGGCTTGCCAGTGGATGTGCCGATGCTGTGGTTAGATGTGCCATTGCCACAAGAGGACGCGCTGATGCCAACTCCTACCTGAGGCTCACCATCTGCATTGAAGGGACTGTGACTACTCGGCCTGGAATTAGAACTATAACTACAGAACTATATTTGAACCATAAATGCGGACTTCTGCTGGCGGGCCACCCAATGGGGGATGGGTTCCCTTTTGAGTCTTGGTCCTCCCAAGGTTTCTTCCTAAATTCCTGCCATCTTAGGGAGTTTTTCCTGGCCACTGTCGCCTCTGGCTTGCTCATTACAATCGTATGGGTCCAGATCCCTAAAGCTGTGTTGTATTGTAAAAAGCGCTATAGACACTTCCTGCTTTCTAGCTTTTCAGACGCTTCTCTGCTAGCTCTGCTTGTTCTGTACAGTTATTTTATTTATTTATTTAAGCTTTATCTACAAGTTAAAAAGCAATTTTTACAACTAAAGGGATTTATTACTCGTTACTTTTCTGGGTAAGCTTTTTATTCAGCTTTTTTATTCATCTATAAAGGATCGTTTAGCAATTTTGACGTTCTGACATTCCGGCTGTTCTTCGGCATTGCGGCATTGCGAGTGAGCTGTTTTGTTTCTCAACCTTGTGAGTGAGCTGTTTTGTGCACTGTTTCCATCAGCAGCTGTTTTTGTTCATTTAGAAGTTTAATTTGGATATTTGAGCCTTGTGTGCCAGGTGCTTGATTTTTGATTATGGCTCACGCTGACGCGTCATCTACTTGGTCTGAGTGTGTCAAACTGTCTCAGAGGGTTGCAGAACTTCAGGAAAGAATCCATACCCTACACTCTATAAGGGAGGATGAGGAATATCTGGACTCAATTCTTGCCACGCAAACTGCTGATAAAACCGTTCCGATGACTGGCAAAGAAAGAGAGGTCTCCCTGCATTGTCACTGGGATGTACTGGGGGCTAAGCCTAAGCTCATCTTAGCCTCAACTCCCAACCCAGGGAACATCAACAATAGTGATAAGGGCTGGACTCTTGTTCGGTGGAAGGAACGCAACAGAAACCAGCACAACAGCTGTGGCAAGCAGCCATCTCCAGAACAGGACATTCTTTTAGATAACAGATATGAAGCTCTCAACTCAACTCAAGTAGCAGAAGTCGAGCAGTCTAACAACATACTGCCTCCCTCTCCGGGACAACAAGGACATCAAGCACATCCCAATCTAAATCAGAAAAACAACTGCAGACTTGCTGCTAAACTTCAGCATGCAAATAACTCTGGCCACACGCGGACCAACCACCAGGCTCCCAACCGTGCCAGCCGGCGGCATGCTAACAAGCATGCTAACAGTATTAGCCATCGGAATGACAACACCTGTGCCAGACACCATGCTTCCGGCCATTCCAGGCAACATGCTAATAAGCACGTTCAGAGTCTTAGCGCGGTGAAAGGAGACGAAGACCACCTCCGCAGCCCAAAACTCTGTTGATTGGGGACTCAGTAGTCAGAGATGTTTGGAGCAAGAATATTAAGACCTTTTGCTTTCCTCGTATTACTGTCTGTGAAGTGATACCCATGATTCCACACATACTGCAGGATCATCCAGCTATGGAGCGTCTGATTGTGCATGTCGGCTCTAGCGATGTCTATAAACAACAGTCTGAGATTCTGAAACAGGATTTTAAACATCTGCTTGACATTCTGGAGTTTTCCCAGTCTAAAGTGTTCATTTCCGGGCCGATACCAACTGCACGCCTGGGCAGTGGTCATTTTACTAGACTGCTGGCTCTAAACAGCTGGCTCGCGACAGCCTGTGCACATCGGAAGGTAAACTTCATTGACAATTTCAACATCTTTTGGAGACGTCCTGAACTTTTTAAACCTGATCGGCTTCACGCTAACAAAGCCGGGACTCGAATGCTTGTGGATAATCTACTGTATGGAATCACTCACATGCGGAACTTGCATCCAACCACCAGCAATGATGTCAGTCACAGGAGCTCACCGTCTCCTGTCAGGGAATCTGTTCACTGTCTCAGAGGTAAACTCCAGGAGATTGATGAGGTTCTGCAACACTACAGTCCACGGTCTTGTAGGAACAGTCCACAGTCTTGTAGGAACTCACCTACCTCTCCTGTACACTCAGTGAATCCTCAGGTCTGACACACTGGAATCCATGCTCCTAGTCAGTGTTACATTCCAGTTCTTTTAAATAGCCGGTGGCATGGCTCTCAGAATCAGAACAAAAATGTTATCAGAAGAAAAATAAGACATTGTAACAAACAAAATTTGATCCCAGTAAAATGTACAAGTAATGTAAGCTTTGTTGATCAACCACATCAGGTCTTCAAAGTCTCCTTAATTAAAGACTTAATGTCCGTTCACTCACAAACAAGTCTTTTATAATAGCTAAACTAATTGAAGATTATTATCTGGACTTTGTTTTTCTAACAGAGACTTGGCTTGATAGCAATGGAGCAGTGGTGCTAAATGAAGCTTCCCCCCCAAATTTTAACTATTTTAATGTCTCTAGAGAAAATAAGACAGGTGGTGGTGTTGCATGTTTTTATCATAAAGCATTCAGCTGTAAGCAGATTTCATTAGGGGAATATCCTGCGTTTGAGTATCTGGCAGTACAACTGAACAGTACTCATACAGTTCTATTAATTGTTATCTATCATCCTCCCAGACTACATACAGACTTTCTTGAAGATTTTGCTGAAATGCTTTCTAGGATTTTAGTTGATTTTGATTATGTTTTAATCACTGGGGATTTTAACATCCACATGGATATACCCACAAATCAAATCACCTCTGAGTTCATGAGGATGCTTAACTCTTTTGATCTCATGCAACATGTATCAGGTCCAACTCATAGGCATGGCCACACGTTAGATTTGATTATTTCTAAATGCATAGATGTTAATAATACTGAAATTACTGATGTTGCAATCTCGGATCATTTTGGTGTATTTTTCAACGCGTCATTACCTATTAGAACACTCAGTGAAAAGCGCACAATAACCAAGCGTTATCTCAGTGCTGGCAGTGCCGTGGCCTTAACGGACATGATACAGTCCCTCCCTCCCCTCTTAGAAACTGGGAGTGAACTAGTTGAAACATTCACTCACAGAGTTAGGAACTGTATTGATGTTGTGGCACCGCAGGTAATTAAAACTATTTCTGGTAGAATTAAGATGCCCTGGAGAAACACTCCATCTATTGTAAAACTTAGGCAAGATTGCAGGCAGGCTGAGAGACGCTGGCGAAGGTCAAAATTGGAAGTACATTTTGATATTTATAAAACAACATTGAATAATTACAACAGTGAAGTAAAATCAGCACGGAAAAACTACTTCTCTACTTTGATCGATTCATCCAATAATTCAGCTGTCTTATTCAGAAGTATAGACCGGCTAGTAAACCCCACTTCCCTGAATCTGTCTCAGTTGAAAAATGTGACGAGTTTGCTATATTTTTTAGAGACAAGATAACTAGTATAATGCAGAACATAGTAACAAGCACAAATACACCATCAACCTTGATACCAGTTACGCAACCTAACTGTTATATGTCTGATTTCCAAGAAGTTGACATGATAACACTAATTGATGTGATTTCATCACTAAAATCTTCTACATGTGAACTGGACCCTTTACCAACGTACTTTTTCAAACAGGTTCTGAGCTCATTATCTAATGATGTTCTAATGATTGTTAATCAGTCTCTCCAACTGGGACAGTTCCTAATATTCTTAAAACTGCAGTGGTTAAACCACTACTAAAGAATAGAAATCTTGATCCCACAATTTTCAATAATTATCGACCTATATCTAACCTTCCTTTTCTTGTTGTGTCAACCCAGTTGAATGAGTATGTTAAAATAAACCAAATAAATGACACTTTTCAGTCTGGTTTCAGAGCTCTCCACAGCACTGAAACAACACTAGTTAAGGTAGTAAATGACCTGAGATTGAATAAAGATGCAAATAAACTCTCAGTCCTTTTTCTGTTAGATTTAAGTGCCGCTTTTGATACTGTTGATCGTGAAATACTTCTTGATTGACTACAGAGCTGGGTAGGTTTAGATCGTATCTAACTGGGCGCGATTACTATGTTGCATTAGGTACTTCTTCCTCCACACATAAAAAAATAACTTGTGGGGTCCCCCAAGGATCAATTCTTGGGCCTTTACTGTTCAACCTATATATGCTTCCGTTACCACATATCATTAACAAACATGGCATTAGTTATCATCAATATGCGGATGACACTCAACTTTACATTTCTCTAGAACCTAAAGCCCTAAAATCAATTAGCTCACTGTTTGAGTGCATAGGTGATATACAGACATGGATTTTCTGCAATTAAATAAAGAGAAGACAGAGGTTCTTGTTCTTGGTAGTGACTCACAAAGGGAAGATGTTCAGACCTATTTAAATCAAATTAATCTGAAAGCCAAACAATATGTTAAGAACTTGGGCGTCACTTTTGATAATGAGCTAAGCTTTAAATCACACATCATGACCACATGCAAGACAGCTTATTTTCACCTCCGAAACATCGCTAAGGTCCGAGATATGCTCTCTTCTGCTGATAGTGAAAAACTTGTCCATGCATTTATCACATCAAGGCTTGATTATTGTAACGCTGTCTTATCTGCTCTCCCAAAGAGCTCGATTTCTCAGCTACAGCGAGTTCAGAATGCTGCTGCAAGGGTCCTGACCCACACGAGAAAGAGGGATCATATTATACCTGCGCTCCACTCACTGCACTGGCTACCTGTCAGCTTTAGAATAGATTTTAAGGTTCTGGTGATGGTTTTTAAATGTCTTCATGGTCTTGTTCCTCTTTACCTTAGAGAAATGATTAGATATGTTCCAGTCAGGTCTCTCAGGTCGTCAAACAGTAATCTACTGGTGATTCCTAAAAGCCGATTAAAGATTGGTGAGGGTGCCTTCAGCCGTTATGGCCCAAAACTCTCTTCCTGAGGAGCTCAGAGACATTTCATCCCTGCATAGCTTCAAGAGGAGTCTTAAAACCTTCCTGTTTAGATCTGCTTTTAGTTAAGCTATGTCTGTTGTACTAGGTTTCCATTTTATTTACTTTCTTCATTTTATTTAGTTACATTTTATGTTTGTTCTAATTATTTTAATAGTTCTATTTACCAAAGTACTTTATTACATAATTTTGTCTATTACCTTAAGAATTTGTCATTTTAATACCTTTATTTTATTACCTGTTATTACCTGTTTGTTTATTTTGTTTATTTTATTTCATTTCATTTTATTTATTTTTTTATTATTTCTTTTAATCTTTGCTTCATTTTAATGTTTTGATTTATTTAATCTGTAAAGCACTTTGAGTTGCATGTATGCATGAAAGGTGCTATACAAATAAAGATTATTTTTATTATTATTATTATTATTATTATTATAAATAAATTTGACTTGACTTGACCACAAAACAGTCTTCCATTTTGCCACACTCCATTTTAAATGACCCTTGGCCCAGTGCAAACATCTGAGCTTGTGGAGCTTGCTTAGAAATGGCTTCCTCTTTGCACTGTAGAGTTTCAGCTGGTAACGGCGGATGGCACGGTGGATTGTGTTCACTGACCATGCTTTCTGGAAGTATTCCTGAGCCCATTCTGTTATTTCCTTGGCAGTGGCATTCCTGTTTGAGGTGCAGTGACATTTAAGGGCCTGGAGATCACAAGCATCCAATAGAGTTTTATGGCCTTGACCCTTAAGCACAGTGATTGTTCCAGATTCTCTGAATCTTTTGATGATGTTATGCACGGTTGATGATGATAACTTAAAAGTCTTTGTTATTTTACGCTGGGTAACACCATTCTGGTATTGCTGCATCTTTCTGTGCAACAATGGTGGAATTGGTGATACTCTTACCATTTTGGCTTCTGAGAGACACTGACACTCTGAGAAGCTCTTTTTATACCCAATCATGCTGTCAATTGACCTAATTAGTGTTAATTGGTCTTCCAGCAGTTCGTTATATGCTCAATTTCCTTTTTCCAGCCACTTATTGTTACTTGTCCCAACTTTTTTGGGATTTGTTGACACTGTGAAATTTTGAATCAACATATTTTTTCTTTAAAATGTTACATGTACTCAGTTTAAACTTTTGATCTGTGATTTGTGTTCTTCCCTTTACCGGGCCTACTCAGACATTGAAGTTGGGAAACCAACTCGATGTACTCAATTGCACACGTGACTAAGTCTCCTACACACCATAAGATGCACTCGAAGCACACTATATTACACTATCACACCAATAAGCACTCCAAGAAGAGTCACCCTTAGTTGGCCAGCCCCATAAAAATCAGTAGACTCATATATTTTGAGATAATTAATTGATCCAACAGTACAGGCCTTTGGGATTCTAGCTAGTGAATTACTCTTAATAGCTAATACTGGCACAATAAATGGTAGCTACTTCCAGGAAGGCCCAAACTTACCTATCCAAGATTAAAACCACTGATATATATGAATGAAACCCAAACCAGTTAACAGCCGCATAAGGGGCAATCTGACAAAGTTATAAAAGAAGAAAATAAATGGTACAAAAAATAGAGGAGAAGCAGCCGGCCAGGAGGACCAGGAGGGAGAAGTAATGAAGCATTATGTGAGAAAGTGGGGAGAATGTTGTCTAAATGTGCCTGCCGGCCACTGATAACATCCCCTCCTCCTTTGATGAGGACAGTAAGGGAGTCTAAAATGCATCTCACAAATGGAAAGCTATAGGGGCCTGGGGGTTAGTGTATTCTGATCCTCGTCTTTCACCAGCCTGTGCCAAATGGATAAGAGGACACATACATATATGCTGCTTAAGACCTGGAGACCACCAGGAAATATGTTAAGAGTGTCATTTCTGATACAACAACAAAAATTCTCATCTGCTATTAATAATATGTTTAATTGCATAGAAATAAAATGATTAAAAATGTTAAATCTGAACAAGACTTATTGAGGTCAAAGTAAGTTCTATTATGCACACGCAAACATGATATACTCTTTCGAAACTCTGAGTACATTTCAGTTGCCATATCACTCCTAAAAAAAGACACAAAGTTTGGTACAGCATTGTAATTTCCCCCACATTTACAGTCAAAAAAGTGGCAACGACTAAGAACATAACCAAGAGGTTAAGGATAGCTAGCCAGGGAAGCTAATGGCTCCACTCAAGCAACCATTTAGTTTAATCAAATGTTTGATGTACAGGAACACCATTAAGAAAACAGACCAACCCGATTTCAGTGAAGCACTAACGTAAATTGAAGACTAGGCGTTTGTGTCGACCCATGCAATCATGCTGTTAGCTACCAGCTAACAGGAAGAAGAAAGCACCATTACTAATGTGCACCATTATCTAATATACCAGGAGATAAAAAAAACCAAAATACTATATTGGCAGAGCAGGACTCCAGTACTAGATATATTTAAAGCATGGTATACCACAAAAAATGCAACATACCTTAACCACAAGCACTCACACCAGTCCAACACTCCAAACACTCCAAACAAATGTTGCACTGAGGTTAGCCACACTGCATTTACTGCTCTAAAGACCCCATGGTGCCCCTATATATGTGTCAGGGATGTGGTTGGCACCCAGGACCGCCAGAGGGCGCCAACTACGCATACCGCCCAGCGACGCCAGAGGGCACCCTCACCAGAGTTCTGATATCACCTGAACTGTGTTACTCATGATTACGCTATATACTTAAGGACTGTGAATACGACATGCCAGTGCGAAGTATTGCTCCGTTTTACGTGTGTCTCTACCAAGCCTTCTACTCTTGCTATTTTGGATTTGCCTTCTAAGTGTTTTGACCCTTTGCCTGTCTCTGTCTCATGCCCTTTGGATCTTGCTCTTTTGTACCTTTGCCCTGTGATCAAGTCTGCCTATGGTATTCGAACCTTAGCCTGTCCCACGACCTCTCTTATTGGCCTACTACGCCCTGTCCGGGCTGCTGCCCGTGTTTTCCCCATTCTGGGGTTGTATCGTTACACTGCCTTGCCTTATTAAAATTACGTGTATTCTTAGTCCTGCATATGGATCCTTCTCTGTCACCCACGACCCAGGCATTACAATATGCTCGATTCACCAGGTCATGGCTGGCTTTTTTTTCCAAAAAGAAAACCCTACCCCAGGGCTCTAGGGAGACAGTGAAGATTAGAATGTTTCCCAGCTGTAGACCTACTGTGACGGGCAGAGAGTGCGAACGAAAAGGAAGCGATCACGCCAAGTCTCAGAGAAAAAGAGGGGTTTAATGAATAACGTGCGCAAACCAAAAACCCGTGCACATGACCCAGATTAAGGATATAATAACCAGCAGTCAACTGGTACATAGACAAGGCATTTATAGACAGACAAACGACCATCAGGTGAGGGAGCTAATAAGCCCCACCCACCTGAGGGACGCACGCACACAACGCAACAACAACAGGACAACTGCCGCTGTACCGGAGGCGACCGGTAGGGGGAGCCTCCCTCACCGTGACACCTACATCTCATAAGGACCTGTAGAGGTAGGACCTCCGCTTTATCAGGGGTATGGGGCTGTGGTGGTTCCTCCCAGATGGACAAACCAAAAAAGGAATACCATACCCCAGGGCTACACATATATGAAAATAAAGTCTAATGTCATTGTTTCTATAACTATGGAACAGCTTCAACCAATTTCGATTGTTCAACAGAAAAAAATTGGCTAAATAAAGCCAAATAGCTTCATTGGTACAAGTTAATTAAGTAAGCAAATTATATATGATGTGAAAAATCCTGATAAGCCAGATGAGAATTTCTTTCACATAATAGTGTCAAATGTTTAATGTTACCATAATTATAATGTTTAATAGATAATCTTTTTTGTTTGCTCTTTTTGCTGAATTTTGCTATCACAGCAGGCAGGGTCTACTGCTATCACAGTAGGCAGACCAGTTTGGTGGGCAGACAGGCATGGTGGGCAGACCAGCACGGTGGGCAGACCAGCACGGTGGGCAGACCAGCACAGTGGGTAGACCAGCACGGTGGGCAGACCAGCACAGTGGGCAGATCAGCATGGTGGGCAGACCAGCACGGTGGGCAGACCAGCACAGTGGGCAGACCAGCACAGTAGACAGACCAGTATGGGGGGCAGACCAACACAGTTGGCAGAGAAACACAGCCTCCTGACAGGAGCTCTTCTGTTTACCCCTGTTCACCCCTGACAAGGCTCTGCTTTCCAGTTATTCGCTAAATCAAACCACTCCTTGCAAATCAAAACCAGAGGGTCTAGAGAATCCCTATTGGTGTCATTTTTGTAACTGCTACTATTCCCAGGGGCTGAAGCCGAATCCCAAACACCCTCTGTGGAGGCATCAATTCAGCTACAGTAACTACGTGATGAAATACTAGCGCAAGAGCAGCCGGCTTCAGAGGAGATGCCATTACGTGCTGTAATGAGAAGATGGCTGTGTATCACAGGCATCCTTATTCACATCTACTGTACCAGCGGTTTACCTCATCCTCACTCTGTTGGAAATTCGCAATGCAAATTATAGCCCTTACACACATTCCTGGTTTGTTTCCTCCTTCGACACTCAGTGGAATCTGTCATGTCACCTGGCAGGGACCTCAAGTGCATGACACTTTTAAAATAAGTTATAATGCGATACACATTACACATACAGTAGCACGATAACACATCATGGCTTAACAGGACTACTAAGTTCAGCAACATTAGGTACTCTCGCTCTTCTACAGGGCCTTGCTGTAAAACGAAGCTGCTCCATACACCCTCCTCCATACAGCTCCTCTCCATCCGTCCACTGTGACACGATTTGGACCGACTTCCTCCCACACAGGACCACATGGCTGGCGTAACTATCCCTCTGCAAGCATTCCCTTGCAACAACACACACCGTCCCCACAAGCCACTGTGATGTCCCTGTGTTTGGCCAGCTGAGCGGATGGTCAGTAAATATGGCTGGTTCAGATAAAATCCCTCTCGCAGGGTAAAGAGGCGGTGAGCGGTATTAGACCGCAGCCAGGGAGGACCAGGAGGGAGAAGTAATGAAGCATTATGTGAGAAAGTGGGGAGAATGTTGTCTAAATGTGCCTGCCGGCCACTGATAACATCCCCTCCTCCTTTGATGAGGACAGTAAGGGAGTCTAAAATGCATCTCACAAATGGAAAGCTATAGGGGCCTGGGGGTTAGTGTATTCTGATCCTCGTCTTTCACCAGCCTGTGCCAAATGGATAAGAGGACACATACATATATGCTGCTTAAGACCTGGAGACCACCAGGAAATATGTTAAGAGTGTCATTTCTGATACAACAATAAAAATTCTCATCTGCTATTAATAATACGTTTAATTGCATAGAAATAAAATGATTAAAAATGTTAAATCTGAACAAGACTTATTGAGGTCAAAGTAAGTTCTATTATGCACACACAAACATGATATACTCTTTCGAAACTCTGAGTACTATATTGTCAATAATTAACTGCAGTACTAGAATGTCAAAAGCTCCACCAAATACGTTATAAAACTCTACAGGAATGCTGATTATCTAGTGAGATACATTTGCATAAATGTTCAGTAACTCCTGTCTCTGAATTCTGTTTGGATGGATATGAAATTCATTTTTGCATGATATAGAAAGCACAGCCACATTACTAGATGTTGCAATGAAGGGCAACAATCTGGAAAATGGTTGAAATGAAGGGTGAAAGCCAATTAATCTCAGACATAAGAGCTTACCACATAGTTGCAAACACAAGGCATGAATCATGTATCATATACAAATGAAAAGAAATGCCTCAAGTAAAAAGTGTCTGCACTTCATTAAAAATACACCTATTTTCACCATTTCAAAGTACTTTGAATGACATTATCAGATTTTATCAGGAAGGAACTCAACGGAAACTGTTACAAATGCTCTTATGCATGCGTTTCCATCACACACAAGAACTGTTCTATGACGAAATTTATGCAAATGAGAATGTTTACATAAACATGCACATTTGAGCAGCTTTTCCCATTTGATCCCCTGGAGAAAGCAGGCATCCATCTCTCCTTTCTGTGTCCGACGCCTAGCCCTTCTGTCTTTATTCAGCCAAACTGCTTTTTCGACTGCATGTTGAACAGCCGCAGAAGCACCTAGCTTAGGCTGAGCTAAAGTCACTCTGCCCTGTAGGGTGACAGAGGCATGCCTGCATTAATAAAAAAAAAAAGATTTTTTCGTTTTTTATTCTTACTCATAGCAAACTTCAGTTTCCCACTGCTAGTGTCAGATTATATTAAAATAACGTGTGCTGTCTTTTGGTACGGCATCTTGAACACCAACTGCAAATTCAACAGACCAGATAATGACTTGAATGAATTGAAGCTGAATCATCAAGGCTGTGTTTCCCAAAGAGAATATCTGTCATTAAAACTACTGATGGTTGTGTTCAGAACCATCAGCCACTCACTTCAAATATTAAGCTCCTCTGTGCACCAAACACCACTGCAGCATTTATCGGGAAGTTTATAGGGAACTTGGCTCTAGTTTCTCATGCAGCAGCATACGTAGGTGTAAAGTGAAGGCCACGGCTTGCAGCAACAAACAGGAAGTATTGAAATCTCCTCAGCTCATTTATGGATTATGTGCCTTGTCGATTTGTACTCTGCAATACAAGCATCATGAGAATTATGACCAAGGAGCTTGTCCACACCTTCTGCACAACAGCTGCTGCTGTGTCTGAAGGCTCTTTGGGGATTTACCACAGGATGGGCAGTGGTCCTGAAGCTCGTGACCATGCTTTTCCAGGGTCTGTCTGACTGCAGCCTGCAAAGGGCGATCAGCACACAGGCTGGGGGAGCGGGGGCGGGGCGGGACCAAGCATCGCCATCAACATGCAGTTTGACATTTTCTGACCTTTAGTCGCATTATCAGCGGCCCTGCAGGATCGGCAGTGCCGCTGTGCTCTGATTGTGCGAATCCCCACCGCAGGGCTGGCAGAGGCCTGCCAGTTTGCCTCACACACACACACACACACATAGACAGACAATCACAAACTAACTAATGCACATACACCAACATTAACACACCCATGTAAACCAGTTCAATTACTCAGCTATTCCCAGCTAATGACCAGTCTGGGAATTGGCAGATACTATATACTTACTTCAACAAATAAGATAAATACGTGCAGATTATTATTAGAAACTAACATAATAAACATCATTAGATAACACTGACAGTCACTGTTACAGTGTAACTAATCCACTAATTAGTGTAACATACGGAGTAAAAATGTGTGTCAACAATTTAATACCCTCCTACTCAATCTCTTATTTCCTCAGTATACTACACTGTGATCAAAGGTATAGTTACACCATAAACGAATAATATACAATGTTAATTACTAATACTGTGATCATTTTGGACCCATCACAACATAACAAATAGACCCACTTATGTGCCACCCTTGTATGGTGAGATGGTAATCCACTGTCATGTGGATTGGTACCATTTCCCCCTGGTGGTAATGTCATTATGTATGGGTGCACGTGAACTGCCACGATGGCAAAGTACATTCAGAGACTTGTGCAACAGAATAGGTAGACTAAGATCATGCCAGGACATGATCTAAAAGTTTCACTCAATGGTGACCACTTATACTTTCCTCTATTCTTAACTTCTCTACTGTGGCTCTAGAACAATCCACAAGGTCAGCAGCTTCCACAGTGCTACCACCTATTGCCCGGCACTGTATTATCATGTCCTTATAATCTAGAATCCTTATAGACATCAGTCAAACCGTGTCCTTTGCCCTGATGATTGTTTTTCATTCTACAACTGACTGATGTGCTCACTTATTGCAGCAAATCATTTTACATGGCATCTGTGTTCATTCCAAACCGGTGCGATCACTATGTTCTAATATGACTGTCTAGGATGTACTTTACAATTACACACTGTTCTTGAAAAAAATCATTAGGACTTGATTTTTGAATCCTGAAAAAATGTATACAAGTATGTATTTAAGTGCACATAAAAGCACTTTTGTTACACTATATACTGCAATACACTGTGCAAAAAGGCATGTTCACTGCTCTGCACTACATTTTGCAGGCCTCCTAACACAACAAGACAGTTCACTATACTGCACTGCACTGTGAAGACCTGACACCAGAGGCCAAATTCTGCATCCTCCCAGAAGGGAGGTTGTAATTTTTCACAATCTCATAATAATCAAAATACACAACCTAGAAACCCAGAATTGAGAAGATGCTTTGTTCCTATCTTGTTCCAGTTTGTTTACCGATGCACTACAGGGCCTTTTTGTTACACTGGCAACTTGCAGGCACATATAATAATAAAATTCTATTTCTTTAACAGTCAAGCACATTACATTTGAGGGACCCAAGATGCTTTCAGATGTTCAAAGCAAAGCAGTTTGGTCTAGTGACTCATGGTTCTAAATATCAACTTAACGATTAAATATGTGAAACCCTTTGTTCTCACCTCTTTTGGCTGCTTAGGATGATTTTGCCTCTCTGAGTAATAGGGTCTTGGCAGCAATTGCCTCTTTAGAGCAGTTTTTACAGTGCACTAAAAAACTTGTCTATATTAGGGCAGAAAGTGATTTATATTTATCGCTGAACAATAATAACGCTGTTTCAGCATTATGTGCTCGGACTACTTGGTGCTACTGGATTTATCAAGGAAATAAAAGTGCAGCCCTGTGCTGTGGCTGGAGCCCGGGCGGGAGAAGAGGGCCGTCTTCCTGTCTCCAGCGCCGCAGCTTCATCAGCTGTGCGGGTGATGACCAGGCAGGCATAATAGAGCTTTATATACTGACCACCCAAGGATGAGAAAAGCCCATAACAGTCTTGGCTAGTCAGTCCCAATGTAATTGAGTATATAGTCTAGTGTATTGGGATAGAGTTGAGTAATAAAAAAAAAAAAGCTGGGGATAATTGGACATGAGGCCATTTTCTTGTGGGTGTTAATATATGTGACTGTGGAGGATCACTTTGGGCTTTGGACTGACGGGCAGTGGAACAAGACTGCACTATACAGGAAATGACAAAAGGGAAAGTGTGTTAATGATTAATTTGGGTTGGCAGGCCATCCTTCATGAAGGATGACGTATCGCAGCACTACAAAATGGAAGTTCTTGTATTATACCGCAATGTGACATAGTTTAGTGAACACTTGCTAGACAAGACTTGCTACAACAAGTTTAATAAACTTTAATTCAAGCAATAAATTACACCAAATGTTACATAAGACCAGAAAATAAATTAAATATGAAAATTAACACATCTGTAATGCTGAGGGCGTCAAAGAGCGATAAGGCGGACACAAATGCTGAGATGAGCGAGATTTATTGAAGGGCATTCTGAATTCATGGTTATATAAACATGCTTGGGTCAGATCATCAAAGGAGTCCGAACACGAAATATAATTGACATGAAACAATATGGTGAGAACACAAAAACACAAACCCTAATAGAAAACCGAATGACTTACAAAACACGCGAGCAAATGTAGCTGTATGCGGTAACAGCAATGAACAGCAACGCAAAAGACCAAAAGGGAAATATACACAAGACTAGACACGGAACACCTGCAAACACTAACAAGGGGGCAGGGTTACAAAACATCAGGAGGGACTACGAAAACATGTGGCTACACAAACAAAACCTACATGATTGACAGCTGGGGGAGGGGCTAACCATGTCAGTACCCCCCCCCCCCCAAAGCACACCGCAACCAAAAACAAACCAGAACACAAAACCCAGAAACCAAGCAAAACACAACCAGAAAAAAAAACAACAAGAACACAACAACCAAAACACCACGACAGAACATCAACCAGACACACAGGACGGAAAACCAGAAACAGACAATGGAGAAAAACCAGGCAGACCAGAGGAGCAGAAGAGACCAAAGGAAAACACAGGTAAACCAGAAGCAGAACAGGAAACAGAAACACCACGGGCAGACACGGGAGCGGAAGCAGACTCAGGAACAACACAATCAGGAACACAAGCACGCGGACGACGAACAGGCCGACAAGAGGGGGGAGGCGAAACAGGATGATGTGGAAAGCAAACACCTAACAAGGACCAGGCAACAAACAAGGGATCAGGCACAAACATAGGAACAGACACAGGAACAGACACTGAAACAAGAACAAGCACCACAACACAAGCAAAGACAACACCAAGAACCAAAACCAGAAAACACAGAAGAGGGTGGGGAGGGCAGGAATCAAGGAGTGGCAGGACACGTAGTCAGGCCTGGGTCTGCGGGGGCGCAATGGGGATGTCCAATTGCGGCGGTGACATTCAACTGCGGCAGGCCCGTGGTCACCAGGGGCGTGGCGTCCGGCACTGTTGACGACCCACTCAGGGTCACAGGAGCTGTGGTTGTCCCACTCAGGGTTGCAGGAGCCGTGGGAGACCCACTCAGGGTCGCAGGAGCCATAGAAGACCCACTCAGAGTCACAGGAGCCATCCGAAAACCCGGGGCAGGACTGAAAGACTCGAGACGACCATATAAAGAAACGGAAACCAAAGAAGAAATGGGATTAGGACTACAAGAAGACATGCAATAGGAAGGACCAGGAACTGGAGACACAGAGCCAAACATAGAGACAGGACTTGAGGGAACAGGACCGGGAACAGTTTGGAACACAGGAACGGAGGACCTAGGGGAAAAACCTGACATAGAAACAGGGTTGGGGGAAACTGGACAGGTTGCATGAGAGGCAAAAACAGAGGTAAGTTTACATAAGACCATGAACACATGAACCGAGATGAGATGAGTAGTGTAGCTTAAAGTACTGTGTTAAATGCCTATGAAGCCAGCTACTAGTGAACTGGCTACTACTATTCATATATAAACACACATCTGACATTTGTAACAAACCAAACTTCTGACTGGAAATTGGTCAAATATGAATTATGATTATTTAAATTAAAAAAAAAAAAATTATTTAAAGACCTACATATAATTGTAAATGTGTTTCATTTTGTTGAGCGGTATAAGTTCATAAAATGTCTGACACATCCTGTTTTATATTCACCTTTGAAAAGTAGCCACCATTGATACACTTCTTAGCTTGTTGCACAGACAATTGTAGCAAGTGTTAATGTGAATGGAGGTTTGGGGATGACAGGCAGTGGATCAAACCACTATGGAGCATATGAAGGGGGCATTCTATAATTTGTACAGCATGTTTCAATGCAAATTTATATATTATTTAAAATTGCATAGTTGTGTTTGGAGGAATTCTCTGTTTTTCCCAGGAAGGGGGAGATGGACAGGACACACCACCATAATTTCCACCTGTGGCTGAGCTACATCGCCTAACTATGCTCTGCTAATTCTGTGGAGGTAAAGTTGGATCAGCACATGATGTCCTGAATATTTGAGGATATATTCATTTACTTTTGTGTTTCCAAGTTCATTTATGGAATATGAACAAACATTTTTGATACATTTGAAGATATGGATATCTGAAATATAAAAATGGCTTAGAATCTCTATGAGACAAAGACTACCTCTACCAAAGACAATAGCTCTTGAATTATCCAGAAATAAAGGACGTCTTCACGTTGGTTCTAACAAAGTGAAATGAGCACTCCAAGTTTGGTTGATTTTAAATGGTGTCCTCCTCAACTGGTCCAACACAAACTTGGTGCTTCTGGGATTTCTGTTGCTGTGGCACCTCATTACAGAAATTTCTAGGTAGCACCATCTGGTCAACAGCAGCCCAGTCCTCTGTCATGAGTTGCTCTGAGGGCCCTCCATTCATTCCTCACGACAGCCACCCCTAGATAAAATCCTTCTGGGCTTCAGGATGGAGCCAGTGGCTGTGACAACTCACACACAGCAAATGTTCCATTGCTTTGTGGTACAACGAGATTACCACAACTTCCCATTCTTCTGCTGTAGCCACAACAACCTCGATGATGAAGCCAACGGGATGTAGATATTATTTTCAGCAAGAGCTTGTCTCAAGCCTTGGTCGTGTACGTGCTCAGAAAAGTCATGCAGATGTTCTATAAAAACCTTTCACCAGCTGAATCTGGTGAATCCTACGGAATTTGCCTTTTGAGATGCTTTGTAGGTGACCCTACAAAGGCCATTGGCACTGTAGTGTGTTGCAGACAAATGGATTCTGATAGACCACAGAGCAGACATTATGCTCAAAGAAATAGAGACAGATGGAAGAAAATGCTGAATGTGCAGGTCTTCACACTCAATCCCCACCCTGGCCACCCAGTGGTGTGAAGTACCTTTTGTGACAATAGAAAAAGTTTTGGGATGCGGGTCAAAGGACAGAAGAAGGAGGCGGGCAATGAATGGTTATTGGCACATCCAGGACAACTGCACGCTAGACACCCAGTTGCAGGAATGGAGCTTGTTTTCTCAAATCGATGGCCTTGCCAGCATGGGTATGGGTGGTGTGTGTGTGTATGTGTGTGTGTGTGTGTGTGTCTGAGCCCTTTCCTCATCCCTACCCGCCCACCCTCTTTCCTTAAGTTGGCCTCATTACCATGTTGACGGCAGCTCCTCTCCTGGGCTGTCTGTGACACTGCAATTCACAATGGGGAGTACAAGACTGGGGAGATTTCTGCTCTTTATTTTCCAAAAGTGACAGAAAAAGGAAGAATGTTCTGATGAAATGACTATAAAGAATAAAGAGACCACTAGCATCTGTATAATGACACAGAAGCCAAAAACTGCCATCTCTGCACAATTACATGAGATGTATTTCTGGGTACATTAGTAGTAAAATCTAGCATAATATCTTTCTTTGTTTAGTTTTTTTTTATTGTACCTAGGACAATGTCTGTATCTCATTTGTACCTATCAGTAACTTGCTGAGGTGGTGAAAGTGCAGGCACAGCTCAAAAATGGCCAAATAAAACTGCTTACCTCCTCCAAACTTAAGAGAGATGTTCCAGACACTGAGGGCCAAGAGCAAGAAATAGTGTAACCCCTGAGGCTGTGTAGGGTATTATAACGAAAATGAGACTGTTTCTAGAGACATAATATAAATAATGACCTAGTTTCAGTCTTTACAAAGGCTATTTGTACATTCTTTCCAGAATGATCTGTTGAAATGCAACTTCTAACTTACTTTTATGTATAGATATTGTGTGGTGACCATGGTTTTGACAGAGGGTCAGCTTCAGTGACAAATAGTACCAGGAAATCATTTAAGTTCAATTTCAAAGTTCAGTTCAATTTAGGAGCAGTTTTGTTCAGTGTGTAAACATAGTTTATGCATGTGGAAGTAATGCATTCTTCGATATGTTTTTGCTACAAGTGTTCTTATGCAACTGTATGTATATAATGAAAAAAGTCTTGACTTACTACAGTGGAAAGTGCAGCTCAAAAATGGCCAATTTTCACACAGTTGGCCATTCTGCACCTCTTCCTCCTTTCCTGTCTGTTCTGAGACTGCGACATTAAATAACCCCTGAGCAAACACAGCCCACCAGACAGATGGTCGTGTAGAGCCAGCCACTCCTCCATGTGTGACTTTGTGATCTGTTCAAATTCTGTGGCCCTCAAATGCACCAAATGAGCTGAAGATGAAGGTGTTCTCATTAACAGGACATAACTAGAATTTGTTGTATTATGTAACTTAGTAGGACTCTCACAGTGATGTTCTCTGTAGACTGTTAAGAATATAGCAGCAGCTTCACAGATCCTTCTTGATTAAACATGGTTTAGTGTTTATTACACCTAACTGAACTTCCTGTAGTCATAACAACAACAACAACAATAATAACAGTAATAACAATTATGTGTTTTCTAGGTCTTGTCCATTAAAATTCACCCAAGCACACACCTCGACAACCTAACAAACAAACCTGATGCCCACTGCACACAGAAACACTGCAGCAGACGACCAGAGCCCAAATGCATTCTGAATGGGCATGGACAAAGTCAAAAGAAAGAAGTAAACTTTACATTTCAATTTCAGTGTATGAGGTCAGCAGATCACGGGGTCTTTGAGACTCGACAATGGCTGGTCATGAATTGTGCTGCTACAGACTGGGCAATAAAAAGACAGGAAATTACTAGCAAAGGCCACCCCGCTCTGTTTCCCAACAATAGTCGTCCAGACTGATAGCCTCATTCAAGTGTGCTCACTGGATGCAAATTACCTTTTTGCTGTCCCCTATGCACTACACACTGCTGCACTAAAGTACTACGCGCATGGCCAACCGGTTCGGCATCACTGGCTGCTCTTCCAGGTCCTCTCTCCTTGCAATGTTGGTTACAGCTGAGGCAGGAATGATTGCATGCGTTAAGTGTGATTCTGCTCATTTCCTAATTAGAGGTTATTTTGCTTAGATTCTCTCCTCCACTTACGTCATGTCTGTGACAGTGGTCCTCTGTCATCATCATAAAACGCAGAGATAATTAGAACGTATGGGGCTAAGGAAGAAAAATCAATTGCAATTAAGCATGGTTTTGCTTGTAAAGAAAACAGCTTTGCTTGTCAGGGGTCACTTAAGAAGGGTATGACCTATTTGCTGAATAATTCATGAGGTAGTGCAGCAAATGAAGATGAAAAACAGCTTTACAGGGCCACAAATTAATGCAAACGTGCACTGCAAGAGCCAGTGCTTCCTTAATTATGGGGTTCACTTAAGTTCACAGTGTCAGAACAGTTGGGAAAAGAAGGAGAGGTTAGCAAACAGGTTAGAGTGACTTTTCACTATGCTAATAACATCGTTCCGCTTTACCAAGAGCAGTGATGGACAGAGGAAATACAGCAAGGATGTGTGGAAATGAGGTAGCAAGCAAGGCAACTAACACACAAATATAAAACAAAAAAAAACGACGAGCCAGACAGTGCATAGAGAACACAGAAGCATCTTTTTTTGTATCTATATTCATACCGTCGATAGCACCATGGGGCAACGTGGAAACAAAAAGAGCAGCGGGAGTGAAGGCTTCCTTTCGTTCCCATATTGACAGCTACCGTGGCAACAAGCACTGACATTCAGGTCATTTCCTGAAGGAGAAGGCAAGATGAGGTGGCAGAGGGAAGAACCAAGAGGGAGAGGAAGAAGGGAATGAGAGGAGAGGAGAAGAAAGGTGTAGAGAGAGGGAGAGATGGTGAGGATGTGGGAGGATGAGGAAAAGAGGGAGGAAACTGGTACAAGATGTCTGGCAGAGCTTGTTGCTTGGAAGCATGCTACGCAATTCTGAAATTTCCAATTCTAAAACTAGGAGCTGCAGTGCTGTCCTCGTTTTTTGGTCACAGGTCCCAGTGGATTGGCCACCATGGGCACTTAGGTGTTGATTAATGCATGGCTGGGCGTAAGTGTCACACCCATGTCCTTGTTTTGTGGACCCAATGTCACACAGCCTTCTCTGGGTGCCAAGGGTCGCAGCAGGACCACACCATATGCCTCTGACTGTGAAAGCTATGGCCAGGTGATGTCACATGTACCTGAGGCATCTCTCTGTTCGCGGAAATGGCAGTTTCTAATCACTCTTGTCGCTGAGCTGCCCAGATAAAAGGTGCCCGCCTGCTTCTGATTGCACAAAGCTGAGTTGCTTGATTGTAGACATTTCTGGCAGTTTCACAGAATTGGGAGCAGGTGCTACAGTGATGCTTAGGGCGTTGTCATGCCAATTAGTTCAGGTCTGAAAAGCACATGGCTGTGGGTCATTCTCATCCCGCACCACAGGGCCAGTGAGGGGGTCGGAAAGGTGATGCTTAGCTATAGTTGACCAAAGCAACGCTGACATAGGTGAGATGTGACCTAATTTTCAAGCAAAACAAAGCATGAAGCCACATTTAAAAAAATAGGTTTTGAATTAAATAAGGAACAGTTTATGTGGGCTGCACACCTTTACTTTGAGACTTTAAAAATCCCCACACACCTAACACAGATATGCTTTCTGATATGGCAAGTTCTGTTCCAAAGGCTACTACTACATTAGAAAGTTTCCTCCTGAAACACATCAACCATATTGCTCTTAATCAGGACATGATTACAGCAAATAATAAGAATATGTCATGATTTATTAGCGGCTTAAGGTTAGGTTTAGGGTTAGGGTTTGGGTTAGCATAAAAAGTTGTGTAATGCAGCAATATCATAATGCAGAGGCAAGTTATATAACTTGTGTGGTATCACTACACATGAATGGTTTTGTAAAGACAGAAAGGGCGGCAGGTAATTAGTAGCATGATACTGGACTAAATATCCATCCATCCATCCATCCATCCATTTTCTTCCGCTTATCCGGGTCCGGGTCGCGGGGCAGTAGCCTAAGCAAAGAGGCCCAGGTTTCCCTCCCCAGCCACCTCTTCCAGCTCTTCTGGGGGGATACCAAGGCGTTCCCAGGACAGCCGAGAGATATAATCTCTCCAGCGTGTCCTGGGTCTTCCCCTGGGTCTCCTCCCAGTTGGACATGCCCAGAGCGCCTCCCTAGGCAGGCGCCCAGGTGGCATCCGAACCAGATGCCCGAACCACCTCAGCTGGCTCCTCTCTACGTGGAGGAGCAGTGACTCTACTCGAGCCCCTCCCGGATGACTGTGCTCCGTACCTTATCTCTAAGGGAGAGCCCAGACACCCTGCGAAGAAAAACTCATTTCGCCGCTTGTATTCGCGATCTCATTCTTTCGGTCACTACCCAAAGCTCGTGACCATAGGTAAGAGTCGGAACGTAGATTGACCAGTAAATTGAGAGCTTTGCCTTTCGGCTCAGCTCTCTCTTCACCCAACGGTCCGGTACAGCGACCGCAATACTGCAGCCGCAGCACCAATCCGCCTGTCAATCTCTCGTTCCATCCTTCCCTCACTCGTGAACAAGAACCCGAGATACTTAAACTCCTCCACTTGAGGCAAGGACTCACTCCCGACCCAGAGGGCACTCCACCCTTGTCCGACTGAGTACCATGGTCTCAGTTTTAGAGGTGCTGATTCTCATCCCAGCCGTCTCGCACTCGGCTGCAAACTGATCCAGCGAGAGCTGTAGGTCTCGGCCCGCTGATGCCAACAGGACCACATCATCTGCAAAGAGAAGGCGTGGAAGCCTGAGGCCACCAAACCGAACCCCCTCCACCACTTGGCTACGCCGAAAATTCTGTCCATAAAAGTTATGAACAGAATCGGTGACAAAGGGCAGCCTTGGCGGAGTCACCCTCTAGGACCCTATGGCACCTTGTTCTTTGTAATGATGGAAAATCTTTCTCCAGTCATTCCTTTTTTGTTTTCCTTTTTAAAAAAGGCTTTAATATGGAAAATATTCAAACACATGTACCTGAATATAATATATATATATATATATATATATATATATATATATATATATATATATATATATATATATATATATATATATAAATCTGAAAAAGATTCCAGGCAAGCAACTGAAATAGTTATTTGCTAGTTTTTAGCATCTCTCTCTCTCTCTCTCTCTCTCTCTCTCTCTCTCTCTCTCTCTCTCTCTCTCTCTCTCTCTCGTGACAATATACACACATGGCGAAAACATAAAAAAACACACACATGGCAGGCCATACAATGTGAACGGGGTGGGGGACATGCTGTGCCGTGCCGTGCCTTATGTTGCTTACATTCCATGCTAATGGAACAAAGTATGTCACAAATGTCAGCATGTCTAAACAGTGATGAAAAAACTAGAGAATGTAAATGATTAGTGGTGTGAGTCTGGCAGGGCAAAGGGATTGTGCTTTAGGGAGGGCATTAATCATGTTCATCACGCAACTCCTCCATGGTGACAACGGGGAAATGATGAAGGTTTTGATTAGCCTAATATCTCAGCTACAGGACAATGCCTCAACCTATGTGACAACTGCTGAATCAGTGAATATATTAGATAAGCACATATAAATAGTTATTTAGCAAATTCAATAATGAAAATATTCAATCAGGAAGTAATGAGATGAACTCAGTGGATAGTGAAATAAAATTATAACATCGATTGGAATAGGACAAGTGAACAATACATTGGATCCTGTCATACACAGAGGTGTACAGTATTGGATCCTGTCACAGGCACAGAATTCAGACCTACACAGATATACCAGAACCTCTTCAAATGTCCTCAAGCACAAATACTATAAATTCACACTAAAAACATTATAAACATGACATGTTCATTTACATCTGAAAGCAAACAGTAAAATATCCATTGAACAGTGATGATAATCACCAAGACATTGACATAAATACCCAAACAAACACTGGCCTTAAAAATTCAGAAGCAAAGCTTACTGGAATAACTCAACCAGCCAGCATCCATGGATGAAACATCAAACTCTAAAATTAAGAGGATTGTTCAGTCTGCAGGCAATATCAGGGCACAAATACTAGGACAGGAAAGCAGCCTAACTGTTGGTGAGGAGTACAGGGCACTTTTTATTGCTAATCTTCAAAGAAGGCAATGCTTTTACCCATGGAAAAAACACAAGCAGAACGAAGAGAATTAGGCACAGGATGAGAGAGAGGGTCAAAAGATGGCTGTGATTGGGGAGATGAAGAGAAAGAGAGACAGAGAAAGAGAGCGAGAGATAAAGTCATACAATTGATGGTAGCCAGAAGATGGTATGAACAGCCTCATTGCTGGATCCCATCACACAAAGAATGTTGTGAGCAGTCACCATTAATCAGATGTGGAGGCTATGTCCCCACTATACCCTAAGCCCTTGTCTACAAAAGCTTGTTTGTTATTAGCAAGCTTGACTAAATATCATTGTCCTGCCTGCTACAGCTTTCCAATCCAGAACCAATCAGGTAGAAAATGAAAATATCTCCAGGTTGGTTTATTTATAACCCCAGACCACGCATCCTTCACGCATTCTTCACTTTTGAACATTCCAGCATGTTATCTCTGAAAGCCAAGAGAAGAGAAGACATACAGAGATCACAGGAAGAATAAAGAGGGAAAGAAGAAATCATGAAATTACAATTGTATCATGAATGTAAATAGGATTAAGATCCATAGTGATTAATTGTCCTGAACACGTCCATCATCTTGTTAAAAGGTGAATGGAAAGATGTGTCATTTTATTATGACGGCAGACTCCTAAGCAATGTATTATAGGTGGCATCAAATCATCTCAGGCATGTGAACCAATGGTAATCCCATCAATAAACGATTCTCTTGTCATTCTGAGCTAAAAGTAGGAGAATAAGGCAGTTTGTGCATGTAGGACAATCAGTATATATATATATATATATATATATATATATATATATATATATATATATATATATATAAAAAGAATGTCTTCATCTTAAAGCTGAACCTTAACTTTCATTCTTAACCAGAAAACTTCAACTGTGATACACAGCAATTAAAAACATTTACTGTAATAGACAGCATCTCAAAAGAATTGGAGAGATCATAGTGTTTCTGGTGGACTTCTAAGGAATTTCTGTAGATTATGCATATTCCTCCTCCTCTGCCTAACAATCTTGGTCTATGAATATAACTGTATCCAACAGGTGTGGCCTCATTTAAAGTTAAATATTCGCCAGATCGAATCCAGGTTTCTGTGAGACATAAAATATCAATTTTCTGGTCGTTTATAATCTCGTTCACAATAGCTGCTTTAGAATTGAGCGATCGAATATTGAGTAATCCGATTTTCAGATCGGTTATATTGCTACTAATAATCGGATGCGAGGTTTGAATAGTAGTTAAAAACTTTGGACGGACTATTTTAATTTTCCTATGATTGAATTTAACGCGGGGCACAGACACAGTCTCAATCCTATAGGAACTTGGTGACGCCTTTTGGCAGCGTGCAGACAGTCGGGTAAGCCGGTTTGTCTGCGGCCTGGTCGGGACTCTGGATTGTCAGCAGCTCCTAATACTACTCTGCCGACTAATTACAGTTTTTCCACAATGTATACACACAAAATATGGAACTATGCACACAAATCCAAAAACATGAAGATCATGTGTCAACATTGTGACCCCAAACTGCTAAACTCTAAGCACAATTCCATATGTTTTCACTCAAATAT